>CP106709.1:20124363-20516863 GCA_025503065.1 Gossypium bickii
TGTCGTGAGGTTTTGTTGCGAAATTTTCTTGGATGTGATTTGTTAGTGTTTTGAAATGTCGATTGTAGGTTTTAAAAGGCTTGGGTGTGGTTTGGCATCAAAATCGTACCAGGTGTGTACTCGAAACTCAGAAAAATGGGATTCGATGAAAGTCAAAATTGCAAACTGTTGACGCCACATGGCCGTGTGATCGATGAGCTGTGTGATGGCCGGAGTGTGGCTGTGTAAGCCATACAGGCTAGGCCAAATGGGGCGTGTGGTCCCACACTGGCACGCCACACGGACGTGTGGTATCTGGGCTAAGCTGTGTGATCCATATGAGTAAGGCCAATTTGGGGGTGTGGGCCACACGGGCGTGTGGGCCCATTATACTGATATTTTTTGTAGGGTTGCATGGGTCGTCCTAATCGACTGTGGGCCTATTGTAGGGTCGGTATACATTGTCTAACCCTAAAATTAAGTGATCTGTTAGACTGAAATATGGTTATGAGCATGGCTATGTTTATATATCTGTTATCTGTTTAGGAAAGCATGTTAAGCATGATTTATCTGTTACTTTTGTATGTATGTTCTGTTACTGTTTGGGGTGGGGTGATGTATTTTGGAGGAAGTGTTCTGAAAGGTAGTTTATGTATATGATTTGGCAACATGGCTGCATTATATCTGTTATGTGCCGCATCAGTACAATATGGTGTGTAGGGCTGGGTGGGTGTTTTAAACCCCACATGGTGTGTAGAGATGGTCAGAGATAGTGTGTAGAGGATGGGGGTAGGATAACTGACTTCTGATTTTGATTTGAGCTTCTGTATTGTATCTGTAATGGGCTTAGGCCCGAATCTGTATCTGACTGATTCTGATATTCACTTGTGTGTGCATGCTTAATTCTGTTGGATTACACACTGAGTTTACGTAAACTCACCCTTTTTTTTATTTTGTACAAGTAATCCACAGAGTTAGGCAAATCGGTGCAGTGGAGGACTCGACGGTGACCACTCGGTATGAACTGTTTTACTTTGTTTTTAGTTTTAATTAAGTTTTGGCATTAAGTTTTGGCATTGAGTTTTGGGTTTTTGGGATTTAACTTGCTTATTTTCATAATAGTTTCACCTAAAGCATTGTTCTTCTAAAAATACGAACTATTTTTCTTAAACACGACATTTTCCTAAGTTTCCACTAAAATGATGCATTTTAAGACATGTCGACTAATTGAATGTATGTTTTGAAATAAATGAAAGCAACTAAAGGTTTTTATCGAGTTAGCTCCGTTTTCAAAATCTCTTTCATGTAACATCGCCAGATTCGGCCATAATGTCTAGGCTGGGTTTGGGGTGTTACAGTTCTTTTTATGGTTGATGTTCCAGTAATGATGCATGAGTCCTTAAGTGATTGCTGAACATATATGTATGATCTTTGTATAGTATCTGTGTGAGTTTAAGTGCGTGAAGTGTTGTATGTATGTGTACAAGTGATCCTATGAAGTAACGGTATGTGTGTACATGGAATGTGTGCTGCAATGCATGATCGTGATGCTGTGTGTTAAGAATTTAAAAATGTATGATTCAGTTATGAATATGAGTATAGTTGATCTACTGTAATTTGGTGTAGCAGATTAAACTAGTTTTTACATTTTAAGAGCTTGAA
The DNA here is from genome assembly GCA_025503065.1 of Gossypium bickii. Classification (NCBI taxonomy): domain Eukaryota; kingdom Viridiplantae; phylum Streptophyta; class Magnoliopsida; order Malvales; family Malvaceae; genus Gossypium; species Gossypium bickii. Next base: position 20,126,005 of record CP106709.1, read on the forward strand.
CATAAGCATTTTAGTTAAGTTTCAATTACATTTCTGTAAGTTTAGCTAAGTTTAATAAAATGTATAATTTGAGTCTTTTATTGACCTTAGGGGCCGAATGAGGCCTAAGTGTGAGCTAATATACTTTGTGAGTGTAGGAGACCATCAGAAGGTTCACTAACTCGATATTAGTCGCTAGGTTGTAACACGGAGCATTTGATGTCGCAACATAGGGAGCAGAATAGAAGAATTCCAAGACTGCCTTCAATGTCGCGACATGGCCTAGGGATGTCACGACATACCCCTAAAGACACCCTGAAGTTGAGCATACTGCCCTCGATGTCACGACACAAGACTGGGTGTGTCACGACATCGCCTCTGTATGGGAAATAATTATGAGCTAGGGGCATTTTGGTTTGGACAATCAAATGTTAAGCACAAGGGAGACAGCTGACCTAGGGTTAAGGTCGACGACCACCCTAAATTCTATAAATAGGTTCATTTAGAACATGTTAGAGACACATTTTAAATTGTAGAATTTTCTCTTTAGATTTAATCTTTAGTTTTTCTCTTTTCTTAAGTTTTAGATTTTATTTCTGTTCTTGTTATTTATTTTTATAGAGAACTCAGATTCTGGAATTACCGTAAAACTATACTTTCCATCAAGTTTATATCGTTTATTAGATCCATGAGGAACTAATCCTCCTGTGAGGGATTAGTGAGTGGAGGTATGAAGAATTAACTATTTTGTAAGGATTTCTTAATGGATTACTTTTAGGAAAAGAAGAATCTAAACCCTAAGCCTGGCAACCCTAGGAAGTCATCAAAGAGGGAATTAACCCAAATTTGGTATAGCCTATCAGTGAACACCTTAACCCTGAATTGGTCTGGACTATGAGGTCAGAAGATAAGTAGTTCTTGCCGACTCAGTATTTCAATGGAAGAATCAGAAAATCCTGCTGGGGTATTAACTAGTTGATTGAACAAGAAAACCCGAGATGACAGTTGATTATGGCTGCCAAAGCGAGCTAATCACCCATGCCCAGCTTTGATGCATATTTGATTATTTGATCTCTGGTTTTTCATTTATTTTTTTCTTATTATTTCTAGTATAGTTCATAAAAACCTTTATTTTAATTCTTCGTACTATAATTCGATTAAAGTACTGGGTAGATCTATTTATGTTTGAATTAGAATTAATTTAGTGCTCGTGTCCCTTAGGTACGATCCTCGGAGTACTTACCTAGTCTGTTGTAACTATATTACAACCTAACATGTATACTTGTAGATACTACTTTTCATATCTTTTGTGCAGGATTTCTACTCTAGACGTTGGTATATCTAGAGGCGGTCAAGTTGTTGGTGCTATTGCCGGAAAGGCAACATCACTATATTAATTTTAATTTTTGCATACTAATAGAATAATTAGGAAATTTTTAGGTTATAGTTATGAATTTAATTTTCTTATTTTCTACTAATTTTATCTTTTTGGGTTTAGTGTATGACTCATAGTAGCGGAACACCTATAAAGCCAGTCACAGATCCAGAAAGAATAATATGCAAAAATCGTCGACAACAACAACAATAGTAGCAACTAATGCAAAATCCATCACCTGCTACCATCTGTTGTAGGCAATGTACCACGTGAGAATTTACTATTTGATGAGGCTAACAATAACGATCTAGAAGATCCACCACGATCACCATTACAACTACCCACAAATATATATATGGTGCGTAACGGGAGGACTCTGAAAGAGTATGCGCTACCGAATCTGGATACGGTTTAAAGGAGTATAACGAGCCCAGCCATCACGACCAAGAATTTCGAGATTAAGCTAGCTATGATCCAGATGATCTAGAATAATTTGCAATTTCGCGAAATAATGATAGAGGATTCGAGTCAGCATCTAAAATGGTTCCTCCAACTTTGTGATACCTTCAGGTACAATGGGTTCACTAATGATGCTATTTTTCTTCGGTTGTTCCCCTTTTCATTAATCAATAACACCTTTTCTTGGCTAGATTCGCAGGCACCAAGATCAACCATGACATGGGATGACCTCACGGAGAAATTCCTACAAAAGTTCTTCCAAATTAGAAAGACGGTCCAGCTAAGAAGGGAAATTTTGATGTTGAAACCGTTAGAGGGGGAAAGTTTTCATGAAGCGTGTGAGCATTTTAAAATGCTGATTCAACAATGCACATACCATGATTGTACTGAATTATTGCGATTGCAAATTTTCTATAATGGGTTAGATGTGCATTCAAGATCAAGATTAGATGGAGCAGTAGGAGGTGCCCTCATGAACAGAACGTATGAAGATACATACCAATTAATAGAATGTATGGTAATGAATTCCTACCAGTGGCGAACTGAATGATATACATACGGCCAATGATCATCTATGGTGAAGGTTGTCTAAGAGGATTATAGTTATTAATAATTAGTGGAAAAAATTATCCGAATAGAGGCTAAGAAGAATGCACCTCTATATATGGAGGGGACAAACCACTCTTCTACTGTATTCACAATTCCCATCGAGGATGTGAACTACATCGAAAATAGGGGTGGAAATCCCTATTCGAATACATACAATCCCGGATGGAGAGATCACCCAAACTTGAGATAGGGAGGAAACCAAGGATGAGGTAGTAGTTCTAACAAAATTAAAAACACTAACTATCAACCTCATTATTTACAGAAACATTAGGAAAGAGTCACTCGAATGACCATACTATATGTGGTCAACGTTTGGATAGAATCGAAAGAAAGATGCAGTCAATGAGAACATATGAGAAGCAGGTGTAGTCTAAGTGCACCAACTCAATGAGAACATTGACTAAACTTGAAGATCAGATGAACTAATTGATGAGCATGGTGGGTGATATAAAAAGGAAAATTGGCATAGGTATTCCTAGTAATACCAAAAATAATCCTTGTAGAGAAGGGAAGGAGCATGTGAAAGCAATAACGCTCTGATCGGGTAAAGTACTAAATAGCTAAGAGAACCCAAATCAAGAGGAAAATATGGAAAATATTGATGATCTTCGGGAAGAACCCCTAAAATCTGAAGATGAATCGAAGTTAGAGGAAGTAGTTACAACAATAGTTGAACCAGAAAAAGAGACAATTAAATATTCTTTCGTTGTAAAAAATCATTCCCTTCAAGGTTAGAGGAAAAACAAAAATGAGATGAAGATGAGTTTGTAAGTTTTTTTAAACTTGTTCAAAACATTAAATGTCAAAATACCTTTGATTGAATTGACTGAAAAAGTTCCTAAGTATGCTAAATTTTTAAAGGAAATTATGTCTAGGCATAGAAAAATTAAAGTAGGTGAAAAAGTTAATATAAGCGCTTCTTGTAGTGCCATTATTTTGAGATAGGTTTCCCAAAAGTTGAAAGACTCAGAAAGTTTTACTATGTCCATAGAGATAGGGGGCATTCATTTTAATAGAGCTTTATGTGACTTAGGATCTATCATTAATTTAATGCCTTTATCTATTTATGAAAATCTAGGGTTAGGGGACCTCAAGAATACCAAAATAACACTACAATTGGCTGACAGATCTCCAATGCATCCGAAAGGAGCATTAGAAAATGTGTTAGTCAAAGTGCGCAGCTTTATCACCCCAAAAGACTTTGAAGAAGATCAAAAGATACTAATTGTGTGAGGTGGACCTTTTCTAGCCACGTTAAGGTCCATTATTGATTTAGAAAAAAATGAATTAACCATGAAAATCAATGGTGAGACCGAAACTTTTAAGTGTGGTCACCAACAGAGCAAGAAAGGTAGAAGGAAATCAGAGGAACGTTGTAATAAGATAGCAATCCTTAAATTTGACTACCCTGAATCAAGAAGGGTATTTTATGTAAATAATGTAGGTTTGGAGAGCAGGGCTAAGGAAAGGGACAAATGGATGAATGTGGAATGACATGACAGGTGCTGGACTAATACTGAGAGAAATAGAAGCAAAAAAGTGTCATCAGAGTTGTCGGATGAATTTGATAGTAAAACTTGACAAGCTTTATTAAATCATAATCTTATGTATATTATTATATTTTTAACTATTTTCTTAGTTTAGATTCTAACTTGTGCTAAAATTATGTTTCATAGGGATCGACACATCTTGGGAATTGGAAATTTGGGTTAAAACAGAGTTGGTGTTGCAACATGACAACCATGTGTCCAGAATTAAAGAATTGAGAAAATCATCTCGATGTTGCGACATGGAGCCCTCATGTCGCGACATGATTTATCATAGTCCAGTGTAGCAGATTAAACTATTTTTCACACTTAATGAGCCTAAATACAAGTATTTTCATTACATTTTAGTTAAGTTTCTTTAGTTTTACTTACATTCAATAAAATGTGCAAATTGAGTTTTTTTTTTTACGTTAAGGGCCGAATGATGCCTAAGGGAGAGCTAACGTACTTTGTGATTGTGTAAGAGACCATTAGAAGGCATTTTAGGTCGATACTACACAGTATTTCGCAATGCGGGAGGTCTTATGTCGCAACATGGAGAGCAGAATGAAGAAAGTATGGAATTGCCTTCGATGTCGCGAAACTGACTAAGGATGTCGCGACATACCCCTGAAGACATCTCAAGCAGGAGCATACTGATTCCTATATCGCGAGACATGTCCTGGTTTTTCGTGACATCAACTCTGGGATAGAAATTAAACACAAAGCAGGGGCACTTTGGTTCACACATTTGAAATTAAAGCTCAGGAACGTCAGTTGACCTAGGGTTAAGGATGACAGCCACATGAATGCTATAAATAGGCTCATTTGGCACATGTTAAAGACACCTTTTCGTTAACCTAGTTTCTTTCTTTAGATTTAGTCTCGTTTTCTTTCTTTCTTAGGTTTTTAGAGTTTAGTTTATTTGTTTATTATTTCCTTTCAAGAGATCTAGATTGTGGAATCATTAATCTCTGTGGATTTGCGCTTAATATCAATACAATCAGACTCTTTCATTTACTCTATATTGTCGATTTAATTAACATGGTTTCTTTTTACATCGATTATATATTGCATATGAATGGAATGAGGAACTAATCCTTTTATGGAGGATTTGCTATGATTTGTTAACTATTTTGTAGGGTTACTCAATAGATCAATTGTTTGTGAAAGAGAGAACGTGAAACAAACCCTAGGCCTGACAACCTTGGGAAGTTATCAAGGTGAGAGTTAACCCAAAATTGGTATTGGCCATCCGTGAATACCTTAACCTTAAACCAATTTGGACTGTGAGGTCGAAAGATAAGTAGTTCTTACTGACTTGTTATGCTAGTGGAAGATTGGAAGATCCTACTAAGGTAGCGACTAGTTGATTAACAAGGAACCCGAGACAACAGTTGATGAAGATTACCGAAGTGAGCTAATCACCTATAATCAAATTTGATTTTTATCCCTTTTACTATTTTAAATCTTTTTTTAATGTTGTTTTATTATTATAAAAACCCTAAAAATCCTTTATTTTATATTCTTTGTACTATAACTAAATGGAAAGTACTAATTAGATATTTTAGTGTTTAGGTTAGAATTGATCTAGCGCTCGCCTCCCTTGGGTACAATCCTTAGAGTACTCACCCACTCCTATGTAAAACTATATTACAACTAGACACGTATACTTACGGATACTGCCTCGTAATTCTATATTTTAGTGCAGTATTCATACTCTGGACGTTAGTACGTCGGCACAGTAGATAGTTTCCCTAAGTTTTCAAAACTATAGGGTGTGTCGCGACATTGAACCCCGGTGTAACGACATCAGTGATCTGACAGGGATGTCACGACATTGAACCCCAGTGTCACGGCATATCTACAATTTTTTACAGGGTTAGCCCGACCTGATTGCGCAACTCGGTGTGTTAAATCTAATTTAAACAGCTCTTAAATCTTTAACCCCTTCAAAACCTTTCAAATTTCATAAACCCTAAATCTCACTTTTTACTTCTCATTCTTAGTTTAATAGAAAAATTTCTTCTTCCAATCTTATTTGGTGAAGAGAAGGATAGGAAATACCCAAAGGAACAACAAAAACCGAAAGTTCGAGGAATCCAATGACTTATATGAGGTTACAAGTTCCTAACTCAACTTTTTACTATTCCATTAAAATTAATAGCTTGATATTTCATTAGTACTTCAAGAACACCATGCCCCTAGAAAGGTTTGAAGAACTAATGAACCAGAATTTTCAATATTCAAAACCCCTCTAGTTTTTCAAACCCAAATGTTGAAAAATATTTTGCAGGACTTCAAGAAAAACCTTCATTCAAGAGAGGGGATTTGATCCGTTGATGATTATCTGCAAGGAAATATGACCTTTAATTAGATATCATAGGTAGGAATGTTTTTGGACGATCCCAAAAGATGTTGTTATGGTCCCTATTATCCAAGAGTTTTATGCATCTTGATGAGACCAAGAGTCTAGATATATCAAAGGTCATATGTGGGAAACGATATCTGTGCGAAGGAAAGAAGTGCAAATAACCCCTTGAATTATTGTTGAATTTTATAATGCTCCATACTATGAAAAAGATTTTTTAGATTACACTGAGTTAGAGTATTTTTGAGATATAGATATGGATAATATTATAAACTTTTTAACGGAAGGAAAGGGCGATTGGAAATATCGCCTAGGTACCAATATCGCAACCTCCTTGAGTCAAGTTATAATGTTTCCTAAAGCTAAAATATGGATTCAATTCTTATGCACACGGGTGGTCCCTGCTTTAAATGTGTCTAATGTCAATAATTTCTAAGTGGTTTTGATTTATGCTATTTTACAAAAAAAAAAAAATAAACAAGTATGCATCGAGAAATACCAAAATATGAAGAGATGCGTCAGTGGCCAAAAGGGGAGAGTTTTCTTCCCCCACTTGGTGACAGCTTTATGAAAAAGAGTAGGTGTTTCGATAGCATCCACAAAAAAATCAATGAAGTTACTCCAAAGCATCATCAACAACACTCTATTTACACAATGCATTAAAATTTGGGCAAAAAAGATAAAGGAGTGGAACAAATAATAAACCGTAAAAGTAACATATTTTAAGCCCACATTTAGCATGCTTTAGGATGATTTAAGCCTTGAATTATGTAATTTGGTGCTCTTAATCCTTTGTTTTCATGTTTTATACTAAGGAGAGCACCCAATGAAGAAAAGAATGGAAAACGAGCCCGAAACGGAGTAAATGGGCCATATCACAAAATCTACACGGCCTGGGCCCAAGATCACACGACCGTGGCCTCATTTAATAGGTTCGAACACGGCCTGGCCATGATTTACACGGGCGTGTGCCACGGGCGTGTCCCTGCCGTGGCCAAGAGGAGTTTTACTCGGAATAGGATACTTGGAGGAAAAAAAACACATTCCAAAGTCTATTTAAACACCCAAATAGGAAACCTATTCGGATTAGGATATTTGGAGGCTAAGTAAGACATCTCAAAGCCTATATAAACACCCTAGGGGGAAACTTAAGCGGGGAGTTCGACAGAAGCCTTCTGCCAGGGCTTTTGTCAGGGAAACCTAGGACTTTAGTCAGGGGGCGTCCAGCTAGGCCAGGGAAGGAAGAGTTGTGGGAATTTACTCGAAGATAGCCAATTGATCCATCTTAAGAAGCCGGAATCATACTCAAGGCCAAGGATCTCTCCTTCAATTCCTTCAGGGGGTTTTAGGGATTTCTTATGTTTTGTTTTATCTTTTCTTCTGAGATGTTTTGTTTCATTGTTATGAACTAAACCCTCAGATATCTTAAGGGGATGGAACCTAAGATGAATCTTGTTATCGTTTGCTGAATTATATGATAAATATTTGACTTGTTCTTAATTATGTGTTCTTAATTCTTGTGTTGATATTTCTGAGATATTAATTCAAGTATGATGTGCTTAGGTGGAGGAGCAAAAGTCCCTGCCTAAGAGTAGATCTAGCATAATTAAGCGGAGTTGATCGCGCGCTAGAGATAGGTGTGAGATTTTGCACATTAGGGTGAAACCTAATATAGTAATCCATAGATCGAGTTAATGCGATTCTAGGGGTTTTAATTAGAAAGAGATTTCAATTAATCAACCTAGGGTTAGACGTTAGTCGCCTTGAGAGAGGGATTAATATAACTTAGGGAATCTTACGAATCAAGTCAAATGAATAAATCGTCTGGTTTAAAGTTAGATAATAAGTGAAGTCTAGGTGGATTCTTCCTTGGGTGTAGTCTTAATCAATTGGTTTTCTCCAAAGTATTTTTTCCCAAATTCCTTTTCTTTGTCTTTGCACCTTTAGATTAATTGTTAGTTAACTGTAGATTAGATAAACAAATTCATTTAATTCTTAGGCTAGATAATAAAAAGAGAGTTAGTATTAGTACTTTTGGTTCCTTTGGGATTCGACATTTCGGTCTTGCCTTAACTATACTACTGTTCGATACGTGCGCTTGCCTCAAATCATTGTCATAGTTAGTTTCCAGGTTTGATCATTCTTTTTATAAATTTTAAGACTTTGACATCGCGAAAACAATTATCAAGTTTATGGCGCCATTGTCGGGGAACTGAAATATTAGGAACATTTAATTTTTATTACTTTAGCCATTTTTATTGCAATTTATTTTCATTATTATTTTTTATTTTGATTTTTTTTTACTTTGCTAATTTTTCCTTTATTTGCTTTTGGCAGATAATTTTAGTTTATAGAGAAGATGGCACCGAATAATTATCAATGGCAAGTCATGAGGACAATTCCTACTAAAGCAGCCAGTGTCTTCAACCTCGACGTGGTCACCAGGTTATCTAACCAACTAGAGATGATGAATAAAAAGTTTGATGGTTTGTATAGTCTCTCGCAGGTACACCCAATAATGCAATATGACTCGAATCTAGGAGGAGTGGCGAATCCTGAGTACCCACCCTACAGATATGGCATGGAGAACGAGCAAGTCCACTATATGGGTAACTATTCTAGACCTCAAAATAATTTATATGATAACACTTATAATGCAGGTTGGAGGTACCATCCCAATTTCTCGTGGGATGATCAAAGTAGCCAAAGACCAGAACTTCCTTCAGATTTTCAACAACCACCTCACCAACAGGAAGAGAAGTCAAACCTTGAGAAGATGCTGACAAAATTTATAGCAGCCTTAGAAAAACGTTTCCAAGATACAGAAACATGCTTCCAAAAGATAGAAACGAAACTTGAGGCATCAACACAGGAGATCAAGGATTAGTTTCGTCAGCTTACTAAGCTGATTTCAGAACAACTATAAGAAAGCTTGCCAAGCAACACTGAAACTAACCCAAAAGAGCAAATTCAAGCCGTAACAGCTCATGACATTGAAAGGTTAGTGGAATCTGACCCAAGGCAAGAGCCTGTGGTAAGTGATGGTAGGGTTGAGGTAAGCCATGATTTACCAAACCCGGTGACTACAGAGTACCAACCCCGTGTGCCATACCCCGATGTGACAAAGAAAGACCATATAGAGGAACAACTTGGTAAGTCTTTTAAACTTTCAAAGAAATTTCACATTAACTTGCCGTTTCTAGAAGCTCTTTCGCAGATGCCAGATCCTAGACCTCGTGTTGATAAAGAAGAAATTCATGAGGAACGAAGGCTTTGGATCGATGAACTAGACGAATAGAAGACACACTTCAAGGAGAGACTAAAAACACACGAAGCAAAAACGAGGCAACTCCATGACGAACTTAATAATAGGACAACCTAACTTATGATAGGAGATCAAGTACTCAAAATCTTCCCAGATGGAACGGTCGAGGTAACACATTCTAATTTCGGCACTTTTGAGGAAAACATTACTCGACTTAAATTTTATATCAATAACCGAATTGATCCCATGAGAAAGGATTTTCACCTCCTCAAACCACCATGACCATACGAATGAGAGGTAAAGTCTAGCTTAAGATTATAAACGAGCGCTTCTCGGGTGGTAACCCGAGGACTAACCCCATTAATTTTTACATTTTTTATTTTTTACTTTTATTTTTTCTTTTAGCACCTACCCATAAACTAACCAAAGTAAAGATTTCCATACCATACGGCCTTGCACACGGCCGTGGCCGTGGCCGTGTGGCCACACAGGAAGGTACAAGGGCGGGGGCAACTACCAAATCCATAATTTTTAACCCCCTTCTTGCCTTCCTTTTCCCGTTCTCTTTCTTCTTTCATTTTCCATTATTTACTTTTATTTTTATTTTTTTATTTTCTTCAATATCTTGTTCTTATTCTTCGTACCATTTAGATTTAGCTTAGGATACAATAAAATCAGGACGACTGCTTCAAGGACTCAATTTCAAATAGTTCGAGACGCTTCCCCACGTTCACCTCCAATCCTATCCAGTTTCTTTTCATTGACTTCATCCAAAATTCAGGAAGTTTCACTTCTCTCCCCATCTTACGATTTTATGATTATTTTGATTATATCTATCCTTGTACATTGAGGGCAATGTACAACTTAAGTGTGGGGGGTTAATTATTGAATTATTTGAAAATCCCTGAATGATATCTTGTCTTAAAGTAATTTTCTCATATTATGATCAGAATGAAATTTCCTTTGATTTATGATTTTTGTTGATATGTTTTGGATTGAGTCATTGATAATTGTGCATTGATGATTAAATTTGAAGGATACTAGAGAATCAAGTTTGACAAGTCTATTTTTTAGAATTAAAATTTTTTTTAGTTGTCTACCTGAATCTGAATGTTACTTTGAAGTTTAAAATTTACGAGGTTGACATCAAAATACCCATAATTTTTTTGAGACTTTGAGCCTTATAGAGCATACATTCTTTTTCTTGCTCACTTTTGATTATGAGTGTGTCAATATTGATTTGTTATTCTAGAACTTGCATCGATTATACATGTCGAGACCACACCTTTGATTTGTTATACAGAGATGATAAAGGTACTTAGGATTTAACCCACTTACTCCACTAAAAAGCCTACCTTCATAACTAACCCCTAGTGAACCCCGTTGATCCTAACAACCCTTTTATTGACTCACCCACTAATATTAACCCAAAACCCTTTGTATTTGTTGTCACCATCCTTTTTAACTACCCTTATGTAGAGTGCAACATCCCGAAATTGGGCCTAGGAGAATTGAGCCCAATGGGCCTTAGGCGTAGTAGCGTTTAAACTTTTGGAGAATAAGAGATCGGCTTAAATGCTAGTTAGACCTATTGGATAAGTGATTTTGGAAGGTTAGAGGGCTTCTATGAAGTCCCGGGATCAAATATTGGCTTTGGGGAAATTTTGGTTTTAGGTGAAAAAAACCCTGAAAGTTGGCAGATAGGCCTTAAGAATAAAATATAAAGGAAAATGACACAAGTGGAGTGTGTGGTGTAGTGGCAAAGTGACGCCACTTAGGGGACAAGGGAGTGACGCCACAAGGAAGGAAGGAGGTCCAAGGTTCAAGTCTTGGCTTTTGCATTTTGGTTTCTTTTTACTTGGATCTTAGAATTTGGGCCATAGTTTATATTTAGTTGCACATGGTTTAAGACACAAGAGGAGGCTGGTGGCCAAGTGGTTAGCGGCGTGGATTATGTTGCAAAGGAGCACAGGTTCAAATCTCATGAGAAGCAATGGAGTATTTATTTTTGCGGTGCGGACGGTAAGAGTTTTGATTGAATTTAAACTCTGTGTGAAGGATCCCACATCGGAAAGACACAAAGAATGAAGGTGAAGAGTTAGCTATATAAGGAGCATCCTAGGAGGAGAGTAAACACATCTTGGAGGCGTTTGGGCACAAGAGTGGTGAGCACGCGGATTAGCCCGCAGTCTTATCGGTGTGTAACTCTCTCTACTCTAGCGTGTAGAAGCGGCAAATGCCAAAGTGCCGATCACGGCATTAGTAGTTAGCCACGAGCGTCGCGAGCGCACGTGTGGGGCTTCGACACGATAATTGAGGCCATCAGTAGTATTCTTGTAATATCCCGGGTTAGGGGCTAATTTTGTGTTGCATGATATTGCATGTGTTGGCATGCTGTGTTGCTATTTCGGTGTTTTAGGGGCTTAATTATAGGCTAAGTGAATGCTTGAGTAGGTAGGAAAATTTTAGTTTTTGGCCTTAGGTGTGGGGAGCTGATAGAGTTGGGGGCTTAAGAAAATAAAATGGGATTTTATTGCACAAATGAGGAGCTAGCAAAGTGGCAGAGCTTGCGCCACTTGGAGTTTGGTGTGGCGTCATCTGCAAGGGGGGAGTGGAGGTCCAGTGTTCGAGCTGCAGAGTACTCCTTTTTATTTCTTTTTGGGACGGCATAGGGGGAGAGTTGTGTGTAGTTTAAATGCTACTTTGGACCAAGTCAAATGGTTTAAAAGAGGGGTGGAGAGTGAATTTAGGAAGGAGACTTATTCAAAATGTTTGAATGAGTGAATGGGAGCAATTTGGGGGATATGGCCGAATATTTGGGGAGTTGGGGGAGAAGGTGGCCGGTTTTGGGAAGTGGGAAGGTGTGTGCCGAAATGCATTTTTGCATTTTGGCAATTCTCTTAGGCAATTTCGGTCAAAGGTTAGTAGCAACCAAGTTCTTTCATTTTGTCAAAGCAAGCCGATTTTTGCCATAGAAAATTCTCTCATTTTTGACACCCTTTGAAACAGAAAGTTCTCAATCAATTCTTTTCTTTTTCTTCAATTGTTGGCCGAATTCATATCTCCCTCCTAGCCGAATCTTTCATGTGTGCCTTACCATTCCATTAAGCCGAAACACTAATTCCCAAAACACATTTTCCATCTTTTTCCAAAACCGTAAGTGCTTGTCCCCATCCATTTTCTATTTTCTTCCATTTCAAAAGCTCTTGAGCGAATTCTCCATTTCTTTTCTCCTTTCTTTTTGTGCGAAACTCTACTCATCACAATCTTTTTCTCTCCTTTACACCAAAGCCGAATTTAAGGATATTAAAACACACAAGCCGAATTCTTTTCTCCTTTTGTTGAAGCCTTGACCGAATCTCTTCTCTTCCCCGGTGTTGGGTTGGCCGAATATTGGTGTTGGGTGTTGGTAAGTGCAGGGCCGAATGGCCATCTCCCTTCTCCCTTACACTTTGTTGATGTGGGTTTGCTTAAAGGCCGAATATGGTTATTTTTGGAAGGATATTAACCTCTTTGTTATAGGTCATTGGGATTTTGGATACAATCAAGTGGAGCCTTCGTTTTACGATTAGCCGGGGAGGGGTAAGTTTTGGTAAGGGTTCGATATTAATCCCTTTGGTTATTGGTTGATAGCCGAATGTTGTAAGTGCCTAATCCTATGTTGGCCGATTGTTTTAGGGGCTTGACAATCGAGGGACATAGATCGTTCGTAGGGATTTCTAGGCTCGTATAATCAGGTGTGTTTACTAACACACTCATATTTAGTAATATTATTAATAAATCTGTATGCCTATTAAAATTATGGCAGTTGATGGATTGATATGATACCCATTTGGGTATGAGCTTGGATTCGGGTAAGTTATTACTAATATCATTATGAGTTACTGATGATTTATATAATATCATGGCTATGGATATATGTGATATGGGATATGTGGTTAGACATAGTAGCATGAGATGCATGATATGTATGAAATGCATGATTACATGAGTATGGTATGTTGATGGGTGATATGAGATGAGGGAGCAGTGATAGTTTGTGCTGACGAGCACAAAGTGCTTTGGGAGCACACTTTGTGACTTTGGGTCACGAGAGGTTTGGCACCTCGAGAGGTTTGGTACCTCGGCGTCTCGTCCCAGTGGCTCAGCATACCGCGATGGGTTGGCCCCACGGATGATTATCTGGATTGACGCCGATGTTTTGGTAACACACACGATGGGTTGGCCCCATCAACAGATTTGTGACTACGGTCACGGTGCTTTGGTAGCACATTGTGTCTTTGGGACACGGTGGTTTGGCACCACATTGCGACTTGTCCGTGGTTTGACCACCGTGGGTTGGCCCCACTTGAGATATGGGATTGTCTCTGCTAGTGTTTTGGTAACACACGATGGGTTGGCCCCATCATCATTGGATTTGTGACTTGGTCACCGTGCTTTGGTAGCACAAGCGTGTGTCTTTGGGACACCTGTGGTTTGGGACCACATTGATGGATATTATGTCTTTGGGACATCGGTGTTATGGTAACACATTGTGACGGTATGTCACGGTGGTTTGGTACCACATGGGGTAGAAAAGGTGTATGGATGGTTAGGATCGGGTTGCATTAATTGAGTTGCTATGTATGATGTGTGTTAGCATGTTGATTCTATCGGGGCGGGATTTACACACCGAGTCACTCGACTCACCCTCTCCTTTGACATTTCCGGTGACTCGTAGACGCGGACTTGGAGCCGGGAGGGACTCGGGGTGCACATGCCATAATAAAAGTGTTGCTTGGACTATTGAATTTGGGTACTTTAATTATTTATTTTCAGTTGGGTTTTATTTGGACTTGTAAAAGGCTTTATAATTTATGGTTTATACTGTTTATGTTTCTTTTTTTTTTAATATGCCTTAACAAATAAGTTGGTATGAAATCTACTAAAACTTGGAAATATAAAGATTTCAAAATTTTAACGCAAGGTGTTTTCAACTATACCATCGGGTATCCCACTGATTTTTATAAACCAATAGAGATCAAATGGCTTTAATCGTGAAATCAAATTTTACTAAGTCTAAATTTTAAACAACTTGTTTTTTTTTAAAAAAAAAAGAACAAAGTTTTATCAAATCTACTGAGTACAAATTCGAAATTTTCAAACACGTTTTCCCGTAACATACCAGATTCGGTCGTGGTGTTTGGGCCGGGTTTGGGGTGTTACAATTCTTGTGGGTTGGGCTGCTTGGGCCACGATGGGTCGAAGTGGGCCCAATGGGCTCGTGGGCCCATATAAGTAAATTATATGATTGGTTAGTATTTGTTGAACTAGACTAGGTGGAACTTATATATGTGGCTAGATTCGTGCTAGGTGGGCCACACGAGCGTGTGGGCCCTAATGGGCCAAAATCGGGTTTTAGGCCCAATCGTCTGGTACGACCGGAAATGGTAGCTGAGTCACTAGTGGCCACATTAGGCCTTCGGAAAGGCCATTACAGGTGTGAATTTACGAAAATACCCTTGGCGGGTTACGAAAATGCCCTTGGTAGGTAAAATTACGGTTATACCCTTAGAGGTTGATTAGTATGATTATGTTGTTTAGTTTTGGCCGATTGCAGGGGAAGGCTTGATCTCGCATACCTCGGGTTGTGACTAGTGCTTGAAAAGCATTAAGGAAGGGGGATCTAGTGCGTTAGATCTTGATCTACAGGATTTGATAGTCGCGTTAGTAACCGTGTGTGTAAACTTACACACTCTATTACTTAGTAATATGTTTTAATAACTTCGAATATGATAAAGTCAAAGCAGTGTGGATGTTGATATGATACCCTATGGGTATGAGCGAGGATTCGGGTAAGTCCATTTCGATATGAGTTACGCTATTCGATATGTATGATATTGTGATTTATGACATATATGTATTATGATTCGTAATAAAGCATGATGACATGATTTGCATGATTTACATGAGTATGGCATGACAATGGGTGATATGAGAGAGGGGAAGTTAATATCCGTGTCTTTGGGACACAGAGGTTTGGCACCTCCGGTGGTTTGGTACCCTGATTGATTTAGTGACTTTGGGTCACCAAAGGTTTGGCACCTCATAGCGACTTGTCCCGGTGGCTTAGTACCACGATGGGTTGGCCCCACGATTGACATATCGGGATCGTCGCGCGGTGATTTGGTATCACACGTGGGTTGGCCCCACACTTGGATATTGATATTTTGTGACTTTGGGTCACGAGGTTTGGCACCTTATAGCGACTTGTCGGTGGCTTAGCACCCACGATGGGTTGCCCCCCACGATTGATATTACGGGATTGTCGCGGTGATTTGGTATCACACGTGGGTTGGCCCCACAGATGGATTATTCGTGACTTTGGGTCACCGGTGGTTTGGCACCACATTATTGGATATCGTGACTTTGGGTCACCGGTGGTTTAGCACCACCGGTGGTTTGGTACCACGGGGTAGAAAAAGGAGTTTCGGATGGTTAGGTTATGGGGTTTGCATGATTTGCATGTTTTATTAATGATCCGTGTAAGTGCTTGAATTATCGGGTTGGGGATTTATACATTGAGTCTTGGTGACTCACCCCTTCCCTTATATTTTGAGATGAGGCATAGATCACGGATATAGAGCCTGGGGAGGAGTCGAGGTGGCCATGCATGTTGGTTTCGGGTTTTGACTATAAAATACCTTACCGGTTTTATTTATTTTCTTTAAATTTGATATGATTTTTGTAATAAGGCACTGGTTGTTATTTTGGGTTTTGGTTATTTGATTTACTTGATGTTGTTATACATGTGATTAGAACTTGTTTGCTTAATTAATAGTTAAATACTGGCGTTTTCAAAACTATACCTCTTGGGTTTTCCAAGCGTTACAAGATAATAAAGGTAACTTGGATGTTTTTATAAACTCTCATTTTCAAATCACTTTAAAGGCAAATGGTTCTAAACTTGATTTTTCTTATCGCGTTTAGTTTTAACAAGTGTCCAATGTTTTCTAAAATCGGCAATCACAAATGGGTTTTTACTCACGAGTTTTCCAAGTATTACTACAACTCCTAAAACAAACTCAGCATCAATTTTTACTAAGTTTTCTAAACCCTAAAACAAAACAGAGTCTTCTTTAAACATTTTCGACAAACTTATGATTTTAAGATGTTTTCACTCCGTAACATGCCAGATTCGATCGTAACGTTTAGGCCGGGTTTGGGGTGTTACAATTATGGTATCAGAGCCAGGTTCAACAGCTCGGCTATGGGACTGAGGCCCAAAAATGTTTTTAAATGGGTTATAAAAGTTTTTACGAAAAGGTGTAGTTGGAAAAGCATGGCACCGAGTCTCCGGCACCAATCCGCCCAGGTAAGTACCCCTAACTGATGTTTGCATATGATCCTGATGATGTATGATATGAATGAATAGTGATAGTAGGCTACCCTAGAGACTGAAACCTATAGGACTTTGTGAACTCACGAAAATAAAACTTTGTAATAAGAACTATTCATAAGATTGTGCCTTAATACACGGTGGAAGAAAGACTGACGCATAAAATTTTTAAATCAGATAAGTCGAGACATTAGACATAGAGTTGGGAGCGTATGAAATATTAAATCTCATTTTAATTGCTAGGTGTTTTTGAGTGCGGGTAGGAGTTTTAAATTCTAGTTAAAAGTATATTAGTTTTATTAAGATCGTGAGTGCTTGAAGAAGAGCGTAGTATGGTAGGTTAGGATGTACGACTGTTAGTTAGTTGGAAATTTCGAGGACAAAATTTCTTTAAGGAGGGTAAATTTGTAACATCCTAAAATTGGGCCTAGGAGAATTGAGCCCAATGGGCCTTAGGCGTAATAGCGTTTAAATTTTTGGGGAACAAGAGATCGGCTTAAATGCTAGTTAGACCTATTGGATAAGTGATTTTGGAAGGTTAGAGGGCTTCTATGAAGTCCCGGGATCAAATATTGGCTTTGGGGAAATTTTGGTTTTAGGTGAAAAAAACCCTAGAAGTTGGCAGATAGGCCTTAAGAATAAAATATGAAGGAAAATGACACAAGTGGAGTGTGTGGTGTAGTGGCAAAGTGACGCCACTTAGGGGACAAGGGAGTGACGCCACAAGGAAGGAAGGAGGTCCAAGGTTCAAGTCTTGGCTTTTGCATTTTGGTTTCTTTTTACTTGGATCTTAGAATTTGGGCCATAGTTTATATTTAGTTGCGCATGGTTTAAGACACAAGAGGAGCTTGTGGCCAAGTGGTTAGCGGTGTGGATTATGTTGCAAGGGAGCACAGGTTCGAATCTCATGAGAAGCAATGGAGTATTTATTTTCATGATGCAGACGGTAAGAGTTTTGATTGAATTTAAACTCTCTCGTGAAGGATCCCACATCGGAAAGACACAAGGAATGAAGGTGAAGAGCTAGCTATATAAGGAGCATCCTAGGAGGAGAGTAAACACATCTTGGGGGCGTTTGGGCACAAGAGTGGTCTGAGCGCGGATTAGCCCTGCAGTCTATCGGTGTGTAACTCTCTACTCTCTAGGTGTAGAAGCGGCAAATGCCAAAGTGCCGATCACGGCGATTAGTAGTTACACACGAGCGTGCGGCGCGCGTGTGGGGCTTCAACGCGATAGTTGAGGCCATCGTAGTATTCTTGTGGGTTGAAATTTTGCTTGGGGCCACGATGGTCGAAGTGGGCCCAATGGGCCCGTGGGCCCATATGAGTAAATTGTATGATTGGTTAGTATTTGTTGAACTAGACTAGGTGGAACTTATATATGTGGCTAGATTCGTGCTAGGTGGGCCACACGAGCGTGTGGGCCCGGATGGGCCAAAATTGGGTTTTAGGCCCATTCGTAAAGACGACCGGAAATGGTAATGAGTCGCTAGTGGCCACATTAGGCCTCTGAAAGGCCATTGCGGTGTGAATTTACGAAAATACCCTTGGTGGGTAAATTACAAAAATGCCCTTGGTAGGTAAAATTACGGTTATACCCTTAGAGGTTGATTAGTATGATTATGTTGTTTAGTTTTGGCCGATTGTAAGGGAAGGCTTGATCTCGCGTACCTCGGGTTGTGACTAGTGCTCGAAAAGCATTAAGGAAGGGGGATCTAGTGCGTTAGATCTTGATCTATGGGATTTGATAGTCGCGTTAGTAACCAGGTGTGTAAATTTACACACTCTATTACTTAGTAATATGTTTTAATAACCTGAATATGATAAAGCTGAAACAGTGTGGATGTTGATATGATACCCTATAGCTATGAGCAGGGATTCAGGTAAGTCCGTTTCGATATGAGTTCTGCTATTCGATATGTATGATTTTGTGATTTATGACATATATGTATTATGATTCGTAATAAAGCATGATGACATGATTTGCATGATTTACATGAGTATGGCATGACAATGGGTGATATGAGAGGAGGGGGAAGTTGATATCCGTGTCTTTGGGACACCAGAGGTTTGGCACCTCCAGTGGTTTGGTACCACAGATTGATTTAGTGACTTTGGGTCACCAGAGGTTTGGCACCTCGTAGCGACTTGTCCTAGTGGCTTAGTACCACAGTGGGTTAGCCCCACAGTTGACATATCGGGATCGTCGCCAGTGATTTGGTATTACACGTGGGTTGGCCCCACACTTGGATATTGATATTTTGTGACTTTGGGTCACCAGAGGTTTGGCACCTCATAGCGACTTGTCCCAGTGGCTTAGCACCACGATGGGGTTGGCCCCACGGTTGATATTACTGGGATTGTCGCGGTGATTTGGTATCACACGTGGGTTTGCCCACTGAGATGGATTATTCGTGACTTTGGGTCACCGGTGGTTTGGCACCACATTATTGGATATCGTGACTTTGGGTCACGGTGGTTTGGCACCACCGGTGGTTTGGTACCACACGGGGTAGAAAAAGGAGTTTGGATGGTTAGGTTATGGGGTTTGCATGATTTACATGTTTTATCAATGATCCGTGTAAGTGCTTGAATTATCGGGTTGGGGATTTATACACTTTGAGTCTTGGTGACTCACCCTTCCTTATATTTCTGAGATAAGGCATAGATCGCGGATATAGAGCCGGGAGAGTCGAGGTGGCCATGCATGTTGGCTTCGGGTTTTGACTATAAAATACCTTCTCGTTTTATTTATTTTCTTTAAATTTGGTATGATTTTTGTAATAAGGCGCTGGTTGTTATTTTGGGTTTTGGTTATTTGATTTACTTCCGATGTTGTTATGCATGTGATTAGAACTTGTTTGCTTAATTAACCGTTAAATAACAGCGTTTTCAAAACTATACCTCTTGGGTTTTCCAAACATTACAAGATAATAAAGGTAACTTGGATGTTTTTATAAACTCTCATTTTCAAATCACTTTAAAGGCAAATGGTTTTAAACTTGATTTTTCTTATCGCGTTTAGTTTTAACAAGTGTCCAATGTTTTCTAAAATCGGCAATCACAAATGGGTTTTTACTCACGAGTTTTCCAAGTATTACTACAACTCCTAAAACAAACTCAGCATCAATTATTACTAAGTTTTCTAAACCCTAAAACAAAACAGAGTCTTCTTTAAACATTTTCGACAAACTTATGATTTTAAGATGTTTTCACTCCGTAACATGCCAGATTCGGTCGTAACGTTTAGGCCGAGTTTGGGGTGTTACATAGAGATTTGATTTGATCAGTTGCCTAGCTATTTTATCTATTTTGATTATATTTGACTTGTTCTTAAAAAAAATGAAGTATATTTATTATTAGTTCTATAATTAAGTGAGCTTACATGTTTAAATTTCAAATCTTGAAGAAAAAGCTCATATTATTAGTTTTCAATTGGTGTAATTATTTATTATTAGTTCGTGTTTCTAGTTAGGAAATTTTTCAGGTCAGTCTCGATTCTAACCCTCTAATTCAGCCTTTATCCATACCTTTAACCTAAGCCCCGTTACAACCCTGTTAAAGACCTTTTGATTTGTGTATCATCTCATCTTATAGTGGTGGATATTTGATTTTCATGCAAGCCTATGGGATTAACTTTTCATGTTTGACTTCTGAGTGCTTAATTCTGAACCTTAAACACTTCGAGTGATTTGAGTGAATCTTTAGTGAGGATGTCAATTCTTATCAATTTTGAATTAGAGATAATTATTTAGGCAAGGGGAAACACCTATGTTTTCATACTATAAAAACTACAACTTAGATTGTTTGGATCTTTAGGACTCTTTGAGTTGAATTATCCATGTATGAATTATCTTTGAATTATGATAAAACATTATTGATAAATATTATGGATCAAGGAAGTTCATTTTAATTGTAAGTTGAGAATTTTGTTTGAGGACATGCAAAAGCTTAAGTGTGGGGGTATTTGATAAACCGTAAAAGTAACATATTTTAAGCCCACATTTAGCATGCTTTTGGATGATTTAAGCCTTGAATTATGTAATTTGGTGCTCTTAATCCTTTGTTTTCATGTTTTATACTCAGGAGAGCACCCAATGACGAAAAGAACGGAAAACGGGCCTAAAATAGAGTAAATGGGCCATATCACGAAATCCACATGGCCTGGGCCCAAGATCACACGGCTGTGCCTCATTCAACAGGTTCAAACACAGCCTGGCCACGACTTACACGGGCGTGTGCCACAGGTGTGTCCCTGCCTCAGCCAAGAGGAGTTTTACTCGGAATAGGATACTTGGAGGTAAAGAAACACATTCCAAAGTCTATTTAAATACCCAAATAGGAATTTTATTCGGATTAGGATACTTGGAGGCCAAGTAAGGCATCTTAAAGCGTATATAAACACCCTAGGGGGCAACTTAAGCGGGGAGTTCGGCAGAAGCCTTCTGCTAGGGCTTTTGTCGGGGGAACCCAGGACTTTAGTCAGGGGGCATCCAACTAGGCCAAAGAAGGCAGAGTTGGGGGAATTTACTCGAAGATAGCCAGTTGATCCATCTCAAGAAGTCAGAATCATCCTCAAGACGGAGGATCTCTCCTTCAATTCCTTTAGGGGTTTTAGGGATTTCTTATGTTTTGTTTTATCTTTTCTTCTGAAATGTTTTCTTTTATTGTTATGAACTAAACCCTCAGATACCTGAGGGGGATGAAACCTAAAATGAATCTTGTTATCGTTTGCTGAACTAAATGATAAATATTTGACTTGTTCTTAATTATGTGTTCTTAATTCTTGTGTTGATATTTCTGGGATATTAATTCAAGTATGATGTGCTTAGGTGGAGGAGCAAAAGTCCCTGCCTAAGAGTAGATCTAGCATAATTAAGCGGAATTGATCGCGCGCCTAGAGATAGGGTGACGAGATTTTGCCGGATTCGGGTGAAACCTAATATTGGAGTTCTTAGATTGAGTTAATGCGATTCTAAGGGTTTTAATTAGAAAGAGATTTCAATTAATCAACCTAGGGTTAGACGTTAGTCGCCTCGAGAGAGGGATTAATATAACTTAGGGAATCTTACGGATCAAGTCAAATGAATAAATCGTCTGGTTCAGAGTTAGATAACAAGTGAAGTCTAGGTGGATTCTTCCTTCGGTGTCGTCTTAATCAATTGGTTTTCTCCAAAGTATTTTTTCCCAAATTCCTTTTCTTTGTCTTTGCATCTTTAGATTAATTGTTAGTTAACTTTAGATTAGATAAACAAATTCATTTAATTCTTAGGCTAGATAATAAAAAGAGAGGTAGTATTAGTACTTTTAGTTCCTTTGGGATTCGACATTCCGGTCTTGCCTTAACTATACTACTGTTTGATAGGTGCGCTTGCCTAAATTGTTGTCATAGTTAGTTTCCAGGTTTGATCATTCTTTTTATAAATTTTAAGACTTTGACATCGTGAAAACAACGATCATCAAACGTCAACAAGAGGCGACAATCACCCCCAACTTCGTATCAAAGGAAAGAAAAATCAACCGCTGTAACACCCTTAACCCGTATCCGTTACCGGAATAGGGTTTCGAAGCATTATCAGACTTATTTCTTAAACAAACATACATTTCTAAAACATTTTTCATATCCAAATAAAAATCATTCATATTCAATCATATTGTCCCTAATACGAGCCCTCGAGGCCTAAATCACGCATTAAAAGTAGTTTAGGACTAAACTAATAACTTAGGAAAAAATTTGGAAAACATAGAAAATTTTCAAATTACAGGGGATACACGCTCGTGTGGCCCGGCCGTGTACCCTTCGAAATGGCCTCACACGCCCATGTGCCAGGCCGTGTGCTAGGCCGTGCTAAAACTGTAGGGTATAGTGACTTATGCCACACGGCCATGTCAGATGCCCGTGTGCTGACCCGTGTGGAGCTACTAACTTGATTTCTAAATAAGTACCAGGGGACACACGACAGTGTTACCAAACCGTGTGTCACACACGGCTGAGACACATACCCTTGTGGACAAAAATAAGCTATTTTCAAGCCAACTTCCTCACACAAATTTGCATCAACCTAAACATGTAAAATGGCATATAACATAGCATAAATAGGCATTCAAACCAATCTCAAACAAGCCCAATTCATGTTATAATAATACCAACAACCACAAGGCACATAAGTAACACAATTAGCCATTCAATTTCATACCTATTTTACATCCAAAAATCACCTAAATGGTCACCTTCAACTATGCATTATTTCGCTTAAAACCACATGCATACCATATCTCAAAAAGCAACCCTTTGGTACTCAGAAATACCAATTCACAACAAGCATTCACATAGCAATTATACACAACATATCAAAAAGCTAACTGTACATATAAACGCATAATCAAGAGTACCAAAATAAGCCAAATCACATGGCTATACACATAACTAAAACATACTTCATTTACAAGCCAAATCAATTGGCTAAATACATTACAAACTATAGGCCACAATAACCACAACTCCTATACATGCCATATAACCAAGTACACAAATTCAAAAGTACTAAAATGACAGCTGGATAGTGTGATGAGATCTCCGACACCTCCTAACCCGATCAAGCTTCGAAAACACTATAAAACACAGAAAGTAAATAGAGTAAGCTATAAAGCTTAGTAATCTCGCATGCTTAATATGTAAAACATACCATTCAACTACAATTCAAGTACTTACACATCACATAATACAACTCAATTTAAATCCAAAAGCCTAACACATATTCAATCCAAATGTTAGACATAAATTTCATCAATTTCTTTGATTCAATGATTGTATAGTTCATGTACATGCCTGTACTAATTCGTATCAATTTCATACTCTTCCAATTCATTGATATACCCGTTGAACCATTTGGAATAATATTAGATACTCGAGAATCTCGCACCCTAAGTGCCAATACATGGTCGAAACCATCTCAAGCTCATATCTCATATATAAATGCTCATATTGAGCTATCATCGGGTCTGTTCACACAAGCTGACGGTCAAGATGTAGCTACACGATACTACTCACACAAGATGATGAGAATCCGCAACACATACCGAAAAACTCAACCACCGATAGAACGTACGGACCAGCACCCAAACATAATAACCCCTAATGACATGTCATTTGTATCCTATCTATTCCTAAGGTTCAATCGGATTTCAAATGTTGCCAAATCTTCGTTGAACATTTCTGTAAAGTCATATTCATCAACAACACAATTATAAAACATTTAAAACATAATTACATTAATGCTTATTAACAGACGAGCTTACCTCGAATTTATACGGAGAGAATCGAGCTATCAATCAACTATTTTGTTTTTCCCCCAATCTAATTCTGAACTTCACTTTTCTTGATCTATATATAATCAAATATAATCAAATTTAACTCATTTAAAACACATCCTATTCAATCTAGTCCAAAAATTCATGTTATGGCAATTTTACACTTTTGCCCCTAATATTTCAACTTCTTTACAATTAGTCCCTAGCTCATAAAAATGAAAATTCATTCAATTAAGTCCACACCCATGCTAGCCAAATTTCACCTATACTCATAGAAGCCCATATTTTTAATTATTTCACACATTTACCACACAATTTATCACATTTCTCAATTTAATCCCTAATTAACAATTTTATCAAAAATCACTTAACAAATGTTGTTTATCTAACAACAACCATTCATTTTCTATCATCAAACATCAAAACACATATATTCATCAATGGTAAAACCCTATACTTTTAGCAATTTCACAAATTAGTCCCTCGGCTAGCTAGATTAAGCTACAACGACTCTAAAAACATAGAAATAATTAAAAGCTGAGCAAAAATGCACTTACATGCACTAGGTATCAATGGCCAAATGAAAGAACCTTAGAAATGGCTTCTCTTCTTCAAATTTTCAGTTGAAGAATGTCTTAGGAAGTTTATTTATTATTTTACTATGTTATTTAATAAATTACTAATTTAACCTTAAATATTAACCTTTAAAAATCACATAAATGATGTCCATATTTGTCCACTAATAGTATTAATGGTTTAATTACAATTTAAAGACCTCCAATTTAAATTTCTATAGCTATTAGACACCTTTATCTAATAGAACTCAACTTTTACACTTTACGCGATTTAGTCCTTTTTATCAAATTAAACATTCAAACAATAAAATTTCTTAACAAAATTTTCATACAATCATACTATCATGATGAACCTCAAAATAATAATAAAATAAATATTTCAACCTTGAATTTCTGGTCCCAAAGCCACTGTTCCGATTTGACTAAAAACGGGCTGCTACAACCGCTTAATTAGAAGTTGGAGAGAACGGTCATCCAAAGCTGGATTGGATGATACATTGAATGTGGGAATCGGGCCTAATCTTTCAGGAGTTTGCATGACATAACAACATTAGGGTACCTAATTACACGTCAAATATGTTTGGGTCGACGCATTCTTAGCAGGAGGAAGATGCGTATGAAAGCGAAGAGGAAGGAGGTGATGAGATGGGTTTCGAGAAGGATAATTGAACTTATTTTGTTTGGATTGTCCTAAACTTTTGAGATGATTGTAATTTGTTTTTTTTAGGAGTAGGATTAATAGTATATTATTAGTTATTTTGTGTCCTATTTTAATTTTCTATGTAGGAACCCGACATGGAGGAGGCACAACTATTAGAGCTTGCAATGAGTAATGAAGGAAGCAACCACCAATAGCCTACGGAACTATCACGACCAATCAGGTAACTTCATTCCTTATCTTTTACGAGGCTAGACATTGAGGACAATGTGTTTTCTAAAGTGTGGGGGATAACATAGAAAATTTGTTTTAAATTTTTATGTTTTCTTTGATTTTTTTTTGTCATTTGTGTGCTTGAACTTGTAGAAATACAAGTGATTGGTTAGGAGTTTGTACATAGGTTAATTGTATTTACAATAAATTTTGCATGAGGAGAGGTGATTTTAAATTTTTGATTATTAGACTATTAAGTTCTATATATTACACTGTAAATAGGTATTAAGTAATTGAATGTACCAAATGATATAGAGAATATAAAGAAATGAGATTGCTGGTATGAATGATAAATTTTTGAATTTGTGATTGTTTGGTTTATTAGCGTTGTGAATATTGAGATACCTAGGGATGACCTAAGGCATTGTTTGGTATAGACCTAGAGCTAAAAAACTACCCTTTATTTATCTATCCTTAGTACCTGTTTTGAGCTTGAAAACCCTTCTTGATGAACCTCTATACAAAACCCGAGCTAAAAAATGATGATTTGTACTTACCCTTTGTTTTGGTCCTGAACTGCATGATTATAGAAGTCTGGCTGTACGTATTAAGGGTTAAGTAGATACGTTACGATGATTTTGTAAAAACAAGAGTGATAGGAAATATTAGTAGAGTATAGTGATTATAGATTAGCTTAAAAGTGCAAAAAGAAAAATTCAATAAGAAAATCTAATGAGTACATGAAAAGTAAAAGCAATCGTGAGTGAGGTACAATGAAAACGAAAGAAAAAGTGAAAAAAGTCACAACTATAGAAAAACTCGTTCAAAATCTCGTGAGTCGTAGTTACTAAGTGATACTGAGATGTCCTATAAGGAGATAAAAGGAAGGTGAGAGAAGGAGAAATATGGCGATGAGTGGGAAAAGGGTCACTAAGAGGGAGAATAGGGGACAATATGATGTGCCAAACTATTTTTGTGCTTGAAACTATTTGATGCTTGCTATTTTTGAAAAGGCCTATGTGATCTAGGTAGACTTGTTCACAATTCGAAATCATACTGAATAATTGCATTTATGATAATTTTTATTTTGCTAGGATAATCAAATTATTTGTATAATTTATTGATGGATTATTACATTTGAGACCGTTAATACTTGAATGCTTTGTAATATACTGAACTTAGGTGTTTGATATCAAAAGTGGTAAGTCAGTTATATCTCATACCAAGATTATGTATGAATATGAAATGCCTATTCATGTGCTCCAAAACTAGCAGTTGTGCCATACTTGTTCAAGAGTCATTTTTTTTTCATTTATTATTATTTTTTGTTGCTTGAGGACAAACAATGACTTAAGTTTGGTGGATTTTGATATGCCGTAATTTGGTGTAGTAGATTAAACTAGTTTTCACATTTTAGGAACATGAACATAATCATTTTAGTTTAGTTTTAATTACATTTCTATAAGTTTAGCTATGTTTAATAAAATGTGTAATTTGAGTCTTTTACTGACCTTAGGGGCCGAATGAGGCCTAAGGGCAAGCTAGTATACTTTGTGAGTGTGTAGGAGACCATTAGAAGTTGTACTAACTCGATACTGGTCACTAGGTTGTAACACGGAGCATTTGATGTCGTAACAGAGGGAGCAGAATAGAAGAATTCCAAGACTACCTTCAATGCCATGACATGACCTGAGGATGTCATGACATACCTCTATAGACAGCCTGAAGTTGAGCATACTACCCTCGATGTCGCAACACAGGACCTGGTGTGTTGCGACATTGCCTCTGTATGGGAAATAATTATGAGCCAAGGGTGTTTTGGTCCACACAATCAAAGGTTAAGCATGAGGAGGATAGTTGACCTAGGGTTAGGATGATGGCCACCCTAAATGCTATAAATAGGCTCATTTAGCACATGTTAGAGACCCCTTTCAGGTTGCAAAATTTTCTCTTTAGATTTAGTCTTTAGTTTTTCTCTTTTCTTAGGTTTTAGATTTTATTTCTTTCTTGTTATTTACTTTTGTAGAGAAATCATGTTCTAGAATTATTTTCGAACTTTGTGAGGATTATACGCTTAATTTCAATACAAATTAGGCTTATTCTAAACTCTATTCTTGAATTGTTCTTTATGTTCATTTTTTTCATCAAGTTTATATCATTTATTAGATGCATGAGGAATTAATCCTCCTATAGGGGATTAACGAGTGGAGGTATGAATAATTAATTGTTTTGTAGGGATTTATTAACAGATCAATTGTTCAGGATAGGAAGAATCTAAACATAGGCCTGGTAACCCTAGGAAGTCATTTGAGGTGGGAATTAACCTATATTTGGTATAGCCTATCTGTAATCTTGTAAAATAATTAAAGTGAGCATTTGATTCAAATATTGAGAAGGATTACTATGTTGTCAACAATTCCACTGGAGAGATGACTAGTCTTGGCTATCAGAGCAGTTGACTCCATGGGTAAAGACATAGATGTATTCATTGGTAGAATAATACATTGGACTAGACCCAAGATGAATTAATTTTGAATCTGTTTGTGAATTAATTCACTTGTGACATTCATGGTGTGATTTACCTAAATCCTAAGTTAGTCACTGACCATGCGTATGCAACTCATGTGCTTCGATATAAGTGGAGGCTTATGCTCTAAAGATGCCCGAGCCGATAGCTTGTATGTTGGGTACATGACTTGTGTATGGCATGGCTTTACTAGAAATAATGGAATTCATAGATTAATTAAAGAGTTAATGATATCCTCTCATTGGCATTGTATGGATTGATAAATATGGAACATGGTCACGGGTTGCTTGTTCTCAAATGAGCAATTTATCAGTCATTTGTTGACAGTGATCATATTAATCATTAAGAAGACACAATGGTGACAATGAGATAAAATAGGATTATATTGAGTGAACGGATTTAACTCAAAGGAATCAATTGTAACATCCTGAATTAATGGGCCTTTGCATTTGTTGTATGTTACGTATAATGTGCTAATTAGAGTGTTTAAGGGGTCCAGATTGGGCTCAGGGTTGGGCTGAGGCCTTAGTTAAAAATCTTCTGCTTGGGCACTCTAGTGGAAAGCCAGTAGGATAGGGCTTAAAAGATGTTATCTGTGTTTTAAGACACAAATGGGCTTATGGCCCAAGTGGCAAAGTGGCGCCACTTAGGGGCTTTGAGGTGGCGTGATAAGTAGTAGGGGAGGTCCAAGGTTCGAGTCGCATTACCCATCTATTTTAATTAATTTTAGCGTCAAGGGAGAGCAGAGTTGGAGTCAGTTAGAATGCTTGAAATTAGGAAGAATAATTGATGGATAATGTGGATAATATGGATGATAAATTAACTGATAAAAGGAAGGAAGAGGTGGTGTTACCCATGCCACTTTAAGATGAGTGATCAGATGAAGATAAGGGAGAATATTTAGGAGTTATCTGCTGGTCACAGTGGTGGCCGAAATTCCAACACTGAGAGGGGAAGAAAACGGTTTCTTTATGGCAAAGGGGTGCCGAAATTTCCCCTACTATTTGGTTAATTGTTAGTTATCAGGAAGGGCACTTTCGGGTTTTGGTAAGTAAGTGCCGAAATTCTTAATAAATAAGGGTGGTATCTCTTCAATTTCGGCATTTGAACCTTATTCTTTCCTTCATTCTTTGTGTCGAAACTCTCAGTCATTATCTGCAATTTCTTTTCTCTTGATTCCTCCATAAAGCCGAAATCTCCATAGTTTCCCTCTGTTCATCTTTTCATCTAATCCCTCCTAAAAATCAAAAAACCCTTAGATCTCATTTGTAAGTTGGTTCTATTTCTTCCGACGTTTAAATCTTCTTCTTTAGCATTGCCGAATCTCCTCTCAAGTGCTAGCCGAATTCCCTGTGTTGAGGTAAGTGTCGACTTCTGTTGGGTTCTCATATTTTCTTTCAGTTTTTGGACACCAAAGCCGAATGGCTAGTTGGTTGCTAAGGCCATCATTAGATTGATGTTTCTCACTAATCTTGTATTCCTTTTGAGGGCGCTATTCTGGGATTTGAAGGAGACCTGATCGTCTAGATCAAAAAGTCAAAAATTGTTAGTCTCTAAGTATCATACCTCTTCTCGGGATTTTAAGGTAAGGTGGTTTTCCCTAGATTTTCATTAGACTCGTTTATCGTATGTGAGATCTTAACTCTATGATGTGGATTAATGACCATATGTTGTGATAGTAGTTCTAACAAGGACTTGTGATGGAATTAAACATGGATCAGGCAAAGGAGAGGATTGGGTCCGTAAAACCAATCCCTAAGTTTAAGAAGCGCGCTGTGTCTGCCGTTCGAGATTGGCCACCGGGTTGTGGACTGATTTTTGAACAACACCTTAGGCAGATAGCGGTTGTGTTGGCTACGGATAGCGTCGGTTTAGAGAGTCTCGTCCTAACGGTAATCAGGTGTGTAAATCTCTAACACCCTAGTTAATTGTAATATATATGTTATGGGCTAAAAAGCCGGAAAGAGGCTGTGTAGACAGTCGAATAGAACCCAAAAAGGGTTAGGCAAAGGACGTCAGGTACGTAATCGTAGAAATCTCTGTGTATGGATATATATATGAAAGCCTGTTTTCCTAAAGATGGTATGATGTTTTCTTGTTTACAAGTATGTTTGCATGGGGTGGGATTATGATAATAAAAGGGAAGTGCATGATAGGTCACTTGGTGATCGGTGGTTAAACCACAAATTCAAACGTTAGGTCACATAGTGATTGGTGGCTATGCCACATTTAATGATTCCTGATTAATAGGAATAGGCAGTACGACTGTTGTTATGGTGTGTAGCGGATGGATGGTTGATTGTAGAAATCCCCGAGGTGTGATGGTTGGTACGGGTTGGTGTGTAAAGGATGGAATTCTAGGATGGGTTGGGCTATTCATCATTTTCTATTTATCATGTAATTATGATTGTTGCCTTTATGTATGGGCCGAGGCCCATAATGTGTTTGTGGGTCTTAGGTCGTTGTGTGTTTCGGGATTTATACACTGAGTCTTAGTGACTCACCTTTTATTTTTCCTACTCTTCTAGATGAGCAGTAGATCGTGGACATGGGAGTTGAGATGGACTCGAGGGGCCATAAGGACTTTTATTTAAGGAAATACATCTCCGTTTAAAATACCATGTTCTCTTTTATTTTGTTTTTTTATTATTTTGGAACACCTATGTAATAAGGCCCCATAGTTTATATTCAACTAAGTAGTTTTTAATATTTGCAACTTATGAAATTATGTCAAAGGTTTAATTATTCAAAATAATAATAATACAAGGTTTTCTTTTCAAATGTCACTTATTTATTCAATTATTGCCCAGTTAATTTATGATTTCCAAAACCGATAAGGAACTATGTTTTCAACATCAAACCCGTAACATGCCAAATCTGGTCAAAATGTATGGGCTGGGTTGGGGGTGTTACATTTTGGTCTCAGAGCCCAGTTCAAAACTTGGGCTGTGAAATGGGTCCAGTAGTAGTTTATAAATTGGTAAAAATGCTATGGTTGAGATATGGCCTTCGAGTCTACCGGCACCCAATCCACACAGGTAAGTATTCTAACTTTTGATGTGAAATACATATTGGGCTTGATGGGCTTGATGGACGTAGGCTAGTATATTAGACATTGATGGACTTTAGGCTTTGTTTAAAACAACTTTCTAAATTCATAAGATTTAATCCAACCAAACAAACTTGTAAACAAGTCGTGAGATTAGGGTGTGGCAACAGGCATACGCATATCTAGGATTGGATTCAGAGAGGGCTTGGTACTTAAGCAGTCCTAGTGACTCACCTCCTCTTCGCTGGAATCCTACCTGGTGCGTAGTGACTGTTCACCTTAGCAACAAGGATTTGTTGACGGGCCAAAGATCATAATTAAAACCCGAAAGGGACCAGCCACCTTGTTTCACAAAATTACTAAAAATATCCCCTAGTTCTGTAAAATTTTCGAAATATCCTTAATTTGTGTTAAATTTCCCAAAATACCCTAGATTTATAAAACTACCAAAATTCATGGAATTACCAAAACACCCCCGGTTGGCAAAATTATCCAAATACCCATGTTTTGCAAATGACCCAAAAACCCCTAGATTTACAAAAGTACTCGGTATACGAAATTATCAAAAATTTACAAAATTACTAAAATACCCTCGATTTGGAAGATTAAATTTTTCAAAATACCCCTGTTTTAAAAAAATGTATATCAAAATATCTCTATTTTGAAAAAAACACCAGGATACCCTATTTTTGAGGAATTACGAAAATACCCTGTAGGATAAAATTACGGAAACACCTCTGGGTAGTGAAGTGACGAAAATACCCTTATGAGATGAATGTGAGTTCATGGATGTTACTTATACATTGATGTGTGCTGGCTGAATGTATGTGGTTACTAGAGCTAGGAGATACAAACTTGAGACTGAAACCCGTAAATATAATTTTGAATTCGAAAGAACTACTCTTGAAACTACTGTCCATAAGATTGTTCGTGGTTAATCAATGAAAGAAATTAATAATTCATAAAATTTCTAATCAGATAAACACGAATTGATAGAATGAGTACAAGGGGTCGTAGACGTCCGCCGTGTAGTCGTGGTAGGGTAGGACGGCTGTGTCAGAACCAGTAGGATCTAGTCATGAGTCTGGAAACGAGATGCCAGTTTCACCAGCTGCGGAGGCAGAATTTTAGGACCAGATGATTAGAGACGATGCGGTATCTCAGGCGATGTTAAGGGTTTTAGAGAGGGTTGCTGGGGCAGGCATGGGCACAGTAGCCCAAAAATCTGTGTCGGAGCGGCTTAGAGCCAATGGGGCAGAAATGTTTAGGGGAATTTCTGGTATAGCCCCAAGTACAGCTGAGTATTGGTTGGAGGCGGTTGAACGCATAATAGATGATCTAGATTTTACGGAAGAAGAAAAACTGAAAGGAGTTGTATCTCTCCTGCGGGATAAAGCTTATCAATGGTGGCTTACGGTTAAGGATGGTACGATGGCTGACCGTGTCACCTGGGATTTCTTTAAAACGGCGTTTCAGAGTAAATACATTGGGACAAGTTATGTGGATGCACAGCGTAGAGCATTTCTGAATCTGGTGCAAGGAAGTAGGTGGTGGTGGTGCGTCGTGAGGCGGGAATTTACGCCTTAGCCGTTATGCTCGGGGAATGGTGGCCACAGAACATGAACATTGTGTTCGATTTGAAGATGGTCTGAGGGATGATCTGCGTGTTCTGATAGCACCACAGCGGGAAAGGGAATTTGCTGTGCTTGTGGAAAAAGCTAAGATAGCTGAGGAGGTGAAGCAGATAGAGAAACTGAATCGGGATAGAGATAGGAGTGGAAGTAAGAGAAATTTTGAATCATCAGGGGCAGATGGGCGTAATCAGAAAAGACCCAGGACAGACGGGCCGAGACGAGATGAGAGACCTGCTGCTGCTGGTCAGACACAGAAGTGTGCTCGATGTGGTAAATTCCATGTAGGTGAGTATTGGGCAGGCAGTGGAAAGTGCTTTAGGTGTGGATCTACGGACCACCAAGTTAGGAACTGTCTGCAGCAACGGGGCAGTGAAGGGCCCACAGGTCAAGGGAATGCACTGCCAGGAAAAGGTGGTCAACAACCACCAAGGGGCCGTGGTCAAGTCAATGGTGGCAACGGCACAGGACATGGTCGTGGAGCACGGTGTAGAGTCCGAGGGTTATGCCGAGGCGAGGCGACCCGACTTTGGCCTATACGCAAAGACGTCGCCAAGGGGACGAGGATGCTCTAGATGCGGATACCGGTGCGTACTCTATCATAGTATACTAAGTGTTTCGTTTGGCTTTAAAATTAGAGTTCGCAGTGAAAGCATAGTGGTGAGACTTGGGTAGTATAATTAATAGTTAGTTGAAAATTTCGAGGATGAAATTTTTTTAAGGGGGTAGAACTGTAACATCCTGAATTAATGGGCCTTTGCATTTGTTGTATGTTACGTATAATGTGCTAATTAGAGTGTTAAGGGGTCCAGATTGGGCTCAGGTTGGGCCGAGGCCTTAGTTAAAAATCTTCTGCTTGGGCACTCTAGTAGAAAGCCAGTAGGATAGGGCTTAAAAGATGTTATCTGTGTTTTAAGACACAAATGGGCTTGTGGCCCAAGTGGCAAAGTGGCGCCACTTAGGGGCTTTGAGGTGGCGTGATAAGCAGTAAGGGAGGTCCAAGGTTCAAGTCACATTACCCATCTATTTTAATTAATTTTGGCGTCAAGGGAGAGCAAAGTTGGAGTCAGTTAGAATGCTTGAAATTAGGAAGAATAATTGATGGATAATGTGGATAATATGGATGATAAAGTAACTGATAAAAGGAAGGAAGAGGTGGTGTTATCCATGCCACTTGAGGATGAGTGATCAGATGAAGATAAGGGAGAATATTTAGGAGTTATCTGCTGGTCACAGTGGTGGCCGAAATTCCAACACTGAGAGGGGAAGAAATTGGTTTCTTTATGGCAAAGGGGTGCTGAAATTTCCCCTACTATTTGGTTAATTGTTAGTTATCAGAAAGGGCACTTTTGGGTTTTGGTAAGTAAGTGCCGCAATTCTTAATAAATAGGGGTGGTATCTCTTCAATCTGGCATTTGAACCCTCTTCTTTTCTTCATTCTCTGTGCTGAAACTCTCAGTCATTCTCTGCAATTTCTTTTCTCTTGATTCCTTCATAAAGCCGAAATCTCCATAGTTTCCCTCTGTTCATCTTTTCATCTAATCCCTCTTAAAAATAGAAAAACCCTTAGATCTCATTTATAAGTTGGTTCTATTTCTTCCGACGTTTAAATCTTCTTCTTTAGCATTGCCAAATCTCCTCTCAAGTGCTAGCCGAATTCCCTTTGTTGAGGTAAGTTTCGACTTCTGTTGGGTTCTCATGTTTTCTTTCGGTTTTTGGACACCAAAGCCGAATGGCTAGTTGGTTGCTAAGGCCATCATTAGATTGATGTTTCTCACTAATCTTGTATTCCTTTTGAGGGCGTTATTCTGGGATTTGAAGGAGACCTGATCGTCTAGATCAAAAAGCAGAAAATCGTTAGTCTCTAAGTATCATACCTCCTCTCGGGATTTTAAGGTAAGGTGGTTTTCCTTAGATTTTCGTTAGACTCGTTTATCGTATGTGAGATCTTAACTCTATGATGCGGATTAATGACCATATGTTGTGATAGTAGTTCTGACAAGGACTT
The DNA here is from genome assembly GCA_025503065.1 of Gossypium bickii. Taxonomy (NCBI): domain Eukaryota; kingdom Viridiplantae; phylum Streptophyta; class Magnoliopsida; order Malvales; family Malvaceae; genus Gossypium; species Gossypium bickii. The sequence continues at coordinate 20,160,938 of CP106709.1, forward strand.
GTGATGGAATTAAATATGGATCAGGCAAAGGAGAGGATTGGGTCTGTAAAACCAATCCCTAAGTTTAAGAAGCACGCTGTGTCTACCGTTCGAGATTGGCCACTGGGTTGTGGACCGGCTTCTGAACAACACCTTAGGCAGATAGCGGTTGTGTTGGCTACGGATAGCATCGATTTAGAGAGTATCGTTCTAACGGTAATCAGGTGTGTAAATCTCTAACACCCTAGTTAATTGTAATATATATGTTATGGGCTAAAAAGCCGGAAAGAGGTTGTGTAGACAGTCGAATAGAACCCAAAAAGGGTTAGGCAAAGGACTCCAGGTACGTAATCATAGAAATCTCTATGTGTACCGATATATATATGAAAGCCTGTTTTCCAAAAGATGGTATGATGTTTTCTTGTTTAAAAGTATGTTTGCATGGGGTGGGATTATGATAATGAAGGGGAAGTGCATGATAGGTTTGGTGATCGATGGTTAAACCACAAATTGAAACGTTAGGTCACATAGTGATCGGTGGCTATGCCACATTTAATGATTCCTGATTAATAGGAATAGGCAGTACGGCTGTCATTATGGTGTGTAGCGGATGGAGGGTTGATTGTAGAAATCTCCGAGGTGTGATGGTTGGTACGGGTTGGTGTGTAGAGGATGGAATTCTAGGATGGGTTAGGCTATTCATCATTTACTATTTATCATGTAATTATGATTGTTGCCTTTATGTATGGGCCGAGGCCCATAATGTGTTTTGGGTCTCAGGTCATTGTGTGTTTCGGGATTTATACACTGAGTCTTGGTGACTCACCCTTTTATTTTTCCTACTCTTCTAGATAAGCTGTAGATCGTGGACATGGGAGCCGAGACAGACTCGAGGGGCCATAAGGACTTTTATTTAAAGAAATACATCTTCGTTTAAAATACCATGTTCTCTTTTATTTTGTTTTTTTTTTTAATTTTGGAACACCTATGTAATAAGGCCCCATAGTTTATATTCAACTAAGTAGTTTTTAATATTTGCAACTTATGAAATTATGTCAAAGGTATAATTATTCAAAGTAATAATAATACAAGGTTTTCTTTTCAAATGTCACTTATTTATTCAATTATTTCCCAATTAATTTACGATTTCCAAAACCGATAAGGAACTATGTTTTCAACATCAAACCCATAACATGCCAAATCTGGTCGAAACCTAGGGCCGGGTTTGGGGTGTTACATCAATGATATCATATGAGTGTAACACACATATGACGAGGTCATTGGACAAAGCAGTTAGATGAATTGCTTTCGTAAAGAGTATACAATAAGGAGTTTTCAATCATGATACTTCTTGTGGACTTACTCCATGATTAAGTAATTGTGAATTATCAGAATGATACTTCTGGACATAATTGCAATTACTAGAGCCTAATTGTATATGTTTGATTTGTCCCTCCGCTAGCTCAACAAAAGCTTGATTGGGCTGCATTTGAATCAGAAGAAAATTCTATGACTTTAGAAATAATTTAATTGAGTCGATTTATTCGATGTGGAATTAAATTAGGTGGTCATGAGAATTGTTCAACTAGAGAATTTGATTAAAGAATTTTCTTGAAAAAAATAATTTGGAAAATCTATGTGATTTTTTGGGAAAATTAATTTTGATCAAGTAAAATTAAAATAATAAAATTAATTAAAATTAATATGATATTTTTGGAAATTAATTTTCAAGTCAGACAATTGGCCCAATGGGATTTAATATTAAATTTAATTTAATGTTTATCTTGTAGATAGATATTCTATTATTTTAATAAGATTTAATATTAAATTAAATTTAATATTTATCTTTATATATATTATATTAATTTAATATTAAAGTGATTAAGTTTAATCATATTTTAAGTTTAATCATATTTGAGCTCTCTAAACTCTCCCTATATAAAGAGAGCCTTGGGTCATTATTTTACACACACTTGAATTCAAGAGAAAGTTGTAGAGAGAAAATTCTCTGATGAAATTATTTCAGAAAATTTCTAGAGATATTTTTCTAATTTATAACTTGACCCAAAGTTTAGAGAAATTACCGCACTGGTAATTTTTGTGAAAAGTTTTTCTGATTCAAAGCAAGCATACACTCGACAGCCGTGAGCTTGAGGATAACAGAGAAGACTACTCGGTCAAAGCGCTCATCCTAGACGAATCGAAAAGGTACAATTTTGATTAACTGTTTATTACTTTAGATATAACAACTAGGTTATTGTTTTGGAAAAAAAATTAAAATTCTGTTTTCCCTAAATTTATTTTCTGCTGCATTTTTCAAACCCGTTTTTTTTCCAACAATCAAGGTGGGACTTAACCCAAATTTTGTATGGCCTATCCGTGAACACCTTAACCTTGAACCAGTCTGGACTATGAGGTTAGAAGATAAGTAGTTCTTGCCGACTCAGTATTTTATTGGAAGAATCGGATGATCATGATAGGGTATTGACTAGTTGATTGAACAAGAAAACCCGAGACAACAGTTGATTATGGCTTAATAACATAAATAAACTAGGAAAATTACTTTAATTAAACTCAATTTATTATCAACATACTTAATAACATTTGGAAAAACATTCCATGGAAACTCGATCTTTCATGAGTTTGGAAACCACATTAGGTCCTTTCGGAATCCTTTACTTAGTAAACACGCATTTTACTGATCCTTATTTACTAAGGGTTTCTTAGCATTCGTGTGAGGTAATAGGGGCGTGTTAGGTTTGAAACAATTCAATCAAACAATTCTAAAAACTATGCAGATAACAGAGCTTGGTTAGAGTTGTTATGCAACCTACAATTTAGTTAGGTTAGGATCTAAATTGAGCATGCACATTTCAATTATGTGTCCACTAGCTGTCGTTTGGTCAGGATTGCTCAGCTAATTCAGGTGCATTTCAATCACGTATGAACGAAATACAGACTTGATTTTAATTGAAAACATGATTGATTAAGGCACAATCATTATAAGCATGAATCAAATAAATAGTATTTAATAAAAGCAATCATCCTAGCTTAAATAAAATTAAGCTAACATTGTTGTAAACAAGAACAAAGAACACATAGCAAACATTTTTAGATTAAATCAAAGGAGAAAGATTAAACCCAAATCAAAGTGGTTGTCACCCAAGACTCTGATCGACGAGGCTCCTTCAGTTTGCTCTTTTGCTGATGGCTCTCCAAGGTGGCCGACCAAGGGCTCTTTAAGAGGCTTAATTGCTAAAATCTCTGTGAAGAGATGATACTAGGCGTGGGGAATGGAAAATGCTAAGAGAATTGAGAAAGAAGAGAGAATGATGAAGGATGAGGGATGATGAATGAATGAATGAATGAATGAGTCTTATTTATAGGTGAGGAGAGGGGGATAATTTGCTAAAAATAGGAGGCTCCATCTCTTCAAGCATCTTCAAAGGGTGGCCGGCCATGAATTGAGGAAATTGAGCTGATTTTTGCTTGATTTTTGCTCAATTTAAGTGCCACAACAACTCAGGACTGAGATTCGGTCAAGTGCAAATCTTCAAGCAAATCTCTAATTTCTTCAAGATTGCAAGGACCTTGTGCAATTAAACCAAAAAGTGGTTTATGTGGATAGCCAAGTGTAGTCGAAAATTGGGTTGACTTGGTCTCCAATTTGGATAGTTTTGTAATCCAACAAAGCTATCAGACCTGTCCAAAATAAATCAATAAATTAGAGGACCAAAGAATAAAATTTATCCAATTTAAATAATTAATTATAACCCAAATTATTAATGAAATATCTAAAAATGAATATTTAAATATAATTTTATATTTTATTATTTAATTTAATCATGCATGGCCCACTTAATGTCTTAAAAATATAATATGCTCAATTTATTATAAAATAAGCCATTTTATGCATGAAAACTATATAATAAAGCATAAATTCACATTTTAATAATTTCTATGTCCTAATTTTATATTTTCACATATTCCATTAATTTATTAAACAATTAATTAGCTTTAACAACAAATTTAAGTAAAAAGGTGATAAATTATATAGGAAAAATCCTATATATTTTTCCGTTTACAGGTACCCAATTAGGGCACATAATCAGGAAGCACACTCTTGAGCCATATATCAGGATGCTCAGATGAGCCGTATAACAGGATGCTTATCCGGGCTAAACAGGAAACTCCTAAGAGTTTAGAACAGGAAGCTCATTGAGCTTAACAGGTAACTCTGAAGAGTCATTAATAGGGAGCTCCGGATAGCATAACATGGAGTTCAAGAGAGCCATGTTAGGAAGCTCATAAGAGCCTATATTAGGACGCTCATGAAAAGTTGCGTTTGTGTCTGCAATAAATGCTAGATCACAACCGATCAAATCTTGTAATAAGATGCTCACAAAGAGATGAGGTTCCATCTCTTCAAGTATCTTCAAAGGGTGGCCGACCATGAATTGAGGAAATTGAGCTGATTTTTGCTCAATTTAAGTGCCACAACAATTCAGGACTGAGACTCGGTCAAGTGCAAATCTTCAGGAAAATCTCTAATTTCTTCAACATTGCAAGGACCTTGTGCAATTAAACCAAAAAGTGGTTTATGTGGACAGCCAAGTGTGGTCGAAAATTGGGTTGACTTGGTCTCCAATTTGGATGGTTTTGTAATCCAAAAAAGCTATCAGACCTGTCCAAAATAAATCAATAAATTAGAGGACCAAAGAATAAAATTTATCCAATTCAAATAATTAATTATAACCCATATTATTAGCATATTATTAGTGAAATATATAAAAATGAATATTTAAATATACCTTTATATTTTATTGTTTAATTTAATCATGCATGGCCCACTTCATGTCTTAAAAATATAATATGCTCAATTTAATATAAAATAAGCCATTTTATGCATGAAAACTATATAATAAAGTATAAAATCACATTTTAATAATTTCTATGTCCTAATTTTATATTTTCACATATTTCATTAATTTATTAAATAATTACTTAGTTTTAACAACAAATTTAAGTAACAAGGTGATAAATTATATAGGAAAAATCCTATATATTTTTCCGTTTACACACCCTAAACTTAAATCATTGCTCATCCCGAGCAATGGTTATTCACAGCAAAAGATCTTGTTAAGGCAAAATTGCTAATTGTGTAAGCAACATCAATCTTTGTCCCATACTCATGCATTAATAACTTCATAACAAGTAATTCATATGCAAACACTTATATAATTTTATACTAAAGTTTCAAAATATGCCAACATGAATCATAGTTTGTATGTATGTCACAGCCACAGATAACATTCTTCATTCAACATAATTTCTTATCAATCAAGCAAACAATCATAAGGCTTATTTATGAACTTCATACGTTGAACTTAGTACTTCCTCTCCACTAACGTAGGTGACATAAGCACCAAATCAATAGGTCTTTTATAAGGTTGTAATGGGGCTCGGTTAAAGGTAGGGATTTTAAGAGATGAGACATTTCGGTTTCAAAATCTTAACCTTTAACTCCGTCTTGGATTTCTTGAATTGCAACCTTCTTCTTTAAGTGAACCTTTGGAACAGCCCCAAACTTATTTTGAACTCAAGCTCATACATTTTTCCTTTTTGGAGATTGAGCAAACTTTTCTTCGCTCTCTTTTCATCTCTTTTTTTTTTTAAGCATGAGCACATACATCTTTTTGAAAATTTCTTTAAATATTGATTACCAAGACAAACTCTAGTTAAGGTGGGTGCACACAATTAGGATAACTTAAAAAGATGGTACTTGGCTTATAATGTAGGTTCATTGCAATAAACAGGCTTTTAAGCTCAAAATTATAGTTTCAAGGGTCTAATATAATAAGGTTGGCTTGAAAAGGCTCAAACGATCCAAAGAAATAGTGCCTATATTGATAAATCGTAAAAGTAACATTTTAATCCCACATTTAGCATACTTTTTTGATGATTTATCCCTTGATTCATGTAAAAAGGTGCTCTTAATCCTTTCTTTTCATGTTTTATCCTCAGGAAAGCACCCGAGGATGAGAAGAACGAGAAACGGGCTTAATGATCGCTGAAATCAGAGCTTTAAAATTTATAAAAGAATGATCGAACCTAAAAACTAACTCTGACAATGATTAAAGGCAAGTGTACATATCGAATAGTAGTATAGCTTAGGCAAGACCGGATATCGAACCCAAAGGAACTAAAAGTATTAATACTAACTTTCTTTTTATTATTTAGCCTTAAAAATAGAGTGAAGTTGCTTTAAACTATATTGACGAAGACTAAACTAAGGACACAAAGACAAAAAGGATGAATAGGAAAATAACTTTGAAGGAAAACTCAGTTGATTATGACGATACCCTCAGGAAGAATCCACCTAGACTTCACTTGTTATCTAACCCTAAATTATATGATTTCTTTTACTTAGCTTGATCTGTAAGACTCCCTAACCTATATTAAACCCTCTCTCGAGGCGAATAATGTCTAACCCTAGGTTAATTAGTGAAACTCTCGTTCGCTTATAATAACCCCCTAGGATAGCAATAAATCGATCAATGGACTCCCATATTAGGTTTCACCCTAATCCGGTAAAATCTCGTAACCTTATCTCTAGAGGTTTGATCAACTCCGCTTAATTATGTTAGATCCACTCTTAGGCAGGGACTATTCCTCCTCCACCTAAGCACATTAGATTTGGATTAAGTAACATAATTAAGAACAGACTAAGCAATTATCATATAACTTAGAAATCAAATAAAAAAATTCATCTAGGTTTCACCCCCTTCAGGTATTTGAAGGGTTTAGTTCATAATGAATAAAAAGAACATCACAAGAGAAAAGATAAAACAAAACATAAGAAAACCCTAAAATCCACTGAAGGAATTGAAGGAGAATTCCACCGTCTTGAGTATAATTTCGGCTTCTTGGGATGGATCAACTGGCTAACTTCGAGTGATTCCCACAATTTTGACCTTTCCAACTTGGATACTTGGCCTAGCTTGCCTCCGGTTTCGGCTTCTGCCGAACTCCCCTTTCAAGTTGCCCCATTGGGTGTTTATATAGACTTTGAGATGCCTTACTTGGCCCCTAAGTATTCTAATTTAAGTAGAATTCCTATTAAGGTGTTTGAATAGGCTTTGGGATGTGTTTCTTTGCCTCCAAGTATCCTTTCCCGAATGAAATTGCTCTTTCCAGCGACAGGGACACAGCCATGGCACACGCCCGTGTAGATCGTGGCCAGGCCGTGCTCAGACTTCTTTAATGGGGCACGGTCGTGTAAATCGGGGGTCAGGCTGTGTTCAGGTTTCTAACTTGAGGCACGGCCGTGTAAGTCAAGGGTCAGGCCATGCTCTAGGTGATCGGTGAGGCACGGTCGTGTGGGCTTTGGGCCAGGCCGTGTCGATTTCGTGCTAAGGCCCATTTACTCTATTTTAGGCCCGTTTTATGTTCTTTTCATCCTCGGGTGCTTTCCTGGGTATAAGATATGAAAACAAAGAATTAAGAGCACCTTTTTATATAGATCGAGGCTTAATTCATCCAAAAGCATACTAAATGTGAGCTTAAAATATGTTACTTTACACTTAAGCTTTTGCTTGTCCTCAAGTAAAATTCTCAACTTACAATTAGAACGAACTTCCCATCATTCATAATTCCTATCAACAATGCCTTATCATAATTTATAGATAATTTATACATGGATAATTCAACTAGAATAGTCCTAAAGATTCAAACAAGATAAGTCATACATTTGTAGCACGAAAGCATAGGCGTTTCCCTTTATCTAAATAATTACCTTTGATTCAAAACTGACAAGAGTTGACATCCTCACTAAAGATTCACTCAAATCACTCAAAATGTTTAAGGTTCAAAATTGAGCACTCAAAAGTCAAACATGAAAGGTTAATCCCATAGGCTTGCATGGAAATCAAATCTCCACCACTGAAATATGAGATGATGCACAAATCAAAAGATCTTTAACAGGGTTGTAACGGGGCTTGGGTTAAAGGTGCAAATAAAGGGTGAATTAGAAAGTTAAAATCGAGATTGAATTGACAATTTACCTAACTAGAAAAAAAAAATAATGAACAAATCAGGAATAATTATATCACTTGAAAACTAATAGCACGAGCTTTTCCTTCAAGATTTGGATTTTAAACATGTAAGCTCATTTAATTATAGAACTAATAATGAATATACTTTGTTTTTTTTAACACTTCAATTAGTACAATAACAAGAAAGAACTTTAGTAACTGAATTATAGAACATAGTTAGGAAACTGCTCAAAATCAAATCTCGACAAAAAGGTAATTAAAAAGAAATGGGGATAAAAAATACAAAGGGTTTTGGGTTAAAATTGGTGGGTGAGTCAAAAAAGGATTGTTAGGATTAAACGGGGTTCACTAGGGGTTAATTATAAGGGGTAGGCTTTTTATGGAGTAAGTGGGTTAAATCCTAGGTGCCTTTATCATCTCTGTATATCAAATCATAGGTGTGGTCTCGGCATGTATAATCAATGCAAGTTCTAGAATAACAAATCAATGTTGACACACTCATAATCAATAAGGTGAGCAAGAAAAGGAATATATGCTCTATAAGGCTCAAAATCTCACAAAAAATTATGCATTTTTGATGTCAACCTCGTAAATTTCAAATTTCAAAGTAGTATTCAAATTCAGGTAGACAACCTAGAAAAAACAATTTTTAATTTCTGAAAAATAGACTTATCATGCTTGATTCTCTAGTATCCTTCAAATTTAATCATCAATGCACAATTATCAATGACTTAATTCAAAACACATCAATAAAAATCATAAATCAAAGGAAATTTCATTCTAATCATAATATGAGAGACTTACTTTAGAAAAGGCATAATTCAGGGATTTTCAAATAATACTATAATTAACCCCCCACACTTAAGATGTACATTGCCCTCAATGTACAAAGATGGATAATAGCAAAATAATCATAAAAATCATAAGATGGGGAGAGAAGTGAAACTTCCTGAATTTTGGATGAAGTCAATGAAAAGAAATCAGATAGGATTGGAGGTGAACATGGGGAAGCATCTCGAACCGTTTGAAATTGAATCCTCGAAGTAGCCGATCTGATTTTATTGTATCCTAAGCTAAATCTAAATATCATAAAGAATAAGAAGAAGAAAATAAAATAAAATAAAGTAATAATAATAATAATAATGAAATGAAAATAAAATAAAAATAAATAATGGAAAATGAAAGACAATTAGAAAAAGGGAGAATGAGGTTTAAATAGAGATGTAGCCTGTGTTTTAGGATTTTGAATTTTGGGTGCGTTCAGGGTGTTCGGGCACGACCGTGGGTGTAGTGGCATGCCCGTATCTTTCTTCACACGATCATTTAATACGGGTGTGCTCCTCCCGTGTTCGATAAGCCAGAATGTTGGCACGGTTGGAAGGCACGGCCGTGTTTAACCCGTGCTTAGCAAGTCAATAACTTTGCACGGGGCGTCGGCACGGGTGTAGACTATTATCGCCATCCGTGTTGGGAAAAGAAATTTTTCTATATCGTGCACGACTACTGGCACGCCCATGGTTTATCCCCTGGCTTCCACACGGCCACGGGCACGCCCGTGTGTAGGGCCGTGTGGCCTAGAAATATGCTCTTTGGTTAGTTTATGGTTAGGTGCTAAAAGGAAAAATAAAAAATAAATAAAAAAATAAAAAAGTAAAAATTAGGTTAGTGCTTGGGTTGCCTCCCGAGAAGCGCTCGTTTATAGTCTTAAGCTAGACTTTACCTCTCATTCATATGGTCATGGTGGTTTGAGGAGGTGAAAATCCTTTCTCATGTGATCATTTTAGTTATGGATATATAGTTTAAGTCGAGTAATGTTTACCTCAAAAGTGTCGAATTTAGGATTGCTTACCTCGATTGTGCCGTATAGGAAGACATTAAGTACCTCAAAAGTGATTTCTTTGTTTGTCTTGAGATCTGAATTGGTGATTTGAGGGTCTTCCTTATTCAACAATACTTGATCCCCTAATTTGAAGTGATTCGTTGTTCCTATCAGCTTGTCTGAGGGCTCCTTCAGTTTCACTTCGTGCGGTGATTTGTGTTTCCTGCTCTTGTAGTTTGTCAACCCTAAGGCTTTGTTCATTATGTATTTCTTCTTTGTTGGCACGAGGTCTAAGATCTAGCTCAGCTAAGTGATTTTGTGATGCTTCCTGTAAAGAAGGTTGAACCAAATGATTATCAATAGCATTATCGTTCGTACCTTTATTACTAGATGTCCTAGTTGGGTCAAGAACTTGAAGAGTGATTGTTTCATCGTCTACACAAAGTGTGAGTTCACCGAATTCTTCCTCTGTGTGGTCTTTCTTTATTGCATCGGGGTATGGCACACTAGGTTGGTATTCTTTATCACTTGATGTTCTGGCCGAGTTAAGAGCTTGAAGAGTGACTATCTCGTCGCCTACGCAAAATATGAGTTCACCTGCATAGATATCAATTTTACCTTTGGCAGTTGCTAAAAAGGGTCTTCCTAAAATGAAAGGAATATTATTGTCCTCATCCATGTCTAAAATGACAAATTCTACTGGGAATACGAATTTATCAATTTTGATTAGAACATTTTTTATTATACCCCTAAGAATTCTGATAGTTTTATCAGTTGATTGTATGCTCATCCTAGTCTGTTTGGGTTTCCCTAGACCTAGTTTTTTAAACAGTTTATAAGGCATAACATTTATGCTTGCCCCTAAATCGGCCAACGCATTTTCTATAGATAAACTACCAATTATGCATGGAATTGTAAAACTCCCTGAATCTTTTAATTTCTGTGGTAGTCTACTTTGCGTTGAGTTCCACATGTGATTCCTCATCTATCCTTTGCTTTTTCGTTAACATCTCCCCTAAAAATTTTCTAGAGTCTGGCATCTGCGAAAGAGCTTCAAGAAGAGGTAAGTTGATATCTAATTTCTTTAAAAGTTTAAAAAACTTACTGAACTGTTCCTCTATATCGTCTCTCTTTAATGCTTCGGGGTAAGGAATGCGAGGTTGGTATTCTTTGATTATCGATTTTGGCTTTTCTTGTGTCACCTTAACTTTACCTTCTTCTACCTCGTTTTCTTGTTTTGATATGGGTTCGTCTAACCTTTTACTATCATAAGTTGTGATGGCTTGGATTTGCTCCTTTGGGTTAATCTCCGTGTTACTTGGTAGACGTCCTTGCGATTGTTCTGACATCAGCTTTGCGAGTTGTTCGACTGCCTTAGTGACTTCCCTTACTGACGTAGTAACTTCCTCTAATCGGTTCTTGTTCTCTTCAACCGGTGTTTGTTGACTTTTAAATGTTTTCTCAGTGCCTTAGAGACGGGTATCTGTGGTTGCCATGAATTTTGCTAGCATCTCCTCAAGGTTGGACTTATCTTCCTGTTGGTGAGGTGGTTGTTGAAAATTTGGAGGAAGTTCCTGTCTTTGGCTACTTTGATCATTCCACGAGAAATTGGGATGGTACCTCCAACCTGCATTATAAGTGTCATTATAAAAATTATTTTGAGGTCTAGAGTAGTTACCCATATAGTGGACTTGTTCGTTCTTTATGCCATATCCGTAAGGTGGGTACTCAGGATTCGCCACGCCTTCTGGATTCGAGTCATATTGCATTACTGGGTGTACCTGCGAAGAACACAAATTATCAAGCTTTTTATTCATTATCTCCATCTGTGTTGATAGCATGGTTATTGTGTCTATGTTGAAAGCTCCTGCTGATTTTGTCGGTTTCGTCCTTGTAACTTGCCACAGATAATTATTCAGTGACATCTCTTCAATGAACTCATACGCTGCTTCAGGAGTTTTGTTGTTCAGGGTTCCACCGGCGGCTGAGTCGATTAGTTGCTTCGTTGAGGGATTTACACCGTTATAGAATGTTTGGACTTGTAGCCACAAGGGTAAACCATGGTGTGGACACCTTCTCAAGAGATCCTTGTATCTCTCCTATACGTCGTATAATGTTTCTAAATCCATCTGCACAAAAGAAGAGATATCATTTTGTAATTTGGCCGCTTTGGCCGGTGGGAAATATTTTAACAAAAATTTTTCGGTCATTTGTTCCCATGTAGTGATTGACCCTCGTGGTAACGAATTTAACCACTGTTTGGCTTTATTCCTTAATGAAAAGGGAAATAATCGAAGACGTATGGCATCATCAGAAACACCATTTATTTTGAAGGTATCACAGAACTCTAAAAAGTTAGCTATATGAGTGTTTGGATCTTCGTCCTGCAAACCATCAAATTGAACAAACTGTTGAATCATTTGTATTGTGTTAGGCTTTAATTCGAAATTATTAGCAGCTATAGCAGGCCTAACAATACTTGATTCTGCTCCTGTTAAATGTGGTTTAGCATAATCAAACATAGTACGTGGAGCGTTGCGATCCCCCACATCATGGGGTTGTGGAATAGTCTCGTCCATCCCTTTAGTAGGATTGGATCTGTCTTTTTCCTCTTTTTCTATATAGTTTAGGGCTCGCCTGATTTCTCGGTGATTCCTTCGAGCGGTAGCTTCAATATCACTGTCGTATACTAAAGGTCCTTTCGGGTTCCTTCTAGTCATAAACTAGAGGTACCTGGAAAGGAAAGAAAGAAAGAAAAGTTAGCAAAATTAAAAATTTAACCTAAAAACAAAAGAAATAAATTGTGAAAAATAAAAATAACGGCTAAAGTAATAAAAATAGAGCTTTCTTAATATTTTAGTTCCCCGACAACGGCGCCAAAAACTTGATCGCTAAAATCAGAGCTTTAAAATTTATAAAAGAATGATCGAACCTGGAAACTAACTCTGACAACGATGAAAGGCAAGTGTGCCTATCGAACAATAGTATAGCTTAGGCAAGACCGGATATCTAACCCAAAGGAACCAAAAGTATTAATACTAACTTTCTTTTTATTATTTAGCCTTAAAAATAGAGTGAAGTTGCTTTAAACTATATTGACGAAGACTAAACTAACGACACAAAGAAAAAAAGGATGAATAGGAAAATAACTTTGAAGGAAAATTTAGTTGATTATGACGATACCCTCAGGAAGAATCCACCTAGACTTCACTTGTTATCTAACCCTAAATTATATAATTTCTTTTACTTAGCTTGATCCGTAAGACTCCCTAACCTATATTAAACCCTCTCTCGAGGCGAATAATGTCTAACCCTAGGTTAATTAGTGGAACTCTCGTTTGCTTATAAAAACCCCCTAGGATAGCAGTAAATCGATCAATGGACTCCCATATTAGGTTTCACCCTAATCCAGCAAAATCTCGTAACCTTATCTCTAGGCGTTCGATCAACTCCGCTTAATTATGTTAGATCTACTCTTAGGCAGGGTCTATTCCTCCTCCACCTAAGCACATTAGATTTGGATTAAGGAACATAATTAAGAACAAACTAAGCAATTACCATATAACTTATAAATCAAATAACAAAATTCATCTAGGTTTCATCCCCTTCAGGTATCTGAAGGGTTTAGTTCATAATGAATAAAAAGAACATCACAAGAGAAAATATAAAACAAAACATAAGAAAACCCTAAAATCCCCTGAAGGAATTGAAAGAGAATTCCGCCGTCTTGAGTATAATTCTGGCTTCTTGGGATGGATCAACTGGCTAACTTCGATCGATTCCCATAATTCTGACCTTTTCGGCTTGGCTCCTTGGCCTAGCTTGCCTCCAATTTCGGCTTCTGCTGAACTCCCCTTTCAAGGTTCCCCCTTGAGTGTTTATATAGACTTTGAGATGCCTTACTTGGCCCCTAAGTATTCTAATTTAAGTAGAATTCCTATTAGGGTGTTTGAATGGGCTTTGGAATGTGTTTCTTTGCCTCCAAGTATCCTTTCCCGAATGAAATTGCTCTTTCCAACGACACGGACACGGCCATGGCGCACGCCCGTGTAGATCGTAGCCAGACCGTGAGCACGGCCGTGTAAATCGGGGGTCAGGCCGTGTTCAGATTTCTAACTTGAGGCACGGCCGTGTAAGTCGAGGGTCAGGCCATGCTCTAGGTGGTCGGCGAGGCACGACCGTGTGGGCTTTGGGCCAGGCTGTGTTGATTTCGTGCTAAGGCTCATTTACTCCGTTTTGGGCCCGTTTTATGTTCTTTTCATCCTCGGGTGCTTCCCTGGGTATAAGATATGAAAACAAAGGATTAAGAGCACCTTTTTATATAAATCGAGGCTTAATTCATCCAAAAGCATACTAAATATGGGCTTAAAATATGTTACTTTTATGGTTTATCACTTAAAATGGACCAAATTAGGCCAAAGACGAAATCGACACGGCCTGGGCCCAAGACCACACGACCATGCCTCATTAAAAGTCTGAACACGGGCTGGCCACGATTCACACGGGCGTGTTCCATGGCCATGTCCCTGTCGTGGAGAAGAGCAATTTCACTCGAAAAAGGATACTTAGGGGCAAAGAAACCTATTTCGAAAGCCTATATAAACACCCTAAGTGTATTCTTAAAGAAGGCGGTTAGCTAGGCCAAGGAGCCGAGCCAGAAAGCCCAGATTTGTGGGAGTCACTCGAATATAGCCAGTTGATCCATCTCATGAAGCCGAAATTCTACTCAAGACGGTGGATCTCTCCTTCAATTCCTTCAGGGGGTTTTAGGGATTTCTTATGTTTTGTTTTATCTTTTCTTCTGAGATGTTTTCTTTTACTGTTATGAACTAAACCCTTCAGATACCTGAAGGGGATGAAACCTAAGACGAATCTTGTTGTTGTTTTCTGAACTATATGATAACTACTTGATTTGTTCTTAATTATGTGTGCTTAATTCTTGTGTTAATATTTTCGGGATATTGATTCAAGTCGAATGTGCTTAGGTGGTGGAGCAAAAGTCCCTGCTTAAGAGTAGATCTAGCATAATTAAGCAGAGTTGATCGCAAGCCTAGAGATAGGGTGACGAGATTTTGTCAGATTAGGGTGAAACCTAATATGGGAGTCCATAGATCGAGTTAATGCAATTCTAGGGGTTTTAATTAGAAAGAGATTTCAATTAATCAACCTAGGGTTAGACATTATTCGCCTCGAGAGAGGGTTTAATATAAATTAGGGAATCCTACGGATCAAGTCAAGTGAATAAATCGTCTGGTTCAGTGTTAGATAACAAGTGAAGTCTAGGTGGATTCTTCCTAAGGGTATTGTCTTAATCAACTGAGTTTTCCCAACAGTATTTCCCCAATTCATTCTTTTTGTCTTTGTGTCTTTAGCTTAGTAGTTAGTTAAATTTAGATTAGATAAACAACTTCACTTATTTTAGGCTAGATAATAAAAAGAAAGTTAGTATTAGTACTTTTAGTTCCTTTGGGTTCGACAATCCGGTCTTGCCTAAGCTATACTACTGTTTGATAGGTGCATTTGCCTCAATCGTTGTCATAGTTAATTTTTAGGTTCGATTATTCTCATTCATTATAAATTTAAAACTCTGAAATCAACGATCATATATCATTTTAGATTTTTATGTCTCCTAGTATTTTGCCTTAAGAAAGTTACTAAGTCAATTCTAAAGATATAAACCTTCATGCATGTCTAATCTCAAGAGAAACTATGTTTTCATGGCAAACATTACTAAGGCTAAGATCATACAAGCATTCTATTCTTCATGATAACATACTTTCACTCATATATAATCATCATTTATACAAACTATCTTATTAACAAAAAATGTCTCTAAACATTCATTTATTAAAACATTCTTATGAAAGAAATGAATGAAACATACTTGAAAATTAAAATTTTTTAGCAATTTATTTGCCTTACCCCCTTTAAAAAGAAGCAATGTCCTCATTAGAAGAACAAAGTAATGAATGAAAACTGAACACCAGGTAGGGTTGTAAAGAAAGAGAGGTGAGTCATTAAGACTGCTTAAATACCAAGTCTTTCCTAATAACTCAATCCTAGACATGTTCATTCCCATTGCCATATTTCTTAGTCTTTTTCTTTCTAAAGAAGTGTTAAGTTTATTCATGCTTGCTATGTTTTATTCTTCATAAATTAAATCATAATTATGAAAGAAATAAATTCCTAAAGACCTAAAAGAAATTAAATAAATAACAAGACAAGAATCCCCCCTTTTATTTTTTTGAATCATTCCCCTTGTCTTTTGTAGTTTCATCTCCGCTTGCATAGTCAGTAACTTCCGTCCATGTCTCAAAGATAGCAGCTGGGAACTCAAGAACAAAATTATTAGAGATATTCTTAAAAGTATTTCAAATTGAGTCATCTCTAATTTTTGCATATTTCTAGTAAGTTTTTTGTTGATTGTGCATGAACTTGCACATATCCATCAGAATTGACAACTTCGATTTCCTTGAAGCACTTGCAGAGGTCGGCATAGGAGTTGTAGATTCAGGTTCAACACTTAGCTTGTTTGGTTCTTCTTCTGGCTCAACCCTTAGTTCAGGGTTTGCAGATCCTTCAATTGGTTTAAGACTGTTCGGTTCCTCATCAGACTCTTCCTCTTAATTGTTTGTAACAAAATTAGCTTTAGTTTCAAGTTCGTTTGTTGACTCCTCGGTATCTGGCTTAGTTGGCTCTTATTGCTCTCCTTGATTCAGCTCATACACCCTCTCTACTAACCCGTCAAGATCATAATTTGTAATGCACCCTTGAACATATCGCCCCTTCAGATATTCTTGTGTTTTAACATGGGCCCTTAAGCAAAGTGAAGTGATTAATGATGGGAAATAAACACTTCCTGTCTTCTTTTTATCACAATCATGAATCTCCTTGAGAATAATTTTCCCAACATTAATGGAATTTTTTGTCAAGATTGCATATAACAAGAGCATTCGTTCCATCGAGATGGTGGAACTATGTGAGATAGGCATAAAACTGTAGCGAACGAAATAAAACCATATATTTGCTACTAGTTTTAGGTATTCCCTTCGGAAAGAATGGCTCCCATACTTTCTTATAATCTATTGGGATCCCAGATTTGTCATAACATCAAGCACTTATTGAAGAAAATCCCAATTGATATTGTTCATCATAGGGTAGTACTCATCTTCTTCAACATCAGGTAAGTTAAACAAATCATTGATGGACTTAGAAGTAAGAGGTACCTTTTTCTTTCGAACGATGACCTCAGTAGCATCTTGCATAGTCAAACTAGCATAGAATTCTCGAACTAGTTCATCATTGGGAAGTGAACGAGCATCGCAAAATCGTTCCCACTTGAGAGCATTGATTTTCTTTCTAATCGGTATAGGAAAAACCATCAAATCAAGACTCTTCAAGTTAAACCTTTTTCTGGATCATAGGTTGATGCTTGAAGATTGAATCAAATCTCTCTTTCACTTCTTCATCGATCAAAATCGGCTTTCAGGAGTAGTATTGGAAGATTTGGTTCTTTTGCGAAACATGGTATCTTTTCTCGAAAATTTAGCAAAGTTTCTGCACAAGGGAGAAAAGAGAAATCGAAAAAGTGGGTAAAACTTGCTACGGCAAAAATCTTGCGACGATAAGGATGGTGCGGCGGTGATAACAGTGTATGATAGCAATGTTGGTGCTTCAACAATCTTCTTGTGGCGGCATAGGTGGATTCCACAAAAAAGGGAAGAGAAAAAAGGGTTTCCTTCGAAATTTGAAGCTAGCGGCACAAGAAAGAGATTTAAGGATTTTTAGAGTTAAGCAAATTACTTTGAGGGATATGAAAAATAGTAGAATGAAGAGGTGTTTATATAGGGAAGAATTAGGGCAACACGTAGCGAAAATTTTGCTACATTAGGGTTACTTGGGCGGCAAGTAATGGGAGTAGCGGCAAAGTATGGATTTCCCTTATTTTGCTATCTTTGACCCCAAGCTCAGACTGTATTTACAAACTTACTCAAGAAAAAAAAACTGATTAGTACTTGGGCCAAATTTGACCCCCTTTATTAACATAAAAAATTAAAATTTAAACAAAACAAGTGAAACTTAAAAAAAATTAAATCTTAATTAGAAAATTTCTTCTTAACAAATTACGTTAAATTAATTCCCAGGAAATGTTGGAGGGGTCACAGCGGTCCCGCTTAAGTTCCAATCTCTTTAGACAGAATTAATTAAAATTAATAAGTTAAGAAAATAAGTTCTAATTATTTATTTATTTACAAAACGAGTTCATGAAAAAATCAAGGGTTTGTTAATTTGAACAAGGATTCAACTCGCTTAACTTCACCATCGCAATAGTGTTTGAGACGTTGACCATTAACTTTAAATGTACCTCTGTAATTGTCGTATAATTCAATATCTCCATAAGGATAAATTCAGGAGATGGTATAGGGTCCTTTCCATTGGGATTTAAGCTTCCCAGGAAATAACTTCAACCTTGAATTAAACAATAAAACCTTCCGACCTTCTTAAAACTCGCGAGGTTGTATATGACTGTTATGCCATCTATTTGATCTTTCTTTGCACAATTTGGCATTCTCATAGGAAAACAACCTCAGCTTTTCCAATTCATCAAGTTGTAACATCCTTCTCTCATCGGCTTGCTTAAGATCAAAGTTCAACTACTTCAAAGCCCAGTGAGCTTTATTCTCCAACTTTAATGGCAAATGACATGCCTTTTCAAAGACTAACCGATAAGGATTCATTCCTAACAGAGTCTTAAATGCTATTTGATAAGCCCATAATGCATCATCGAACCTTCGAGACCAATCTTTTCTACTAGGGCGTACTACCTTTTCAAGGATACCTTTGATTTCACGTTTCACTCTCTCAACTTGCCCATTAGACTGGGGGTGATAGGTAGTAGCAATCTTGTGCTTCACATCACATTTTTCAAGCAATCACTTAAGCCATTTGTTCATAAAGTGAGAACCTTCATCACTAATAATAGCTCTTGGTGTCCCAAATCATGTAACCACATACTTATGTAGGAATCGCATGACTACCTTAGCATCATTTGTAATGCCCCAAATTTGGGCCTGGAAGGAATGGGCCTTGACTAGGGAGCAGTGAAGGCTGCACATAAGTATTTGGATGTGCAAGGGAATGACACAAATAAATAATTGCTTGAGTGGTTTTGTGTCCTGAGAAGTGTTAGAGAAGTCCTGGGTTCAAACCTGGGCTTTGTAAAAATCCATGTTTCCCTTTTAACTGAACCTTGATGTTGGTACATAGGCTTTAAATATATTTGTGGCAGAAAGATGACACAAAAGGAGCTTGTAGCTTAGTGGTAGGTGGCGTGTTGCTTCTGCTAGGGAACCTGAGTTCAAGTCACTCCTTGCTCTAGTAGAATTTATTTTATCTCCTTGCTGCGTGAGAGGTGGAGTTTAACTAACACTCTGCTGAGAGAGAGGGTTGAATTGGTCTTGGGAGAGAATCAGGGGATATGGATAAAGGTTGGTATGGATATGGAGAGAATTATGTGGAGGAAATCATGGAATTTGAAAGTTTGAGTGTTGTAGCCAAATTGGTAAGCTAGCTACTCAGAAATTCAGTTTAGGCTAGTAGTAAGGGGCTGCCGAATTCTCTTGCTGCCATTTTGGGGTTTTTTTCCTTTCTGCTTTTTTGGTTTCTCTTTATTTTTCTATGTGCTGCGAATTCATTGTAGGAAGCTGACCATTCGTGTCATTTTCTTCTGACCATTCATGTTATTTCTTTTGTTGGTGCTCGAATTCTCTACTGCTGTCGACTACTTCTTTCTCTCCATCTTTACTGTTTTCTTTCTCTCATTGGCTGAATCTGGTACCTACTCTCCCTTACCATTTCTTCTTCAATCGACCTTTCTCACAGCTGAACCTTCTCATTTTACTTCTTTTTTTTTCTGTTCATTCTCTCTCAATTTTCCTATTCTTATTTGGCCGAATACTCTCTACCCTTTTTGTTGGTCATTTTCACCTTACCTTGTAATTTGTTCCTTGGCCAAAACATAGTACTGTTCCCCCTCTATTTCAATTCTGCAAAGATTTTGACAATCGGTAGGTACTTATGTGTGCTTTATTCTTTCTTTTATCTATAACTCTACTTTCGTTTGACTTTTTCCCTAACAACTGAATGTTTTCTCCTTACACCTTCTGACTGCAAAATACATTTCTTCTCTGTGATATGGCTATCGTTGGGCTTAGGGATTTCGGTGGTGTGAAGGGGGTGCAATTGGCTTGACGCAATCAAACTTTTATTTTCTGTTCATCGTTCTATTAAGATTTTTGATAAATGCATGTACTTGATTGTGATCAGCGATTTTGGGAGGTTTAAGGACGTTCGTTTAGGCAGGGTAAGGAAGGTGTATTTTTGGGCTAGGTAGTAAAAGTGATTACCCCTAGTGGACAACTGGCTAACGAAATATTCTGATGGACTATAGGTTCGATGCGAGTGGGTTAATCGCGCGTTCATAAACAGGTGTGTAACCATACCCTGCAAACGGTAATAGGCATAAAAGTCGGTAAAGTGTGTACACACACACTGATTAGACTGTAGAACGGCAAAAGCCGAAAAGCTAAAAGGTTGGGCGTTGAGCCTGCAAACGCTCGTATGGTAAACTGAGCCCACGGAACGTGCGCGTACGACAGAAAAGGCCGCCATGAGCGATTTCATGGGCTTAGGCCATAATGGACTTTGGGCCCATTTATACTGTTTGTACTGTTATGGTTGCTCGAGTCACTCAAGACGAATGTGGGCTTAATGATGGGCTGAACTATACTTAGGCCCAAACTGATGAAATGACCGTAATGCCCCTATAGGGTAAAATGACTGTAATACCTCTGTTAGGTGAATTGACCGATATACCCTTAAAGGGTAGAATGACTATTTTACCCTCGAGGGTAAATGATTGATTTTGTGCATGACATTCTACATACACGACATATTGCATGGGGTTGGGACACTGTTATGGAGGAAGAATATCAGATCTTGGTGGGTGTGCCACATATATCGATCTTCGCGACTTTGCTGCGAATTTTGGTTAGTGCCGCAACTGGTGCTAACATTGTAAGTGTAGGGTTGGGTGGGTGATTTATTCCCCACAGTAAGTGCAGGGTTGGAAGGAGGCAAGGGCAGGGTTGGATGGGATAACATGCATTATTCATATGGAATTTGGTACTGATATGGGCTAGGCCCAAGTGATACTTTTATAGGCTAGGCCCAATTGTTGCTGTATTAGGCTCAGGCCCCAACTGTTGCTGCATTCTGCATACCTGACTGACTGCATATTAAGGGATTACACATTGAGTTTTTGTAAACTCACCCCGTTTTTTTAATTATACATGTAATCCCAGGTGTTAAGCGGTCGATCTTTGCGAGAGGACTAGGAGATGGCCACACTACTGCTCCTGTTTTCTTTTATTTGGCTTAAATTTACTATTAAATTTCGTTCTGGGCTTTTGAATTATGTAATAAGGCCTCTCTATAATTTTTTAGCTTTTAATTTGGGATTTGATTCATTGTGATTTTGATAAACCATAATTTATACATATTTTAACCCTATGCTTGGCTTAATTTTGGATGATTTTCCATTGAATTTGATGAAATCGATGCTCCTAATCTCTTAATTTCATGTTTTATACTCAGGAGAGCTTAGGGAATCGAAAAGAATGAGAAATGGGCTAAAAAGGAACAAAATGGGCCTACACGGCCTAGACCACCGCACACGGGCGGACCTCACGGCCGTGTGTGGCAAGTCGGATCAAACACGGCCTGGGCTATCGATCAGGGGCTTGTCACACAAGCGTGTCCCTGCCAACCCTAGGATGAATTTCATTCAGAACAGGACACTTGTGGGCCAAGATAGGCATTCCAGAGCCTATATAAACACCGTAGGGGGCAACCTAAAAGGGGGACATCGACTAGAGGTCGAAAAGAGTTCGACAGGACGTCGAATAGACGTCGAGTAGAAGGAGAAAATACTCCAAGACAGCCATCGGGAACAGCTTAGGAGAAGGATCTCCATCAAGATGGAGGATCTCCCATCAAGTTCTTTAGAAGTTTTTGGGTTTTCTTATGTTTTGTTGTTTTTCCTCTTTTATGATGTTTCCCTCTTTTAGTATGAACTAAATCCCTTAAATACCTAAGGGGATGAAACCTAAGATAGATCTTATTATTATTTGATTTATGAGATAAATACTTGTGCTTATTCTTAATTGTGAGTTCTTATTCTTGTTTGATAATTCAAGTTATTGATTCAAGTCAAATGTGCTTATTCAGTGGAGCAAAAGTCCCTGTCTAAGAGTAGATCAACACAATTAAGCGGAGTTGATTGCAACCCTAGAAATAGAGCGATGAAAATCTACCGGATTAGGGTCAAACCTAATAAGGGAATCCATAGATCGAGTTAATGCGACAATAGGGGTTTTAATTAGAAAGAGATTTCAATTAATCAACCTAGAGTCAGTTGTTAGTAGCCTTGAAAGATGTATTAATATAATTTAGGGATTTCTATGGATTAAGCCAAGTGAATAAATCGCATGAATCAAAAGTAATAAGTGAAGTCTAGGTGGATTCTTCCTTAAGTATTGCCTCTCTTATATAAAGTTGTCTAAAAGTATTTTCCCAATTTACTCTCTATCGCGTTCATAGATAGTTAAATTAGTTAGTTAATTCTAGATTAAAAATAAATCCCTTTAATTATTAGGCTAGATAATAAAAAGATAGTTATTACTAGTAATCTTGGTCCTTGAGGATACAATATTCCGGACTCCCCTCAGCTATACTATTGTTCAATAGGTGCGCTTGCCTTTGTCGAAATAATAGTTAGTTTCAAGCTCCATCAAGTTTTTAGCACTGTTATCGGGGACCAAGATATTAGGAGAACTAAATTTTTATTACTTTACCCATTTTTATTTGCAATTTATATTTATTTTATTATTAACGTTGCTAATTTTTCTTTATTTGCTTCTGGCAGGTAATTCTTGTAACATCCCGAATTATTGGGTCTATGCATTTTATGTGATGTATGTTAATTTGAGAATTTGAGGTGCAAATTGGGGCTCAGGTTTGGGCTGAGGCCTTGATTAAATATTCTGTTTAGACACTCTAGGGCTTAAAATAAGGTCTTGGTAGTTTAATTGACATACTGGCTTGTGGCCCAGCAATAAGGGGCGCAGTAAAGGGGAGTTATAGATGGCGTCAAGAGGCAAGGGGAGAGGCCCAATTTGTGGCCGTTTGGAGCCCATCAAGACAGGCCAAATTCGGCACTTAAGGGGAGTAAGGGGGGACGGCAACAAGGCTATTATTTAGGGATTTTTATTATTTTAATATAAAGATAATTAAAGTTGATAAAGGAGGGAAGAGTTGGAGATACTTAAGCCTCTTTTGGATGAGTGCTCTGTTAAGGATAAGGGGTAGAATGATAAGAGTGATCTTTTGGTTGTAGAGTTGGCCGAAAATCAAACATAAGAGAGGGGGAAAATCGATTCAGTATAGGCTGGGGGGTGTGCCGAAATTTCATTAGTTTTCCTGAGAACTTTCCTTCAGTTTTCTCTATTGCAGAAACTTCTCTATTCTTTCTCTTCTTCTGTCAAAATTACTTCCTAGCCAAAATTTCTAAGGCTCGCTTTTGTTTACTTTTCCTAGGCCAAAACCAAAACTCCATTCAGTTCTTCTAAAAGCCGAAAAACATATCTAGTTCATCTTTCTGGGATTTCCTTAAAAAGTCGAAACTCCTAGATCTCCAATCTTCTACGCTTCGATCTTCTTCTGTGATTGCCGAATCTTTCTACAAGGATAGCCGAAACCTTCTATAGAGGTAAGTACCGATTTGGGTTTTCTTTCAATCTTTTTTCAACTTTTGGAGGCCATAGCTGAATGGCTAAATAGTTGGCTAATCTCGTGTTTTCTCTCATTTGCGGCATTCTGGGATTTGAAGGGGATTCAATCGCTTAGATTTCTAAGCCAGAGTTCAGTAGCCCTTAGATCATATCACTTTCGGGATTTCAAGGTAAGGAGATCTGTTAATTTAAGCATATAATTTGGGTAAAACACTAACCTTTGGCCGAATATAGGAAAGGCCTTATCTTCGCGTTCTTTCGGCTTTTGAGCAAAGTTGTAGACAAAGGACAGTAGATCTGATTAGTGAGGGTATCGACATAGAGAGTAGTACTACGTGTTATCAGGTGTGTAACACTCTCACACCATTTAGATTGCTTGATTAGTATGCATATAAACTGTTATATTCGGTATATTACGTTAAATTTGAAATACCAAGCATGGTCGTTAAAAACCCGAAAAGGGGTAAAGGCGAATCACCAGGTTAGTGATCTCTGTCATTCTAAAGTGAATGTTTCTGTTGAGATGATATTTTTTATATGTATGCATGGGGTTGGGTGATTGATGAAAGGGGAAGTGCTCTGTTGTAGTGGCTAATGCCATGATCTGTTGTAGTGGCTTTTGCCATGATCTGTTGTAGTGGCTAATGCCATGATCTGTTGTAGTGGCTATTGCCATGATCTGACGATGAGCAGCTATCTGCAGCATGACTGCTATCGATGGTGTGTAGCGGTGTGGGTTGATTGTAGAAATCCCCAATGGTGTGATTGGCAGGTAAGGGTGGTGTCTAGCGGATGGAAACCTAGGATTGGGTAAGGCTTTGCATATTGTATAATATTCTGTTATTCTGTTCTGTGGGCTAAGGCCTAATCTGATGGTGCACGAGGGTTGCACACTGAGTCTCGCGACTCACCCTATTATTTAACATTTTACAGGAGACATTTAAAGCATCGGGCCAGGCTGGAGAGGAACGCAAGGTGGCCATACACGAGCTCATTTTGGATACTGCAAAAGACTATATTTTGTTTATTTACATTTATTATTTTGAATTAAGTTTGGGTTATATTTTATTGTAATAAAGCCACGGGCTGGTCATTTTATATTTTTGGGTTTTGGGCTTTATGTTTTAGACACTTGAACTATCCGATAAAAATTGAGACTAAAGCATATACTAAATTTCAGTTTTTAATTCATAAAGGCTTTGTATAAAATTTATATCTTGTATACATGATCAAACTACAAAGTTTTTCCGGTTAAAATGTATAAACTCAACAAATGTTTTTCCAAAGACTCGACATGTATTATAAAATTTTTTCAGTGACATGCCAGATCCGGTCGTAGAGTTTGGGCCGGGTTTGGAGTGTTACAATTCTAGTTTATGACTATAAGAAACCCGTCAGGACCCCTGATTTTTGACAGTGATATTAAAGGCACCATTCGCAGAAACCGTAGAGATAAAGTGAATCCTACAATATATAGAAGAAGAGCAAGAGGATGATATTAATACTACCAAAGAGATGGCTGATAATAATCCGCTACCTCCTGTGGTTGCCGCAAATCCGGTGAATCAAAATCCTGCTCCTCGTACTATGTATGATTATGCTAAACCTAATTTAACAGGAACCGAATCAAGTATTGTTAGACCTGCTATTGCTGCAAATAATTTTAAACTGATATTAACACTATTCAGATGATTCAACAATTTGTTCAGTTTGATGGTTTGCAGGATAAGGATCCAAACAATCACTTAGCAAATTTCTTAGAATTATGTGATACCTTCAAAATCAATGGCGTTTTTGGCGATGCCATTTGCCTTCGGTTATTTCCCTTCTTGTTGAGGAACAAAGCTAAACAGTGGTTGAACTCGTTACCACGAGGATCAATCACTACGTGGGAACAAATGACCAAAAATTTTTTATTAAAATATTTTTCGCCGGCTAAAATGGCTAAGTTGAGGAATGATATCTCTTCTTTTGTGCAGATGGATATATAGACACTTTACGATGCATGGGAGAGATACAAGGATTTATTAAGAAGGTGCCCTCACCATGGGTTACCCTTGTGGCTACAAGTTCAAACCTTTTACAACGGTGTGAACCCTTCAACTAGGAAGTTGATTGATTCAGCCACCGGTGGAACCCTAAATAACAAAACCCCTGAAGTGGCTTATGAGTTTATAGAGGAGATGTCACTGAATAACTATCAGTAGCAAGTTACAAGGACAAGGCCAACAAAAGCCACCAGTGTTTTCAACCTCGACGCAGCAACCATGCTATCAAACAGGTAGAACAAGTAAAAAGATTGATGGTTTGTGTGGTTCTTCGCAAGTACATCCAGTGATGCAGTGCGATATAAATGGAGTAGGGATGAGCAATACAGAATATCCATCCTAACCCTGGCATGGAAAACGAATAGATGAACTATATGGATAATAATTTTAGACCTCAAAATAACCCTTATAGTAACACTTACTATCTAGGTTAGAGGAACCATCACAACTTCTCATGGGGTGGCCAAGGAAATCAGAGACAACAACCCCTCCCAGGTTTTCAACAGCAACCCTACCCACAATAAAAGAAGCCGAACCTTGAGGAGATGCTAACAAAATTTATCGCGGTGTCAGAAACCCATTTCCAAAACACAGAAATAACACTCAAAAATCAACAAGCATCAATTCAAGGGATCGAGAACCAATTAGGAAAACTTGTAAAGATCATATTTGAACAACCATAAGGTAGCTTGCCAAGCAACATTGAAACTAACCCAATAGAGTAGCTTCAAGCCATAACAACTCACAATAGTAAAGGGTTAGATGAACCAGAATTGAGGCAAGAGAAAGTGGTTGAGGAAGGTAAGGTTGAGGTAAGCCATGATAAACCAAAACCGGTAATCACAGAGTACCAACCTCATGTGCCATACCCCAATGCGATGACGAAAGACCACACAGATGAACAATTTGGTAAATTTCCTAAACTCTTAAAAATATTACATATTAACTTACCGTTTCTTGAAGCTCTTTTTGCAAATGCCAGATTCAAGGAAATTTTTAAAAGAACTTTTGACAAACAAACGGAAGTTAGATGAGGCGTTGCATGTGGAACTAAATGCACTGTGCTCAACAATCTTACAAAATAGACTACCACAAAAATTAAAAGACCCAGGGAGTTTTACAATTCCGTGCTTAATTGGTAGTTTATCTGTTGATAATGCTTTAGCTGATTTAGGGAAAGCATAAATGTTATGCCTTATAAAATGTTTAAACAGCTAGGTCTAGGGAAACCCAAATAAACTAGGATGAGCAATAAATTAGCTGATAAAACTATTAAAATTCCTAGGGGTATAATCAAAGATGTACTAGTAAAAATTGATAAATTCATATTCCCAGTAGACTTTGTCATTTTAGACATGGATGAGGACAATAATATTCCTTTGATTTTAGGAAGACCCTTTTTAGCAACTGCTAAAACTAAAATAGGTGAACTCATATTTCGTGTAGGTGGCGAAACGATCACTATTCAAGCTCTTGACACGGCTAGGACATCGAGCAATAAAGGTGAGAACGTAAATTCTATTAATGACCATTTGGTTCAACCTTCTTTTCAGGAAGTACCACGAAATTACACAACTGAGCCATATCCTAGACCTTGTGCCAACAAAGAAATAACTCATGAGGAACGAAGGCTTCAGATCGATGAACTAGACGAGTGGAAGCCACATGTCAAGGAAAAACCAAAAACACACGAAGCAAAACCGAGGCAACTCCATGACAAACTTAACCATGAGACATACCAATTTTAGATCGGGGATCGGGTAATGTTGGATAAGACAGACCCTCGAATCGCCACTTCAAACCTTACTTCTAATGAAGAAATCCTTTTCACGGTACTGAATGTCTTCCCATACGGAACAGTCGAGGTAAGTAATCCTATATTCGGCATTTTTAAGGTAAACACCACTCGACTCAAACTATATAATGATCATAGAATTGATAGCAGGGGAAAGGAGTTTCAACTCCTCAAACCACCATGATTATGCGAATGAGAGGTAAGTCTAGCTTAAGACTTTAAACGAGCGCTTCTCGGGAGGCAACCCGAGCACTAACTTTAGTAACTTTCATATTTTTTTTTATTTTTAGCACCAACTACAAACTAACCAAATTAATAAAACGTAGATTTCCTTACCACATGGCCTTGCACACGGGCGTGACCGTGGCCGTGTGGACACCACGAGTAGGTATGTCAGCGTAGACAACAATCTTCCCAAAACACGGGCTGCGATAAAATGCCATGATCGTGTGATATGGTCATGGTCGACATTGAGAAAGTCACACGGGTGTGAGACAAGCCCATGTCCTTAGTCGTGGCCGACACTGATTAATCAAAATGGGCGTGGAAACCTCTACAAAGGCATGGGAGAAACGAACGAAGTAGTACACGGTCATGCTATACGGCCGTGTGACCTAACACGCCCGTGGCACACGGGCGTGGGCCACTGATTTCTATTTAAAACTCCCTTCTTCTCACTTTCTCCCTAAATTATTCTTCTCCCGAACCCCAACCACCACACCCCTTTCTTTTTCTATTACCTTTCTCCTTTCATTTTCCTTTCCCCTCTTTCCCTCATTCTTTCTTTACACCACCATCCTCATGTCGAAGAAGCGAAATAACTCTAGCACAGTCTCCTCGTGCGAGACCGATCTACATAAGTTCATGTCGGCCGCTTCATTTAATCAACAAAACAAGGACCTTTAAATCCATTTAATTTTTCTTTTTCCTTTCTCTTCTCCTTTAGTTTCCTTCCCTTTATCTTTCTTATTTTTAATTTATATTCTTATATTTTGCTTTCTTTAATTCAGGTTCAAAAGGCTGTTAGGGAATCACCACACTACGACCCTAGTATCCACCTTCACCTTCATCCATGCCCAACTTACCATTTCTTTTCCTTGACTTCATCCAAAATTCGGGAAGTTCACTTCTCTCCCTATCTTATGATTTTATATATTGTAGATATCTATCTTTGTACATTGAGGATAATGTACGTCTTAAGTGTGGGGAGGTGTCAACAATACCGAATTATGCTATTTTCTTAAGTAATTTTCTCACATTACTATTAGAAGGAAACTTCTGTTGATTTATGATTCTCTTTGATATGTTTCGGATTAAGTCATAGGTAATTGTGCATTGATGGTTTAAACTTTAAGATATTAGAGAATCAAGCATGATAAGCCTATTTTCAGAATTAAAAATTTTAGGTTGTTTCTCTAATCTTAAATATTACTTTGAAGTTTGAAATTTGCAAGGTTGACATCAAAAGCCATAATTTCTGTGAGATTTTGAGCCTTTTAGAGCATATATCTTTTCTTGCTCACTTTATTGATTATGAGTGTGTCAATACTGATTTGTTATTCTAGAACTTGCTTCAATTATACATGTCAAGACCACACTTTTGATTTGATATACTGAGATGATAAAGGCACCTAGGAATTAACCCACTCACTCCACAAGAAGCCTACCCTTATAATTAACCATTAGTGAACCCTTTTTAGCCTAATAAACTGTTTCTTGACTCACCCATTAATATTAACCTAAAACCAAATTTTTAATTCCCCCAATCTTTTGACGTCCCTTTTTGTCGAGATTTGAATTGAGCAGTTGCCTAACTATGTTCTTTATTTTAGTTGTTAAAGTTCTTTCTTATCATTGTTTATTGTTAAAAGAAATACAAAAATATTGGAGATTTTTTTTCATTTTTAGTTTAAGCTTGAACGATTAATTTCATATCTTTAGAAGTAGCTCATGTTATTAGTAATAAAGTCTTCAATTAATGTAATCATTCAGTATTAGGCCATTTTTCTAGTTAGGTAAATTGTCAATTCAATCTCGATTCTAACCCTCTAATTCAGCCTATATCCACACCTTTAACCCAAGCCCTATTACAACCCTTTTTAAGACCTTTTGATTTGTGTATCGTCTCATTTTACAGTGGTGGAAATTTAATTTTCATGCAAGCTTATGTGATTAAGTTTTCATGTTTGACTTTTGAGTGCTTAATTTGAACCTTAAACACTTTTGAGTGATTTGAGTGAATCCTTAGTGAGGATGTCAATCCTTTTTAGTTTTGAATCAGAGGTAATTATTTAGGTAAGGGGAAACACCTATGTTTTGGTGCTATAAAATGTATGACTTAGATTGTTTGAATCTTTAGGACTTTTTTAGTTCAAATTATCAATGTATGAATTATCTATGAATTATAATGAAACATTATTGATAAGAATTATGAATTAAGGAAGTTAATTTTAATTGTAAGTTGAGGATTTTGCTTGAGGACAAGCAAAGAATTAAGTGTGGGGATATTTGATAAACCATAATTTACACATATTTTAACCCCATGCTTGGCTTAATTTTGGATGATTTTCCATTGAATTTGATGAACTCGATGCTCCTAATCTCTTAATTTCATGTTTTATACTCAGGAGAGCTTAGGGAATCGAAAAGAACGAGAAATAGGCTAAAAAGGGACAAAATGGGCTACAGGGCCTAGACCACCGCACATGGGCGGACCACACGGTCGTGTGTGGCAAGCCGGATCGAACACAGCCTGGGCTATCGACCACGGGCGTGTCATACAGGCGTGTCCCTGCCAACCCTAGGATGAATTTCATTCGGAATAGGACACTTGTGGGCCAAGATAGGCATTCCAAAGCCTATATAAACACCCTAGGGGACAACCTAAAAGGGGGACGTCGACTAGAGGTCAAATAGATGCCGAGTGGAAGGAGAAAATACTTCAAGACAGCCATCAGGAATAGCTTAGGAGAAGGATCTCCATCAAGACGGAGGATCTCCCATCAAGTTCTTTAAAAGTTTTTGGGTTTTCTTATGTTTTGTTGTTTTTCCTCTTTTATGATGTTTCCTTTTTTTAGTATGAACTAAATCCCTTAAATACCTAAGGGGATGAAACCTAAGACATATCTTATTATTATTTGATTTATGAGATAAATACTTGTGCTTATTCTTAATTGTGAGTTCTTATTCTTGTTTGATAATTCAGGTTACTGATTCAAGTCGAATGTGCTTATTCAGTGGAGCAAAAGTCCCTGTCTAAGAGTAGATCAACACAATTAAGCAGAGTTGATTGCAACCCTAGAAATAGAGCGACGAAAATCTACCGGATTAGGGTCAAACCTAATAAAGGAATCAATAGATCGAGTTAATGCGAAAATAGGGGTTTTAATTAGAAAGGAATTTCAATTAATCAACCTAGAGTCGGTTGTTAGTAGCCTTGAAAGAGGTATTAATATAATTTAGGGATTTCTACGGATTAAGCCAAGTGAATAAATCGCATGAATCAAAAGTAATAAGTGAAGTCTAGGTGGATTCTTCCTTAGGTATTGCCTATCTCATATAAAGTTGTCTAAAAGTATTTTCCCAATTTACTCTCTGTCGCGTTCATAGATAGTTAAATTAGTTAGTTAATTCTAGATTAAAAATAAATCCCTTTAGCTATTAGGCTAGATAATAAAAAGATAGTTATTACTAGTAATCTTGGTCCTTGAGGATACGATATTCCGGACTCACCATAGCTATACTACTATTCGATAGGTGTGCTTGCCTTTGTCGAAATAATAGTTAGTTTTGAGCTCCGTCAGATTTGCATCTAATAGAAGTAGAACGCGATTTTCCATAACGATAACTATTTTCAAAACATCACGTTCCGCAATACTGTTGAAATGCTTCCGCAACAAACTGTGTTTTAAAAGTAATGACCTTTTTAAAATGGATAGGAATTGGCTAGAATGAGTTGAGTTTTAACAAAGAAGCTTTAAACTACTTACAGGTTTTACCAACAAGTGCAAGTTTTCAAAAAGCACTCCAATGTGACATCGCCAGATTCGGCTATAACGTCTAGGCCGGATTTTGGGTGTTACATCATTTGTAGGGTATGCTTCAGCTTCAACCCACTTGGATACATAGTCCATAGCAACTAAGATGTATTTGTTCCCATACAAAGAAGGAAACGGGCCTAAGAAGTCAATGCCCCATACGTCGAACAATTCAATCTCCAAAATGTTTGTCAAGGGCATCTCATTCCTCCTTGATATATTTCCTGTCCTTTGGCATTTATCATAGTTCTTCAGATAAACATAAGCATCTTTAAATAGTGTAGGCCAAAAGAACCCTGCTTGCAAAATCTTTGCTGTAGTACGTGAACCACCAAAGTGTCCCCCACTTGGAGATGAATGGCAATGATACAAGATCTCAGCAATCTCACTTTTAGCTACACACTTTTGGATTATATTATCTGCACATTGTTTAAACAAAAATGGATCCTCCCAAAAATAACACTGACTATCATGAAGAAAATTTTCCTTTGTTGGTATGTCATTTCTCGAGGAATTATTCCACATGCAAGATAATTGGCAAAATCAGCAAACCAAGGTGTTTCATGAATTCGACTTACCTCAAATAAGTGTTCATCTGGGAAATTCTCGTTGATAGGCACACATGATCTAGTTACCTCGTCTTGTTCCAACCTCAACAGATGATCAACTATTTGATTTTCGAAACCTTTTCTGTCTTGGATCTCAAGGTCAAATTCTTGGAGTAAAAGTATCCAACGAATTAGCCTCGATTTCGCATATTTCTTTGTGAGCAAGTATTTAATGGCCGCATGATCAGTAAATACTGTAACTTTGGTACCTATAAGATATGAGCAAAATTTTTCAAAAGAAAATACTATAGCAAAGAGTTCCTTTTCGGTTATCGTATAATTTAGTTGGACTCCCATCAAAGTTCTACTTGCATAGTAAATAGGATGGAACACTTTGTTTCTTCTTTGACCCATCACAACTCTAATGACATAATCACTTGTACCGCACATCAACTCAAAAGGTGAGCTCCAATCAGGTGTAACGATTATTAGGGCTGAGATTAACCCTTTTTTTAGATCTTCAAGAGCTTCCAAACATGCTTTGTTGAAATCAAAAAATGTATCTTTCTCTAACAACAAACACAACGGTTTAGAAATTTTCCAGAAATCTTTAATAAACCTTTGGTAAAAACTGGCATGGCCTAAGAAACTTCTGATCCTTTCACATTAATTGGGGCCGGTAATCTTTCAATTTTGTCCACCTTTCCTTTATTGACTTCAATTCCTCTCATTGAGATTTTATGCCCTAAGACAATCCCTTCCTTAACCATAAAATGGCATTTTTCCCAGTTAAGGACAGGATTCGTCTCTTCGCATCTCTTCAGTACCTTAGCCAAATTACTTAAAGAAATATCATAAGTGTTACCAAAAATAGAAAAATCATCCATGAAAACCTCAAAAAAATTTTCAATCATATCAGTGAATATTGCCATCATGCATCATTGAAATGTTACAGGTGCATTGCATAAACCAAAAAGCATTTGCCTAAAAGCAAACGCACCGTATGGACAAGTAAAAATTGTTTTATGTTGGTCCTCTAGAGCTACAACTATTTAGTTATATCCCAAATAGCCATCTAAAACACAATAGAATACAATTCTCATTGGTATCAACTTGTTATGCTCATTTTCAACAATCGTGATTCCACCTTTCTTCGGTACACACTGCACTGGACTTACCCACGAACTATCTAAAATAAGATAGATGATTCTTGCTTCTAACTATTTGATCACTTCCTTTTTCAAAACTTCTTTCATAATAGGATCGAGCCTACTTTGCCCATCAATTCGAGCTCTTTCACCTCCTTCTAAAATAATTTTATGCATGCAAAAAGAAGGACTATACCTCGAATATCAGTTATGGTCCAACCAATTGCTTTATTAAATTTCTTTAAAACAACAATTAGTTGCTCCTCTTAACTTTTGTCAGTTCTGCTAAAATAATCATAGGCAAAGTGGAACGGTCACCTAAATAAACATATTTCAAATGGGAATGAAGTACCTTTAGTTTGAGTGTAGGTGGTTCTTCAATTGACAACTTGGGTTGCACAAATTCTCTGACTTCTAACTCCAACGGTTCAAACCGTGTGGATTAAATAAAATTTCTCGGATTGGCTTCCATCAAAGCCATGTTTTCTTCACATTCTTCATCCTCCAAAGGGTCAAGATCTAAGGCTTTCTCCAATAGATCTTCTTCAAAATTGCTTTCTTTAGAAACCAAGGTTTCTTCCATAACTGAACACTCTTCTGCCGAATTGGGAATTTTATCACTTCAAGAATGTTAAAGGTTACCTGATCGTCTTGAACTCGTATGGTGAGTTCACCTTTCTACACATCAATTAATGCTCTTCCCGTGGCTAAGAAAGGTCTCCCAAGGATGATCAACACTTCCTTATCTGCTTCAAAATCTAAGACAATAAAATCAGTAGGAAAAATAAATTTATCGACTCTTACCAAAACATCCTCTATCTTTCCTTCGGGATATGCTAAAGATCGATCCGCTAGCTGAATTGTCACAGTTGTAGGTATTACTTCACCTATGTAACATCCCTCACCCGTATTCAAAGCCGGAATAGGGTTACAGAGAATTACTGGACTTTTAACATATATAATAGTATTTTTCTCATACATTCAACCATTTCATACAATCATCATTCAATATGTCCCTTACAATAGCCTACGAGGCCCTAAACATGCTTTAGGAGCGGTTCAGGACTAAATCGATAACTTATAAAACTTCTACGAAACTTTGAAAATTTTTCTCAATACAGAGGACACATGCCCGTGTGACCAGGCCGTGTGTCTCACTTGGCCAACCACACGCCTGTGTGTCTAGCTCATGTGCCCTTCGAAGTGGCCACACATGCCCGTGTGCCAGGCTGTGCGCTAAAGTACCAAAACTATAGGGTATACTGACTTATGCAACACGGCTAAGTCACACTTCCGTGTGCTAGGCCGTGTTTCAATTAGGGGGTATACTAACTTGTACCACACTGCCAGTCACATGCCCATGTGTGAGACCGTGTGGAGCATACTGACTTGGTTCTAATATCAACACCAAGGGACATACGGCCGTGTAACATGACTGTGTGTCACACATGGCTGAGACACACGCTCGTGTCTCTGCCCGTGTGGACAAAAATAGGCTATTTGCAAAGCCATCTTGCCACCCTATTTATACATGCATGCACAAGTGTATTATGCAACATTTCATAACCTAATAGGCAACCAATCCACAACATTTCAAACACATTTTATACCAATTCAACATAGTGTTCAAATACTTAATTTATAACATGCATTTTCCATCTATAAGTCTACTACTTATCAAGACAACATTTGCATATTTTCATTCCATCTACCACTTGCCAAAACATACCACATTTGAACACTTATACACAACCAAAACATTACACCATGTTAGGCCAAATCACATGGCTTTAACTATTACCACATCATGTACCAAAATCACTATCTTAAAAACCATAACTATCATATTTATAACTAGCCTATACATGCCATATTTACAATATCCAAGAGTTCAAAAGTACCAACAGCAATTGGATAGTGTGATGCGTAACTCCGGCTTTATCTGGATTGAGCGAGCTATTGAACCTCTAAAAAACATGGAAAAGAAACAGAGTAAGCTTTAAAGCTTAGTAAGCCCGTATAATTCAAAATTAATCTTACCATTATACATAATCAAATAAGTAAACAAAGTATTTCAAATTCACTTGCCAAATGCCTATACACAAGCATTCAACAACAAGTTAGTCATATAAGTACATGTAATCATCCATTATCTCAATTTAATACTCAATACATTGTATCATATCAAATTCACATATATCTTGTACATTATTTATAACATTTCATTTTCGATCACAAACAATAATTCATTCGAAAATAGTAACAGTAACTCATCCATATAACATATATCTTTTTCACATAATCAATAACAAAATTTATGCTCGTTGAACCTATTAGAATAACAAGGATAATCGGGTGATATACATAACATATAAATCAGTAATCCGTCAATTCATTATCATTTTCGCTCTTTTGAGTTATGATTAGTAAGCTCCTCCTAAGCTGATGGGTAGTAAGCTCTATTGAGTTGAAACAGTAAACTCTAACGATCTAAAAACAGTAAGCTCTTACAAGCTGATACATCGGTAAGCTCATACGAGCTGCGGTGAGTCCGCAACACATGCAGGATCTCAACCTAAACAGTAACCCTAGTGACATGTCACTCGTATCCTACAAATTCTTACAGTTCAAACGGGGCTCGGTAAACATCATACTATATTAATAAGGTATTTGAATTTCAAGTAAATCATTTAATCAATTACATACATTCATTTCAACTAATTACATGCATTTAAAAGTTCGATTCTAATTATACAAACTTACCTCGTATCCTCGGATAGCAAATATCGGCTATTCGTCTACTTTTCTTTTTCCCTGATCTAATTCCAATCTCGACTTATCTTGATCTATATAATATCAAAATTAACTCATTCAATATTCATTCCATTCAATTTAGCCCCAAAATCACCTTATGAAAAAATTACACTTTTGCCCCTACTATTTTGACATTTTTACAATTTAGTCCTTAGCTCGTAAAAATGCAAATTCATGCAATTAGACAATTAAATATGCTAGTCAACTTTTAATGGAGTCCCTAGCAGCCCATATCTTTTTTTAATCACACTTTTACCCACATAATTTTATAACTTCATAAATTAATCCCTTTTTGACATTTTTGTCAAAAATCACTTTACAAAACTAGTAAATCTATCAATAAACCTTCATAGTCTATCATCAACCATTAATTTACTCAAGCATTCAATAATGGCAACATGATAAATCTTTAACATTTTTGAAATCTAAGGTACGGGCTAGCTAGAACATGAAGCAACGATCTCAAAAACGTAAAAATCATTAAAAACAAAGCTAAAAATAGATTTAAATGTTCAATGCACCATAGAAGAATGTCCAAGCTCTCAAATGGTGTTTTTCAAACCCTAAATTCAGTGGTGGTGTTTTATGAAGATGAAGACGAATTGTTTTTACCATTTTTAACTTAAATTATTATATAATTACTATATTAACCTTTAATATACATCATTTAAAACACCTAAAATGTGTCCATAGATGTCCACTAAAGTTTCAAATGGTTTAATTACCATTTAAGGCCATCATATTTAAAATCCAAAGCTATTTGACACCTTTAACAAGTGGAATACAACTTTTGCATTTTATGCGATTTAGTCCTTTTTATCAAATTAACCAACCAATTGATAAAATTAGCTCACGGAATTTTCACACATATCGCATAACATGCTGTAAATATTGAAAATAATATTAAAATAATTTTCCAACCTCAAATATGTGGCTCCAAAACCACTATTCTGATTTAGCTAAAACCGGGCTGTTACAACCTATCCCTAGCATCTTGAAAATAGACTTAGGCATTGATCGCTGTAAATCAGAGTTTTAAAATTTATAAAAGAATGATCAAAACCTGAAAACTAACTCTGACAATGATTAAAGGCAAGTGTACCTATCGAACAGTAGTATAGCTTAGGCAAGACCGGATATCGAACCCAAAGGAACTAAGAGTTCTAATACTAACTTTCTTTTTATTATTTAGCCGTAAAAATAAAGTGAAGTTTGTTTTAATCTAAATTAACAACAACTAAGCTAAGGAAAAAGACAAAAAGAACAAATTGGGAAATAACTTCGAGAAAGACTCAATTGATCACGACGATACCCTCAGGAAGAATCCACCTAGACTTCACTTGTTATCTAACCTTGAATCATATGATTTATTTACTTAGCTTGATCCGTAGGACTCCTTAACCTATGCTAAACCCTCTCTCAAGGCGAATAACGTCTAACCCTAGGTTAATTAGTGGAACTCTCGTTCTCTTATAATAACCCCCTAGAATAGTAGTAAATCGATCTATGGATTCCCATATTAGGTTTCACCCTAATCCGGCAAAATCTCGTAACCCTATCTCTAGGCGTTCGATCAACTCCGCTTAATTATGTTAGATCTACTCTTAGGTAGGGTCTATTCCTCCTCCACCTAAGCACATTAGATTTGGATTAAGCAACATAATTAAGAACAAATTAAGTATTTATCATAAAATTCAGAAATCAAATAACAAGTTTCATCTAGGTTTCATCCCCTTCAGGTATCTGAGGGGTTTAGTTCATAACTAAACAAGAAAACATCTCAAGAGCAAAGATAAAACAAAACATAAGAAATCCCTAAAACTCCCTGAAGGAATTGAAGGAAGATTCCGCCGTCTTGAGTATAATTTCGGCTTCTTGGGATGGATCAACTGGCTAACTTTGAGCAATTCCCACAATTCTGACCTTTCCGGCTTGGCTCCTTGGCCTAGCTCGCCTCCTGTTTCAGCTTCTGCCGAACTCCCCTTTCAAGTTGCCCCCTTGGGTGTTTATATAGACTTTGAGATGCCTTACTTGGCCCCTAAGTATCCTAATTTAAGTAGAATTCCTAATAGGGTGTTTGAATAGGCTTTGGAATGTGTTTCTTTGCCTCCAAGTATCCTTTCCCGAATGAAATTACTCTTTCCAGCGATAGGGAGACGACCATGGCACACGCCCGTTTGAATCGTGGCCAGGCCGTGTTTGGACTTTTAATGAGGCACAGCCATCTTTATCGGGGTCGAGGCCGTGTTCTAGTAATTTAATGAGGCACGGCCATGTGGCTTGAAGTCCAGGCCGTGTCGATTTTGTGAATTGGCCCATTTGGCCCCGTTTTAAGCCCGTTTTACGTTCTTTTCATCCGTGGGTGCTTTCCTGAGTATAAGACATGAAAAGAAAGGATTAAGAGCACCTTTTTGCATAAATCGAGGCTTAAATTATCCAAAAGTATGCTAAATGTGGGCCTAAAATATGTTACTTTTACGGTTTATCAAATACCCCCACACTTAAGCTTTTGCTTGTCCTCAAGTAAAATTCCCAATTTACAATTAAAACGGAGAGTCATAAAATTCATCAATCATGCTTTATCATAATTCAAAGATAATTCATACATGGATAATTTAACTCAAAGAGTCTTAAAGATTCAAACAATTCAAGTCATACATTTATAGCATGAAAACATAGGCGTTTCCCTTTACTTGAAAAGTTACCTCTGATTCAAAATCGACAAGAGTTGACATCTTCACTAAAGATTCACTCAAATCACTCAAAGTGTTTAAGGTTCAAAATTATGTACTCAATAAGTCGAACATGAACAGTTAATCCCATAGGCTTGCATTGAAACACCCCAAACCCGGCCCACGAGCCTGAACCGGATCTGGTATATTCCTTAAGTAAACCGGTTTCAAAGTTCTTTTGTACTTTGGGAAAAATAGTGTGTTTTGAAAGAGATATTGTTTTGGGTTGGGCTTGAGTTAAAAAAAAACCCATTTATCCTATTTTAAAATCCAATTAATTAAGGTGACAAAACAATTAGGGTTTATTTTTAAAGAATAAATTTTACTTAACTTTAATTGAAAATAATTGGTAACATAGTAATTAAAAATAAAAGTAAAGAAATGTAACTTATAGCCTTATTACATCAAGTAAAATCCCAAAATAAAATTCTAAAATACTTAAATAAAATTAAATTTCCATATTGAATAAAACTTCAAGCTGAGAATGGCAATCCCTAAGCTTCTGCCGAACCCGGTCCATTATTGATCGTCCCCTGAAAAATAGTCCCACAATGGGGTGAGTCAACAGACTCAATGTGTACACAACACTAAAATTCAATAGATTAGGCATGCATTTTCATATCAAATACTTATTCATATAACAGATAAAAATGATGATGCAACCCAAACCCAAACCTAATTGTCCATCTGCTACACACCCCCGTACCTGCCAGTCACACGTGGGGACTACTAAGTCAACCCTCCATCTGCTACACACCATCGAAGGCGATCATTTGCGATCGGCGTGCTCATCGCCCATATAAAATTTGTGGCATAGCATACCACAGATAATTGTGTCATGAGACACTACATTTGAATAATGTAACCGGTTACCACATTCGGATAATGTGACCGAAGTCACCACATTCAGATAATGTGACCGAAGTCACCACATTCAGATAGTGAGACCGAAGTCACCACATTCACTTCCCCTTTCTCATATAACCCGAATGCCCCCATATTATTCATATTATGCATATCATACTTAAATTCACATTCATGTCACTTTTCACATGTTAAATATAACATATTTCGTAATCCTAGTAGGAGTAGGAAACGTACCTGACTACTTTGTACCATAAC
Source organism: Gossypium bickii (assembly GCA_025503065.1). Taxonomy (NCBI): domain Eukaryota; kingdom Viridiplantae; phylum Streptophyta; class Magnoliopsida; order Malvales; family Malvaceae; genus Gossypium; species Gossypium bickii. The sequence goes on from CP106709.1 coordinate 20,200,884, forward strand.
ATGGTACATTAGACACATTCTTATATTTTCATATTAGAACATATAACAAGTTTAAGCCATACATCGTATTAAAAGATAGTGTGGGGTACACACCTGATTGGCTTAAAATTTCCTTGAGATCCTGAAAAGCTTGATCTAATGCTTAGATCCTTAATCCTACATTGATTTATCACTTATTACCTTAATAAAAGCCATTGGCCAAGATTCCAAATCCTAGTAGGATTAGTATTCTTACCTTGTTGCCGATTGGAACACCAACAAATCCGAAAGCTGTTCCTTGTTTCCCTAAGAATGTCGAAATCCCTAAAACCTTACGTTAGACTTAATCTTAATCATCGAAACATAAATCAAGGCCTTTGGTAGAATATTCACATGTCTTACCTTAATCTTAGAAATCCCGAATACTCCTCCTTTTAGTCGACTACTCTGATAATCCCGAAAGATCCTTCCATATTCGGCAACCATAATATGTATGGGGTTAGATTATCTCTCGGCTAATCTAAAAGAAAAGAATGGAAATCAAACTTGTTCTTACCCTTGAAGAAATCAATAGCACCTATGCTTGAAGCCCTTCCAGGATTCGGCTTTTGAATGGATTGGTAAGAAGAAATAGGAAGAAAAGAAAACTTGAGAATTTTGACAATGGTGGACTATAGATTCGGCTTGACAAAAGAAAAAGAGAAGAGAAGAGAACACTAAGGAATTTCGGTAGAGAGTAGAGAGCACTAAGAATTTCGGCAGAAAGGAGAGGAAGAAGAAATTTGATGAGTAGCCCTGTATTCTTCCTTTTATAGCCGAATTACTACTCAGAATCCTTTACTTGGCCATCACTCTTCTATTTTGATAGCTTTATCTCTTTAATTATCTCCTAAAATAAAAGATAATTCAGTAACTATCCTTACTTAGCCGAAATTATTAAACTCAAAGTCCCTTACTTGGCCATCACTTCTCCCTTATTTTCCTAATTAAAGAATAATTCCTAATTTATCTCTTGAAAATAATCTAAAATAAATCCATTATTTATCCCTTATTTATCCACTATTTATCTCTTAAAAATAAAAGAATAAAGGCTCTTAAATTATAGCCTTGTGCCGTCCACCTCACTTCTTCTGGAAGCAAAATAAAATTTCTTTTATTTGCTTTCCTTGTGACTCGAACTCATGCCCAATCCCTTGTATGTGGCGCCATTTCCAGAGGCCCTAAGTGGCATCTCCAGGCCACTTTTCCAAGCCTGTTTGTGTGTCAAATTTCACATACTTTTTCTCTTAAGGCCACATTGCCTTAATTTCCTCTTTTAAACTTTAAAACTCGACATTTCTTAGTCATTTCTAAGTTTCCAAAAATTTTCGTTCGGCTCTGTAAACTTGACATTTCCTTACATTTCCAAGTTTCCAGAAATGTTCACTTTCCTCTTTTGAATCATTTCCTTACATTTCCATGTTTCCAAAAATGTTCACTTTCCATTTTTAAACTTAACATTTCCATACATTTCCAGATTTCCAAAATGTTCACTTTCCTCTTTTGAAACTTAACATTTCTAAATCATTTCCAAGTCATTTCCCTACATTTCCAAGACATTTCCTTTCATTTCCAACATTTCTAAAAATGCACTTTCCTTACATTTCCAAGGTTTCTAGAATTCACATAACACATTCATATCACAATAGACATGCTATTTCATAAAATTAATCAAGAATGCACAAGCCCATTTTCATGTCCATAAACTCCTAAAAATTTTCCTTAAGGCCTCATTCACCTAACTTCTCCTTTAAAAATAAAATTCCAATACTTTTCCAAGACTTCCTCCTACATCCTTGGATTCTCAAAACCCTTAAAACATGCTTAACCACACTTAAAGCCTACTAACACTTGAGTTATGCTCCAAACGCATAACCCCTAATCTAGGATGTTACATGCATGAAAATCAAATCTCCACCACTGTAAAATAAGATGATACACAAATCAAAAAGTTCTTTATAGGGTTGTAACGAGGCTAAGTTAAAGGTATGGATGTAGGCTGAATTAGCAGGTTAGAATCGAGATTGACCTGATAAATTACCTAACTAGAAAAATGAACTAATCCTAAATAATTACATCAATTGAAAATTTTAAATACTAATACTGTAATACGAGCTTTTTCTTCAAGATTTGAAGTTTATAAATATAAGCTCAGCTTAATCATAGAACTAATAATGGACATACTTTGATTTTTTTTAGGAACAAACTAAGTAATAATAGGAAAGAACTTTTACAACTGAAATATAGAACATAGTTAGGTAACTGCTCAAAATCAAATCTCGACAAAAAGGGTAATCAAGAATAATGGTAATAACAAATACAAAAGGCCTTGGGTTAATATTAGTGGGTAAGTCAATGAAAAGGGTTGTTAGGATCAAATGGGTTCATTAGGGGTTAATTTATGAAGGTAGGCCTTTTAGTGGTGTAAGTGGGTTAAATCCTAAGTGCCTTTATCATCTCTGTATATCAAATCAAAAGTGTGGTCTCGACATGTATAATCAATGCAAGTTCTAGAATAACAAATCAATGTTGACACACTCATAATCAATAAGGTGAGCAAGAAAAAGAATATATGCTCTATAAGGCCCAAAATCTCACAAAAAATTATGGGTTTTTGATGTCAACCTCGTAAATTTCAAACTTCAAAGTAATATTCAAATTCAGGTAGACAACCTAGAAAAATTTTTAATTTCTGAAAAAATAGACTTATCATGCTTGATTCTCTAGTATCCTTCAAATTTAATCATCAATGCACAATTATTAATGACTTAATCTAAAACACATCAATAAAAATCATAAATCAAAGGAAATTTCATTTTAATCATAATATGAGAAACTTACTTTAGAATAAGGCATAATTCAAGGATTTTCAAATAATACTATAGTTAACCCCCCCACACTTAAGATGTATATTGCCCTGAATGTACAAAGATAGATAATATGACAATATAGTGAGAAAATCGAAAGATAGGGAGAGATATGAAACTTCCTGAATTTTTGGATGAAGTCAATGAAAAGAAATTGGACAAAATTGGAGGTGAACGTAGGGAAGCGTCTCGAACCGTTTGAAATTGAATCCTCGAAGCAGCTAGTCTGATTTTATTGTATCCTAAGCTAACTCTAAATATCATAAAGAATAAAAAGAAGAAAATAAAATAAAATAAAGTAAAAAATGAAATGAAAATAAAATTAAAATAAAAACAAAAATAAATAATGGAAAATGAAAGACAACTAGAAGATGGGAGAATGAGTTTTAAATATAGATGTAGCCCGTGTTTTGGAATTTTGAATTTTTGGGTGCGTTTATGTTCGGGCACGGCCGTGGGTGTAGTGGCACGCCCGTGTCTTTCTTTATACAGTCATTTAATACGGGTGTGCTCCTTCCGTGTTTGATAAGTCAGAATGTTGGCACGGTTGGTAGGCACGGCCGTGTTTTTTGCGTGCTTAACAAGTCGATAACCTCGCGACGCGGCGCGTCAAGACGGCGTGGACTATTATCGCCACCCGTGTTCGGAAAATTATTTTTTCTATGTCGTGCACGGCTACTAGCACGCCCATGGTTCATCCCTTGGCTTCCACACGGCCACGAACACGCCCGTGTGTAAGGACGTGTGGCCTAGAAATCTGCACTTTGGTTAGTTTATGGTTAGGTGCTAAAAGGAAAAAATAAAAATAATAAAATAAAAAATAAAAAATGTAAAAATGGGGTTAGTGCTCGGGTTGCCTCACGAGAAACGCTCGTTTAAAGTCTTGAGCTAGACTTTACCTGTTATTTGTATGGTCAAGGTGGTTTGAGGAGGTGAAAATCATTTCTCATGCGCTCACCTCGATTTTTGACATAAAGTTTCAGTCGAGTAGTGTTTACCTCAAAAGTGTTGAATTTAGGATTGTTTACCTCGACTGTCTCGTATAAGAAGACATTAAGTACCTCAAAAGTGATTTCTTCGTTTGTCTTGAGGTCTGAATTGGTGATTCGAGGGTCTTCCTTATTCAACAATACCTGATCCTCTATTTTGATGTGATTTGTTGTTCCTAACAACTCGTCTGGGGTTTCCGTCAGTTTCACTTCGTGTGGCTCCTGTTCCTCTCTGATTTGTGTTTCTTGCTCTTTTAGTTTGTCAACCCTAAGGCTTTGTTCCTTAGGTATTTCTTCTTTGTTAGCACAAGGTCTAAGATCTAGCTCAGCTAAGTGATTTTGTGATGCTTCCTGTAAAGAAGGTTGAACCAAATAATTATCAATAGAATTAACATTCGTACCTTTATTACTTGATGTCCTAGCTGAGTCAAGAGCTTGAAGAGTGATTGTTTCGTCGTCTACACGAAGTGTGAGTTGATCGCTGTGAAATCAGAGTTTTAAAATTTATAAAAGAATGATCAAACCTGGAAACTAACTCCGACAACGATTAAAGGCAACTGTACCTATCGAATAGTAGTATAGCTTAGGCAAGACCAGATATCGAACCCAAAGGAACTAAGAGTACTAATACTAACTTTCTTTTTATTATTTAGCCTTAAAAAATAGAGTGAGGTTGCTTTAAACTATATTGACGAAGACTAAACTAAGGATACAGAGACAAAAAGGACGAATAGGGAAATAACTTTGAAGGAAAACTCAGTTGATTACGACGATACCCTCAGGAAGAATCCACCTAGACTTCACTTATTAATTAACCCTAAATTATATGATTTCTTTTACTTAGCTTGATCCGTAAGACTCCCTAACCTATAGTAAACCCTCTCTCGAGGTGAATAACGTCTAATCCTAGGTTAATTAGTGGAACTCTCGTTCGCTTATAATAACCACCTAGAAAAGCAGTAAATCGATCAATAGATTCCCATATTAAATTTCACCCTAATCTGGCAAAATCTCGTAACCCTATCTCTAGGTGCTTGATCAACTTCGCTTAATTATGTTAGATCTACTCTTAGGCAGGGTCTATTCCTCCTCTACCTAAGCACATTTGATTTGGATTAAGAAACATAATTAAGAACAAGCTAAGTAATTTATCATATAACTTAAAAAACAAATAATAAAATCTGTCTAGGTTTCATCCCCCTTCAGGTATCTGAGGGGTTTAGTTCATAATGTAAAAAGGAAACATCACAAGAGAGAAGATAAAACAAAACATAAGAAAAATCCTAAAACTCCCTGATGGGATTGAAGGAGAATTCCGCCGTCTTGAGTATAATTCCGGCTTCTTGGGATGAATCAACTGGCTATCCTCGCGTTACTCCCTAACTCTGACCTTCTCGGCTTGGCTCATTGGCCTAGCTTTCGTCCCTTACAAAGGTGGTACTTGGGATATATTTATAGGCTCTTGGAATGCGATTCTTTCTCCCAAAGTATCCTTTTTCGACTGAAATTGCTCTTTCGAGTGACAGAGGCACGGCCATGTCACACACCCGTGCAAATCGAGACCTGACCGTGTTCGGATTTCTGCTTTGTCACGACCCTGTGTGGTGGTGATGAGGCCATGCTCCAAGGGTTCGTCGAGACACGGCCGTGTGGTCCTTGGCCCAGGCCGTGTTGATTTTGTGGAAAGGCCCATTTACTTCATTTTAAGCCCGTTTTGTGTTCTTTTCATCCTCGGGTGCTTTTCTGGGTATAAGACATAAAAAGAAAGGATTAAAAGCACCTTTTTATATAAAACAAGGCTTAAATCTTTAAAAAGCATATTAAATGTGGGATTAAAATATGTTACTTTCACGGTTTATCAAATACCCCCACACTTAAGCTTTTGCTTGTCCTCAAGCAAAATTCTCAACTTAGAATTAAAACGAACTTTCTATGATTCATAATTCCTATCAACAATGCCTTATCCTAATTCATAGATAATTTATACATGGATAATTCAACTCAAAGATTCCTAAAAATTCAAACGCGATAAATCATAAATTTGTAGCACGAAAAACATAGGTGTTTCCCTTCATCTAAATAATTACCTTTAATTCAAAATCGAAAAGGATTGATATCCTCACAAAAGATTCACTCAAATCACTCAAAAAGTGTTTAAGGGTCAAAATTAAGCACTCATAAGTCGAACATGAAAAGTTAATCCCATAGGCTTGCCTGAAAATCAAATCTCCACCACTGTAAAATGATATGATAAACAGATCAAACGGTCTTTGTTAAGGTTGTAACGGGGTTAGGGTTAAAGGTGTGGATACAGGTTGAAATTAGAAGGTTAGAATCGAGATTGAATTGATAAGTTACCTACCTAAAAATTTCTGAGATAATAATTACATCAACTGAAAACAATAAAAAATCCTACAAATACGAGCTTTTCCTTTTGGGAAATAGTATTTGATTGTGTAAGCTCACTTTCCATATTTACTAATATTGAAAACTTTGAATATTTTTTTTTAAGAACAAACTAAATACAAGATAAATTTAACTACCAGAATAATGAACTCAGATAACTGGCTCAAATCAAATCTCGATTAAGGGATAGTAAAAATAAAGGGTGATAACAAATGCAAAGGGTTTTGGGTTAAAATTAGCGGGTAAGTCAATAAAAAGGGTTGTTAGGCTCAACGGGTTTCACTAAAGGTTAATTATAAGGGTAGGCTATTTAGTAGAGTAAGCGGGTTAAAACCTAAGTGCCTTTATCATCTTGGTATATCAAATCATAACTATGGTCTTGACATGTATAATCGAGGCAAGTTCTAGAACAACAATTCATAGTCGACACACTCACAATCAAGAAGTGAGCATGAAAAAGAATGTATGCTTTGTAAGGCTCAATTTCTCACAAAAATTATGGGTGTTTTCGACATCAACCTTGTAAATCTCAAATTTCAAGATAATATTTAAATTCCGGTTGACAACCTAAAATTTTAATTTTTAGAAAATTAGACTTATCATGCTTGATCCCTAGTATTCTTCAAATTTAATTATCAATGCACAATTAACTATGATTTATTCCAAAACATATCAATAAAAATCACAAATCATTAGAAATTTCATCTTAATTAGTAATATGAGAAAATTACTCTAAAACAAGATTAAATTCAAGGATTTGAGAACAATGCAGACAGTTAGGCATTTTTATCCTCAGGGTTTGAGAATAATGAAAAATTAGGCATTTTTTTAGAATAACTATTCACCCCCCACACTTAAGATATACATTGCCCTCAATGTACAAAGATAGATAATATCATTTGAAAGATAAATCAAAAGAGAAGGGGGAAGAATTACTCCCTGATTTGTGGATGTTTTCCCGAATGAGTGTCTTTGGTGGCGGTGATGGTCAGTCGGGATAACGTTCCTACGCTAGATGAAGAAATTGGGTAGCGCTTTGAGAAGTAGCCAGGCTTTATTAAGACCTAATAAAAATAAACTAAATATATAAATAAAGACAAGAAAGATAAAGAGAAAGAGACTAAGAAGGAAAATAAACTAAGGCTAGGAGATAAAGGGGCTTGAGAATCCTTATTGGTAGGTGGTTCGCGAGGTGGGTGTGACTTCTAAGGAGACGGAGGTGCTGGCGGTGGCGGAAGTGGCGTGATTCCCAAGCAGCCTTTAGAACCTGACACTAAGAGACTAAAATAAAACAAAATAAATTAAGTATAAGATAGTCAGAAAGAAGGAAAATAAAGGAGAAGATAAATGTGAAACAAAAGGTAAATGGTCTCATAGGTCCTTGGCTTGGTGTTGAGACGAAGCTACCAGCATGAACTCATGTTCTTTGTTAAGGGGCCTATGCCTAGCTTTCTCCGTTTCTTTGGCATGGTGTTGGCTTGCTCAAGGATCTAGAGCCTTGATAAGTGGAGAATCTGAGATGAAGAAGAATGTAAAACAAAGAAAATAGGGATGAAATCAGATGGGGAAAAGAGAAAGGGGTGAGGGGTTTAAATAGATTATCAAATGTTCTGCTTTCCCACGGCCGTGGTCCAAGGGTGTGTCGACTTACCCAGCCTCCTCACACGGTCATGTTATAGAGGGTGTTGTCACCCTATGCCCGTGCTTGATCCTTCCACGCCCGTGCTCTTGATGTTTTTCTTGTTGGCACGGGTGTCTGACACGGGCGTGTCTTACCCGTGCTCGATAAGTCAGTAACCTCAGCAATTTCACACAGCTTGTGGCATGGGCGTGTTCTGTCCGTGGTATGGAAGTCGATAGCCTCACACGGTTGGTGCCACAGCCGTGCCATGTCTTTTGGTGCCCGTGTTGAGAGTGGTTAGATCTGTGATGTTGGGGTAGTGGTTGGGGTGATCATGCTGACCTACGCCCGCCTGTCGGTGGCGATTTTGGTGGTCCACACGCCACGCACACACTGCGTGTGTAAGGCCATATGATCTGGGATTCTGCACTGTTGGGTTAGTTGAAAAGAAAAAGAAAAGAAAAAGAGAAAAGAAAATAAAATTACAAAAAGAAGGAGTGTTAGTACTCGGGTTGCCTCCCGAGAAGCGCTCGTTTATAGTCTTAAGCTAGACTTTCCTTATATTTGAAAATTTTAGGGAGGTTTGAAAGTTTGAACATCCTCCCTCATGTCTATATTTTCAGTTTTATGACAAAATTGGTGTCGAGAAGCATTTACCTTAAAAGTGCCAAATATTGGATTGCTTATCTCGACTATTCCTTGTAGGGAGATATCGTGTACCTCAAGAAGGAGTTCTCTCTTTTCCTTCAAGTTTGTTGTGGTGATGTGAGGCTTGGCTTTATCTAACAGGCCCTTGTCTCTTATTTTATAGTGATTTGATGTCCCCACAAGTTCTTGTGGTGGTTCCTCTGGTTCTACATTGTGTGGAGCCAGCTCTTCATTGACTTGTGTTTCTTGTTCTTCCTTATGTAACCCTAGTTTTTCCTTGAAGTGTGTTTTCCACTCATCTAGGTCATCAATTTGGGTCCTTTGTTCGTCGTAAGTTATTTCTCTGTTGGCACTGAACTGAGGATATGTTTCAACCGTTCTCTTTTTTGGAGGTTCCTGAAAAGAAGGTGAAATTAAATGATTATCGAAAGAATTTTCTTGCACACCTTGATTCCTTGACGACCTAGCTGAATCGAGGGCTTGAAGACTGATTGAGTCGTCACCTACACAAAGTATGAGCTCACCTGTGGCAACGTCAATTTTAGTCTTGGCAGTTGCTAGAAAAGGTCTTTTTAAAATTAAGGGGATTGAATTATCCTCATCCATGTCTAAAACAACAAAATCTCTTTGGGAAAACAAATTTATAATTTTTACGAGAACATCTTCAATAATGCCCTAGGGATTCTAATGATTTTATACGCTAATTGAATACTCATATTAGTTTGTTTTGGTTTCCCTAGACCTAGTCGCTTAAACAATGTATAAGGCATAACATTTATGCTTGCCCCTAAATCTGCTAACGTATTATCAATATTTAAACTACCAATTAAACATGGAATTGTAAAACTCCCTGGATCTTTTTGCTTTTGTGGTAGTCTATTTTGTAACATTGCTGAGCATGTTGCGTTAAGTTCCACGTGGTGCTCTTCATCTATTTTGCGTTTGTTGGTCAAGAGCTATCTTAAACATTTCCTCGAGTCTGGCATCTGAAAAAGAGCTTCAAGAAGAGGTAAGTTAATATGTAATTTCTTTAAAAGTTTAAGAAACTTACCGAGGCTGCTTTGAATCGTCTTTTTGTAATCTTTGCGGGATAAGGTATGCGAGGTTTGTACTCCTTGACTCTACGGTTTTGGCTTTTCTTGTACTACCTCTGTTGTACCTTCGTCTACCTTACTTTCTGGAGTTGGGTTGGGTGTACCTATCTCCTTGCTATCCTGAAGTGTGATAGCTTGAATTTGTTCCTTAGGATTAATTTCGGTGTTACTAGGTAGGCGTCCTTGCGGTCGTTCTGACATTGACTTTACAAGTTGTTCAACGGCTTTGCTTACTTCCTTGACTGACTTAGCAAGTTCTTCCATTCGATTTTTATTGCTTTTGATTGTTCTGTCAGCTTCTTGGATACGTTCCTCGATGGTTGGCTTCTTGTCTTGTGGATAAGGCTGATTTTGAAAGTTTTGGGGGGTTGTTGCCTTTGATTTCCTTGATTGCCTTGTCCTCCCCACGAACAATTTGGGTGATTCCTCCAACCTGGATTGTAAGTGTTACTATAAGGATTATTATTAGATCGGAAATTATTACCTATGTAGTTCATCTGTTCATCTTCTGCTCCTGGTTGGTAGGGTGGGTACTCAGGATTCGCCACAGTTCCACTAGCGTCGCACTGCATGACTAGATGTATCTGTGAAGAATACAAACTATTAAGCTTTTTATTCATCATATCTAGTTGCGTTGATAGCATGGTCATGGTGTCGACATTGAAAACTCCAACTGATTTTGTCGGTTTGGTCCTCGAAGCTTGCCATTGATAGTTGTTTAATGACATATCTTTGATGAACTCGTAGGCTGCTTCAGAAGTTTTGTTGTTCAGCGTTCCACCGGCGGCTGAATCTATCAGTTGCCTTGTTGAGGGGTTTACTCCGTTGTAGAAGGTTTGGACTTGTAACCACAGGGGTAAACCATGGAGTGGGCATCTCCTCAAGAGATCTTTGAACCTCTTCCATGCGTCGTATAATGTCTCTAAATCCATCTGCACAAAAGAAGAGATATCATTACGTAATTTGGTCGTTTTGGCCGGTGGAAAATATTTCATCAGAAACTTTTCGGTTATTTGATCCCATGTAATGATTGACCCTCGTTGTAACGAGTTTAACCACTGTTTAGCTTTATTTCTCAACGAAAAAGGGAATAACCAAAGACGAATGGCATCATCAGAAACACCATTTATTTTGAAGGTATCACGCAGAACTCCAAAAAATAGCTATATGCATGTTTGGATCTTAAATCCCACGCAAACCATCAAATTGGACAAACTGTTGAATCATTTGTATTGTGTTAGGCTTTAATTCAAAATTGTTAGCAGTTATAGCAGGCCTAACAATACTAGATTCTGCTCCTGTTAAATGTGATTTCGCATAATCAAACATTGTACGTGGAGCTTTTTGATCTCCCACAACGCGTAGTGGTGGGTTGTTTTAAATCCATCCCTTCGAGTAGGATTGGATCTGTTTTCCTCCTCTCTTCTACGTGTAATCTAGGGCTCGCTTGGTTTCCCTGCGATTCCTACGAGCGGTTACTTCGATATCACTATCGTATACCAAAAGTCCTCTCGGATTCCTTCTAGTCATAAACTAGAGGTACCTAGAAAAGAGAAAGGAATAAAAAATAAAAACAAAAATTAGAAAAATTAAAATTTAACCTAAGAAAACAAAAGAAATAAATTACGAATAAAATAATGGCTAAAGTAATAAAAATAGAGCTTTCTTAATATTTTAGTTCCCCGGCAACGGTGCCAAAAACTTGACCGCTGTGAAATCAGAGTTTTAAAATTTATAAAAGAATGATCAAACCTAGAAACTAACTCCAATAATGATTAAAGGCAAGTGTACCTATCGAACAGTAGTATAGCTTAGGCAAGACCGGATATCAAACCCAAAGGAACTAAGAGTACTAATACTAACTTTCTTTTTATTATTTAGCCTTAAAAAATAGAGTGAGGTTGCTTTAAACTATATTGACGAAGAATAAAGTAAGGATACAGAGACAAAAAGGACGAATAGGGAAATAACTTTGAAGGAAAACTCAGTTGATTACGACGATACCCTCAGGAAGAATCCACCTAGACTTCACTTATTAATTAACCCTAAATTATATGATTTCTTTTACTTAGCTTGATCCGTAAGACTCCCTAACCTATATTAAACCCTCTCTCGAGGTGAATAATGTCTAATCCTAGGTTAATTAGTGGAACTCTCGTTCGCTTATCATAACCCCTTAGGAAAGCAGTAAATCAATCAATGGATTCCCATATTAGGTTTTACCCTAATCCGGCAAAATCTCGTAACCCTATCTCTAGGCGCCCGATCAACTCTGCTTAATTATGTTGGATCTACTCTTAGGCAAGGTCTATTCCTCCTCTACCTAAGCACATTGGATTTAGATTAAGAAACATAATTAAGAACAAACTAAGTAATTTATCATATAACTTAAAAATCAAATAATAAAATCTGTCTAGGTTCATCCCCCTTCAGGTATCTGAGGGGTTTAGTTCATAATGTAAAAAGGAAACATCACAAGAGAAAAGATAAAACAAAACATAAGAAAAATCCTAAAACTCCCTGATGGGATTGAAGGAGAATTCCGCCTTCTTGAGTATAATTCCGGCTTCTTGGGATGAGTAAACTGGCTATCCTCGCGTTACTCCCTAACTCTGACCTTCTCGGCTTGGCTCTTTGGCCTAGCTTTCGCTCCCTTTCAAAGGTAGTACTTGGGATATATTTATAGGCTCTTGGAATACGATTCGTTCTCCCAAAGTATCCTTTTTCGACTGAAATTGCTCTTTCCAGCGACAGAGGCACGGCCATGTCACACGCCCGTGCAAATCGAGACCTGACCGTGTTCTGATTTCTGCTTTGGCACAACCGTGTGCGGCAGTGATGAGGCCGTGCTCCAGGTGTTCGTCGAGACACGGCTGTGTGGTCCTTGGCCTAGGCCGTGTTGATTTCGTGGAAAGGCCCATTGACTTTGTTTTAAGCCCGTTTTGTGTTCTTTTCATCATCGGGTGCTTTTCTGGGTATAAGACATAAAAAGAAAGGATTAAAAGCACCTTTTTATATAAAACGAGGCTTAAATCTTTAAAAAGCATATTAAATGTGGGATTAAAATATGTTACTTTCACGGTTTATCATGAGTTCACTAAATTCTTCCTCTGTGTGGTCTTTCTTTATTGCATCGGGATATGGTACACGAGCTTGGTACTCTGTATTTACCAGGTTTGGTAAATCATGACTTACCTCAACCTTACCTTCACTTACCACAGTTTCTTGTCTTGGGTCAGATTCCACTAACAATTCACTGTTATGAGCTTGTACTGCTTGGGGTCCATGATTCGGCTCAGGTTTGTAGCCTTGTGGTATTTCCTGTGGTGAAAGTTGAACAATTTGATTATCAACTGAATTTACTTTATCGTCTTCATCACTTGATGTCTTGGCCGAGTCAAAAGCTTGTAGACTGATTGATTCGTCACCTACACAAAAAATGAGTTCTCCTGTACCAACATCAATTTTAGTCCTGGCAGTTGCTAGAAAGGGTTTTCCTAAAATTAAAGGAATCGAATTATCCTCATTCATGTCTAAGACAAAAAAATCTATTGGGAATATGAATTTATCAATTTTGATTAGAACATTTTCTATTATACCTCTAGGAATTCTGATAGTTTTATCAGTTAACTGAATGCTTATCCTAGTTTGTCTGGGTTTCCCTAGACCTAGTTGTTTAAACATTTTATAAGGCATAACGTTTATGCTTGCCCCTAAATCAGCTAACACATTATCAATAGTTAAAGTACCAATTACGCATGGAATTGTAAAACTCCCTGTGTCTTTTTATACGTGGTAGATGCGTTGCTCGTAACATTCTTTGAGCATGATGCGTTTAATTCCACGTGGTGCTCCTCGTCTAATTTGCGTTTGTTTGTCAAGAGCTGTCTTAAAAATTTCCTCGAGTCTGGCGTCTGAAAAAGAGCTTCAAGAAGAGGCAAGTTAATATGTAATTTCTTTAAAAGTTTAAGAAACTTACCGAACTGTTTTCTGAATCGTCTCTTTCTAATGCTTCGAGGTAAGGTTGATACTCCTTAATTATCGGTTTTGGCCTTTCTTGTGTTACCTCGTTTTTACCTTTTTCTTCCTTGGTTTCTTGTTGTGGGATGGGTTCGTCTATCTCTGTATTTTCCTGAGCTGCTATGGCTTGAATTCGCTCCTTTGGATTAATCTCAGTGTTGCTTGGTATATGTCCTTGCGGTCGTTCTGACATTAGCTTTGCAAGTTGTTCAACTGCCTTAGTGGCTTCCCTTACTAACTTAGTAACTTCCTCTAATTGGTTCTTGTTCTCTTCAACCGGTGTTTGTTGACTTTTAAATGTTTTCTCAGTGTCTTGGAGAGGGGTATCTGTGGTTGCCATAAATTTTGTCAGCATCTCTTCAATGTTGGACTCCTCTTCTTGTTGGTGAGGTGGTTGTTGAAAATCTGGATAAAGTTCATGTTTTTGGCTACTTTGATCATTCCACGAGAAATTGGGATGGTACCTCCAACCTGCATTATAAGTGTCATTATAAAAACTATTTTGAAGTCTAGAGTAGTTACCCATATAGTAGACTTGTTCGTTCTCCATGCCATATCCATAGGGTGGGTACTCAGGATTCGCCACGCCTTCTAGATTCGAACCATATTGCATTACTGGGTATACCTGCAAGCGACTACACAAACCATCGATCTTTTTATTCATCATCTCTAGCTGGGTAGATAACCTGGTGAACACGTCGAGGCCGAAGGCACTGGCTGCTTTAGTAGGAATTTTCCTCACACTACAGCAAAATAGACTTTTAGCAGCGTTTTTTTGGTCTTTAGCGGCGTTTATAAGCGCCACTAAAAGTGTTTGCGGCGCTTCTGTAAGCGCCCCAAAAAACGCCGCTATTACAACCGCCGCAAAATTTTACGGCGTTTATGTGGAAAAAACGCCGCTAAAGACCATGACTTTTAGCGGCGTTTTTATCACAAACGCCGCTAAAAGTCATGGTCTTTAGCGGCGCTATTCCAAAAATGCCGCTAAAAGTCATGGTCTTTAACGGCGCAGGCCCAAAAACGCCGCTAAAAGTCGTGGTCTTTAGCGGCGCTTTTCCAAAAAACGCCACTAAAGGTCGTGGTCTTTAGCGGTGTTTTTCCAAAAAAACGCCGCTAAATGTCATGGTCTTTAGCGGCGCTTTTCCAAAAAACGCCGCTAATTTGTACAGATTTCTGTAGTACAATTTTTTCAATATTATACCCCTCCTGCACTAAAACCAACCAATAACAGTAAATATAGCATATAATTCCATCGCAAAACAGCAAATTTAGCATAAAAATCACACCAAATACATTAATTCTAAATAATACTTGAAATTTAATAAATTAAATGAATGATAACTAAAAATATTGTAACAATAATGTTAAATGTAATAATGTCAAAACATTCTTACAACGAGAAACTAAATGTGTCTAAGATGGCGGTTCTTGCATCTTTAAAACATCTGCATCATATGTTGAAGGCTATTCTTTGGAGCTCTTCGTATTTTTACATTACGCTCTGTTAGCATTGATCCTTGCCTCTGCCTCCTCCCTTGCTGCCGCTTCGCATCCGCTCTAAGCTGTTGCTGGAGTTCTTCATATTTTCTTTGAACATCAGCAATTTGTTGCCTCTGCTCAACCGTGCTCTCTTGCATCTGAGCTATCTGGTCTTGTAGCCTCTGAACTTCAGCACGAGATTGACTCCCGGAAGGCATGTACTGCTGGGAGCCGGACCCAAAATATTGGGTCGGGGTAACACCGGATCCTTTAAATCGAACCCGACCATACCTTTCAAGTCCAAAAACATCAGTGATAATTCTATTAAAAATATACTAAAGATTAACAGAACTATCAGTCGAAGCAGTCGTACCTTTCAGGACCCAAAACATCTGTAATAATTCTGTTATCAATCTCCTCAAGATTAACAGAACTATCGATCAAAGCGGTAGCTTCATACTCGCCTTTTTCTCCTTTAGTTTATCCTAATAAATCAATGAAAGAGTTAGAAAGCGAAATCTATAAATAAGAAAGAATGCAACATAATTTAACATTATAAATTTAAAACTATAAACGATGAATTAAACTATTATAATTAAATATTATAAATACTTATAAAAAATAAAATTTTATTAAGTAAATATACCAAAATTTCTGCAGCTTCGGATGTCATCGGAGATCCATCCTTCTTTCTATGCGTAATGTCAAAAAGCTGAACGCGTCCAACTTTTTGACCAGTTGAAGTTTCCTACATTTTAGCAGAAAAAATATAATTTAATAGTATAAAGTAATTAATATTTGACAGAATTAATAAATTATAATACCTCGGACTCAG
The DNA here is from genome assembly GCA_025503065.1 of Gossypium bickii. NCBI lineage: Eukaryota > Viridiplantae > Streptophyta > Magnoliopsida > Malvales > Malvaceae > Gossypium > Gossypium bickii. The sequence continues at coordinate 20,216,861 of CP106709.1, forward strand.
CTACACAAGCAAAACTTCTAGAACCTCTGGTGTGCGTGAATTTACATTTTACATCTGCTTTGCTTATTCCAACTCGCTCACGGTCCTACATAATGCAATTTGAATTATATATATAGTAAATACTATAAACCAAATAATTTATAAGATTTTAGAAGCACGTAATACCTCTCCTTTTTTTGAATTCCAAAATCCAACTTGATCTTCCCATTGGTACCTCAACATTCCCGGTGGAACATTTCTTAATTTTTCGTCGAGGCTTATGTCTTTCTTAAAATATTGTTTTTTGAGCGTGCTTTTATTGTCTCTCCATTTTTTACCCAATGTCTTCTTAACATAGTCATCAGAGACCTCTAAATTTTATTATACATAATCTCTTAAATGTTTTTAAATACAATGATAATTTTAATATATTAAAATTAAATTTATCTCTTTTACCATTATATAGAAAATTATTTAATATATAATTTAAACAATAATAAGTCATATACCTAACAAAATTTTAAAAGTATTTTAAATAATAATATTTTCATTTTTTCATTTTTAACATATATTTTTCAATGTTATTAGTTTTAAATTTTTTCTATGTGTCATTAATTTTTTTGAATATTTTAAAAATTAAATTACAGATAAATTTTAATTTAATTAATATAAAAAAATAATTACTTAAATAATAGATCGAAGAGGAAAAAAGAGTGCATGAGTTTTCGAAAATAATACATGATGGCCACTTGGATGATGGATCAGAATGCAATGAGCAAATACAACATCAGTTCTAAAAAATTTTTAATTTTTAATTTTTAACATATACTTTTTAATGTTATTACTTCTAAATTTTTTGTACATGTCATTAATTTTTTTGAATATTTTAAAAATTAAATTACAAATAAATTTTATTTTAATTAATTAATATAAAAAAATAGTTAAATAATAATAGATCGAAGAGGATGAAAGAGTACTGCATGAGTTTTCGAAATTAATACATGATGGCAACTTGGATGATGGAAAGGAGCAATACAACACCGGTTTGTTTAAACCTTAAACCCTAAACCCTAAAACCCTAAACCCTAAACCCCTAAAACCTATAAAACCCTAAACACATAACCACGAACTCTAAACCCTAAAATATTATAAACCTCGAAACTCTAAACCATAAACCTTTATAAACTCTCTAAACTCTGAAACATCATAAATCACGAAACCTTGAATCATAAACCCTTATAAAACATATAAACCATAAATACTAAACCTTAAATCAAAAACTCTAAACCCCTAAACCCTTAAACTATAAACATTAACCTCTAAACCCTATGACCCACACCTTACACCCTAAATGCTAAACCCTTAACACTAAGGCAAAAAAATTAAACAGTAAACGTAAATTAAAAATGAATTATTATACAATGATCAAAACAACGCTTTTTTTTTGTTTTCAAATAGGTTGAATAAGGCTACCCTTAGTGGCGTTTTTGATAAAAACACCGCAAATTTTTTATACTTTTTATATTTACATGAAAAAGATGTTGTTTTTGTTTTGAAATAAAAATATTGTTATTAAAAAGACGTAGTTTTTGTTTTGAAATGAAAAACTATTTTTCAGCGTTTTTATAAAAACGCCGCTATATAAGTCATCTTTAGCGGCGTTTTTAAACAAGCGCCTTAACTTTTTCCAAATTTTATATTGTTATTGAAAGCAGCGTAGTTTTTGTTTTGAAAAAAAATTATTTTGTGGCGTTTTTCTCAAAACGCCGCTTATAAGTCATCTTTAGCGGCGTTTTTTTAAACAAGAGCCGCTAACTTTTTCCAAATTTTGTATTGTTATTGAAAAGGCGTAGTTTTGTTTTGAAAAAATTATTTTGTGGCGTTTTCCCAAAAAACGCCGCTATAAAGTCATCTTTAGCGGCGTTTTTAAACAAGCGCGCTTAACTTTTCCAAATTTTATATTGTTATTGAAACGACGTAGTTTTTGTTTTGGAAAAAAAAATTATTTTGTGGCGTTTTTCTCACAAACGCCGCTATAAGTCATATTTGGCGGCGTTTGTTAAAAAAGCGCCGCTAACTTTTTCCAAATTTTATATTCTTATTGAAACGACGTAGTTTTTGTTTTGAAATGAAAAAAATTATTTTGTGGCGTTTTTCTCACAAACGCCGCTATAAGTTATCTTTAGCGGCGTTTTTTATAATCGCGCCGCTAACTTTTTCCAAATTTTGTCTTGTTATCCGTTCCCACTTCCATTGGGGAATCTTCACTGGCTGAAGCAACCCTGATGGCAACTGATGTTCAGCCTTAACTTGTTGACAAGTCAGACACTTACCAACAAACTCTGTTACTTCACGCTTCAACCCGGGCCACCAAAACTGCTCTCTAAGATCCCTATACATCTTGCTTCCTCCCGGATGCATAGCGTAGGGGCTACTATGTGCATCATGGAGAATCTTCTGCCTCAACTCCACATCCTTTGGCATACACGCTCGCCCTTGAAAGCATAACACTCCATCACTAGACAGGTTATATCCTTCCAAACCACCATCCTGAACTTGTGCTCTCTTAGCATTCAACCCTTCATCCACTAATTGTTTTTCCTTAATTTCCTTCATCCACGTCGGCTTAACTTGAAGTTCTGCCAAGAGGCTTCCATCATCATATAGACTCAACCGAGCAAACATTGCTCTTAAATCAAAATCACGACCTTAGGCTCAATGCGTCAGCTACCACGTTGGCCTTGCCTGGATGATACTCGATTGAACAATCATAATCCTTCAAAAGTTCAATCCACCGACGTTGTCTCAAGTTAAGATCCTTCTGAGTCAAGAGATACCTCAAACTCTTGTGATCCGTGTAAACTATCGACTTCTCCCCATAAAGATAGTGTCTCCATATTTTCAGAGCGAAGACAACTGCTGCTAACTCTAAGTCGTGCGTTGGATAGTTCAGTTCGTGTGGCCTTAACTGCCGTGATGCATAGGCTACTACTTTCCCCTCCTGCATCAGCACACATCCCAAACCGAGTATGAGCGCATCACAATAAGCGGTGAACAACTTCCCGCTTACATTTGCACCAAAATCGGAGCTTAGTCAAAATTTTCCTTAGCTTATCGAAGCTTTCTGCCGCTTCTCCGACCATACAAATGAGACTCCTTTTCTTAGTAAGCCGTCCAGCGGTGCTGCGATCGAGAAAACCCTTCCACAAACCTCCGATAGTACCCGCTAGACCCAGAAAACTTCGGATCTCGCCACCGACCTAGGCGGTTTCCAATCCAATACCGCTTCAATCTTACAGGTCTACTCTAATTCCTTCCGCCGATACCACATGTCCTAAGAAAGCTACTTCCCTTAGCCAAAATTCACACTTACTGAATTTGGCATATAATCGCTTCTCCCTTAGTACTTGCAACACTATTCGTAAATGCTTGTCATGCTCTTTCTCCGTCTTAGAATAGACTAATATATAAATACATGAACACTACGACGAATTGGTCTAAGTATTGCTGGAACACCCTATTCATCAAGTCCATAAACGCTGCCGGTGCGTTGGTCAACCCAAATGGCATCACCAGAAACTCGTAATGTCCATACCGAGTTCTGAATGCCGTCTTGTGAACATCAACCTCCTTTACCTTCAATTGATGGTAGCCCGACCTAAGGTCTATCTTCAAAACACGCGCGGCACCGCCGGTTGGTCAAACAAGTCATCGATCCGAGGCAGCGGATACTTATTTTTGATCGTTAACTTGTTTAAGCGGCGGTAGTCGATGCACATTCGCATGGACCCGTCCTTCTTCTTGACAAATAGCACGCAGTGCTCCCACGGGGATATGCTTGGTCGAATAAACCCTCTATCCAAGAGTTCCTGAATTTGGGCCTTCAGCTCCACCAATTCCTTTGGTGCCATTCGGTATGGTGCTATAGACACAGGTGCCGTTCCGGGTAGTAAGTCAATCACCGAATTCAACTTCCCGATCTAGAGCGGACACGGAAGTTCTTCCGGGAATACGTCAACAAATTCCCCAACCGTTCGAACCTCAACCATCGACTCTTAGCTTCCAAAGCACGCGATCCAGAACCAAATATGCCTCGCAACCTTTCTTAACCATCCTTTCGGCCTTGAAGGCCGACACCACATGGATAGGTAATTCCTTCTATCACCTATCATAACCACTTCATCACCCTCGATGCGTCTTAAGCACCATGCGCTTAGCGCGCGCAATCCAAATTCGCACGATACTTAACTAGCCAATCCATTCCAAGGATCAAATCGAACTCTCAGAAAGGTAGTTCCATCGGATCGGCTACAAATACGACCCTTGGAGTTCTAGGGGTACCTCTTTATAAAGTTTGTCTACTACTACAGAGTGTCCTAGGGGGCTTAGCACAGTCATCTTCCTAAGAGTAGTCTCAGAGTCTAGGTCCATAGTTCCTACCACACTACTAGCAATGTACGAGTGCGTCGAACCCACATCAATCAATGCAACATAAGGTAAACCAAATATTAGAAAGCGTCATCAGGTTATGACGTCCGGTGCGTCTCCTCCTCACGGTGCCTCATTTGCATAGACTAAGCCAGGCTGCCTAGCCTCTGTGTTACCCGAACCTCGGCCCTGAGTTCCACGACCTCGGTTGAAACCATTGTTTCCTCTGCCATTACCCCGACCCCTCTATGGTGGTCCAACATTCCTACCCTGAGCGCGATTCTGACCTTCTGGCTGATCCTTAGCTGCCTTTTGAGGACAGTCCCTTACCCGATGCTCCAAAGACCACACTCAAAACAACCTTTGTTACGGTCCAACAACCTCCACAATGGGTTTTTCCACAGGTTTTACTCGAGTCGGCCTTTGATTAGTAGTCGTGGGCCTCTGCCGTGCGATTTGGCCCACTCGCCTAGCCTGGCCGCTTACGAGCATTAGTGCTACCCGATCCGGTGACCCAAATCCTCTTTTCGGTTATTCTTGCTATAGTTTTGCCTTACGCCTCCTTAACCCCTTCCGGCCACCTTGGCTTTCTCCACAAGAGATGAGAACTCCCGAACTCTGCTGCGGGGCAATTAGTAATCTCGGATCATCTCTCGAGACCGTCCTCAAAGCGGACACGAGCGCTCATGTTCGGTGGCTACGATTCCTCCGGCATACCTACTTAGCCTTAAAAACTCGGCCTCATACTCGGCCACCGACTTAGTTCCTTGCACTAGACCTAGGAAGGCTTTCCTTTGAGCATCGGTGTAACTAGTGCCTACATACTTCTTACGAAAGCGGTTTTGAAGTAGTCCCATGTGAGATCATCACCGCGGCTCCATCCCCGGACGATCCACCACCAGCAGTGCGCTTCATCCTTTAGAAGCGACATCGCCCCTTTCACTTCTCCTCCTCGGTCAGTCGAGATCATCCATAACCCTTCCGTAGATTCCAACCAATATTACTGCGGCCTTTGGCGCCACTCACGAGACACCACGGAATACCTCGGCCCCGTAGGACCGATTCGCTGGGGAGCAGACTTGAGCTCCCAAATTCCCACCAGGCCCGGCCACCATCTCCAACACTCGCAGAAAAGCGACTTGCGACACGGCCTCACCACCGTGCGGTCCCGCTCTCACCCGAAAGTAGGAGGTGGTGGTGGCGTGTGGTACCTTTTTCCGAACCTTGACTGACTGACGGGTTCGGACACGTCATTCTACCCCTACCGCTGGCGTCCACGGCGTCCACGTCCTCTAGAACTCATTCTATCTCTGCGCTTTAATCGATTAAGAAAATTTTATGTGTTAGCATTTGTTTCACTTTCTTATTCGCGAAGAAATTTTATGAGCGAGGATTTAATTAGGGGTTCTTTCGAGCGGACAAGGTTTGATCTTCTATCCTAGTTCACACAAAGAGTTCATGCATCCATTCCTTAATGCTTTCCATACCTATTCACTCTTGGACATTTACGCCCATTTCTAACCTTGAGGTATTTTCGTCATTTTCCTACTGAGGGTATTTTAAGTAAATAAAGAAATTTTAAAACTTTAGTAAAGTAGGTCATTTTGAAATTCCCAAAACTGGAGGATATTTATAAAAATTTGTAAAATCGTAATCGTTTTGAAACCAGGGGTATTTTGGTAATTTTGTCAATCAGGGGCAATTTTGTCATTTTGATAAATCAGGGATATTTTCGACAGTTGTAAAACTTTGAGGGTCCTTTCTGAAAGTTTTCCCTTCCAAATAGTGATGTTGGTAAAGTTTTCCAAAGATCAGGGTCATTTCGGTAATTTTCACAAATTGAGGGCGTTTTCGTAATTTTCTAAAACCAAAATATTTCAGTGTTGATTTTCAAAACTAAGTTGTTGTATATTTGTAAAGTAGTTGAAATTTTGAGCAAAACCATTGAACGGATATTTTATGTCGAGGCGTTTTAGTAATTTTACCCTAAGGGCATTTTTGTAATTTTCCAAAAATTTGAGTTTTTCTAGGAAAGCGTTGCAAATATGAGGTTTTTCGATTTGAAAAGAGTTGTTGCAAGAGGTTTGAAAACTTTGAGTTGTTGTTGTTTCGTTCTGTTTGAAAAAACATGGCTAATTCCCTTTTTGGGTTTTAGTCATTAGGTTTAGCTTATATGAGAGAGCCCTCGGTCTCTTGGTCGAGGTGAACCAAAGCTACGCACTGAGCAGGATTTGAGTGAAGAGGAGGTGGGTCACGCGGACCGCTTAAATACCAAGCTCTCACCGAACCTTTCTAGACAAAGCATGCAGAGGTTGCCACACCACCTGAGCCTGCGAGTTAGGGTGAGCAGAAGCTACGCACCGGTAGGATACTGCGAAGAGGAGGTGAGTCACACGGATCGCTTAAATACCGAGGCTCTTCGGATCCAAATCTCGACATGCGCATGTGGGTTACCACACCCTAGCTCACTTGGCTAAGTCATAGATTGGTTTAGTTCTTTAATGTCTTATGTTCGGTTCATGTGTTTGAGTAATCTAATCCTAGGGTTCAAGTCCTATAAGTCTATCTACGTTCCATACTTCCTACCCTTCTACAGAATATAATTCACCAAGAGGTTCAGAAGTACTTACCTGGGCGGATCGGTGCCGGAGACTCGGGCCATGCTGTCCAAAATCCAAAAATCATTTTATAAGGCCTTCTAAAACATTTTTGGGCCTTGAGCCCCCCATGATCGAGCTTTGAACTGGGCTCGATACCAATTTTGTAACGACCAAACCCCGGCCAAACGCTATGGCCGAATGTCAGTCAATTCTGAAAAACATTTTTGAAGTTCCTTTTTGAAACCAACTTAAATTTTGAAAACCCTTCTTTTTAGTGGACTTAATAAAACCTTACTTAGATTAAATTTGGAAATCATTTGGGTCAAGTTGTTTTAGAGTTTTAAATGTGCCCGACGGCACGGTAAAACATTTTCGTTTACTTTGAGAAAACGTGTTCATTCAATGTAATATTGATAAAAATAGTTTAAGCAAATTATTCAGCAATATAAAAAAAACAGCAAAGCTAAAGTATTAGGAGGCCTTATTACATTCAAAATAAAATCAACTAAAGATTAAAATAACTAAAGCCAAAATCCATTCGGTTTAAATTCCTTTGCATGGCCACCTCGAGTCACCCCTGGCCACATCCGCGATCTACTCGTTACCTGAAAAATGTAAAGGAGAAGGTGAGTCACCAAGACTCAGTATGTAACCCTTCCCCCGGTTTAAACATATTCATACACAACATATAACAAATTAATTATGCAAGTTATCATGTGTCCCAACCTAGCCAGCCATACGCCATGTCTACCCGTTGTGGTACCAAACCTTTGGTGGTGCCAAACCACCGGTGACATATAGTCACGATGTGCTACCAAAGCACCGTGTCCGTAGACACAAATCGGGTGATGGGGCCAACCCATCGTGTGATACCAAATCAGCGCGCGGACGATCCCATATCTCAAGTGGGGCCAACCCACGGTGGTATTAACCACGAGGATAAGTCGCATCGAGGTGCCAAACCTCTGGAGGTACCAAACCTCTCGGTGACCGTAGTCACGGTGTGTTACCAAAAAACTTTGGTGTGCGTCGTCGCACGATTACACTGCCCCCTCCGCTCATCAATCCCACATCAATCACATATGTATATGTTTCATGTCATCACATACTTAAATTTCATGTATCAATGCATCATGCTTCCCAAAAGCATCAAATAACAAATTCATATTAATGTGTACTTACACGAATCACCATCTATACCGATAGGGTATATTATCCAATGCTACATAAAATCAAGATAGCATTCACAACAATCAGCATATTTAACAAGTTATATGTGTGTATGTACACACTGTCACCCACGAATAATCTAAATCCCGAATGAAGAAAGTGGCCACCTTAGATCCACTAGCCCCTATATTCGGCCAAAATAGTGTTAGTGATATGGGCCATTCGGCCAAACCAAATAATCCTTTTAGGGTTATTGCTTGAACCCGAATCCTTACCTTTATTCCTTTGATTTACCAACCACGCATCCAATTTCCCTAATCTGCTTAATCAATTACCATTGATTAGTAAATAAGACTAATAGCCTTGAATGTCAAATTAAAGAGATTACTCTTACCACTTTACTACCAAAACCGATTGCTAGAGATTAGGGCTTGGGTCAATCGCTTCACAATCTTGGGTACCTAGCGAGAGATCAATTTCGAAAGCATTTAGAAACCACGATTACCATTGCCGAAATCGGCACTTATTCCCCTAATAGAAATCGACAAAAACACAGAGGAGAAGAAAGATGGCATTCGGCCATAGCTACCTACCTTATGAATCGATTGGAGATGAGTTTAGAGAAGATTACCCTTGCTTGAATTTTCGGGCAAGAGGGAAAATAATGAGGAGAAAAGGGTGTTGGAGTTTGGCAACAAGGAGTGGAGGTTCGGTTAACAAAGAAATAAAGAAAGGGAATTTGAATGTGGGGTTTCGGCAAAAAAAGAAGTAGAGAGGAATTCGGCTATTGCCAAAGGAGCAAAATAAAAGATGGAAGAATGCTTTGAAGAGAATTTGGCACTTAGCAAAAGTGACAAAAAGCAACCAAGGTGACCAGGTTGAACCTTTTATAGGCATTCGGCATCCCCCCCTAATTGCCTTGCCGTCCACTTCCTATGAAGTGTTTAAATTTCGACAAACACTCCAAGTTACTCTTGGCCACTCATTTGAAAATATTCAATCAATTTTGAATACTCAATAATAATCTCATAATAATCCATTAATTATCCTTGAATATTCTCTTATTATCACTATAATTAAACAAATAAAAATCCCATAAAAACTCTCATATTATCCTTTAATAATACTAATAAAAGAGTTTAATTTGAGGAAAAACTCCCTCCCTTGTGTCGTCCCATTAATGAGAGCAAAAAGAGGAAAATCATGACTCGAACCAAGGCTCCCTTCCCCTTGATGTGGCGTCACATGCTAGCTCTTAAGTGGGCTTCTTTTGCCACTTTACCAAGGGCTTTTTAGTGTCAAATTATCCCCATTTATTCTTTTAACACCCTTACATTAAGGCTCCTACTTTTTAAGTTAAAAACTAAATTTTTCCATTAAACCGAGCCAACTCAAAGCCTTAAATTAAGCTCCATTATTCCATAAATAATACCACAATAGTTCTTACGGAAAAATAACTAAATTTCAAATAACCCCATTTTTGGGATGTTACAATTCTACCCCCTTAAAATAAATTTCGTCCCGAAATTACTTAACTAGAAAAGGTGGGGTATTCTTTGCCTCATTACATCCTCGGTTTCTACGTAGCTTCCTCTATACCATGGTTCCGCCACAGCACCTTCACCAAGGGCACTTCGACTTCCTACGTAGAACTTTCTCATCTCGGTCTAAGATCTGAACTGGTTCCTCTTCGAAAGATAAATCTGGATTCACCTCGATTTCTGCCACTGGCACAACGTGCGAAGGGTCTGACCGATACCGTCTCAGCATCGATACGTGAAAGACATCATGAATCTGGTTCAGTTCGACCGGTAACTCAATCTGGTAGGCTACCGGTCCTACTCGCTTAATTATCGTGATACGCCCGATAAACCTTGGGCTTAGCTTCCCTTTCCGTCCAAATCTTAACACCTTTTTCCAAGGCGACACTTTCAGAAAAACCTTGTCTCCCATAGCATACTCCATCTCCTTGCGTTTTAAATCAGCATAGGATTTTTGCCTATCCGATGCTTCCTTAAGACGAGACCGAATCACCTTGACTTTATCCTCCGTCTCTGTCACCAACTCTGGACCCAAAATGCGTCGTTCGCCTAATTCGTCCAACATGTCTGAGTACGACACTTCAGATCCATCTGATTGCCTCATCACGGAGCCATCCGGATACTTGCACGGTATTTGTTGTTGTAGGCGAACTCGCTAACGGTAGAAATTCCTCCCAGCGCCGCCACGGAAATCCAAGACACAACCTCTTATCATATCTTCCAAGATCTGTATCACCCTTTCCAGATTGTCCGTCGATTGTGGATGGAAAGCGGTACTAAAATCCAACCGTGTGCCCATAGCTTGATGCAAGGCTTTCCAAAACCTTAGCGTGAACACAGGATCCCTATCCGAGATGATTGATGTTGGAACACCATGCAATCTTACTATCTACGATACGTCATACCTTAGCTAGCTTCAAGAGAGAAATCCATCCTCACCGGTATGAAGTGAGCCGACTTAGTTAAGCGGTCTACTATTACCCAAACCGCGTCTTTCTTCTTGGGCGTAAGGGGTAACCCACTAACGAAATCCATAGTTATCCGTTCCCACTTCCATTGGGGAATCTTCTTTGGGTTGAAGCAACCACGATGGCAATCGATGTTCAGCCTTAACTTGTTGACAAGTCGGACACTTACCAACAAACTCTGTTACTTCACGCTTCAACCGGGCCACCAAAAGCGCTCTCTAAGATCCCTATACATCTTGCTTCCTCCGGATGCATAGCGTAGGGGCTACTATGTGCATCATGGAGAATCTTACGCCTCAACTCCACATCCTTTGGCATACACGCCGCGCTTGAAAGCATAACACTCCATCACTAGAGCGGGTTATATCCTTCCAAACCACCATCCCCGAACTTGTGCTCTCTTAGCATTCAACCCTTCATCCACTAATTGTTTTTCCTTAATTTCCTTCATCCACGTCGGCTTAACTTGAAGTTCTGCCAAGAGGCTTCCATCATCATATAGACTCAACCGAGCAAACATTGCTCTTAAATCTGTCACGACCTTCCGGCTCAATGCGTCAGCTACCACGTTGGCCTTGCCTGGATAATACTCGATTGAACAATCGTAATCCTTCAAAAGTTCAATCCACCGACGTTGTCTCAAGTTAAGATCCTTCTGAGTCAAGAGATACCTCAAACTCTTGTGATCCGTGTAAACTATCGACTTCTCCCCATAAAGATAGTGTCTCCATATTTTCAGAGCGAAGACAACTGCTGCTAACTCTAAGTCGTGCGTTGGATAGTTCAGTTCGTGTGGCCTTAACTGCCGTGATGCATAGGCTACTACTTTCCCCTCCGCATCATCAAGACACATCCCAAACCGATATGAGACGCATCACAATAAGCGGTGAACAACTTCCCCGCTTCGGTTGCACCAAAATCTGAGCTTAGTCAAAATTTTCCTTAGCTTATCGAAGCTTTCCGCCGCTTCTCCGACCATACAAATGAGACTCCTTTCTTCTTAGCTTCACCGTCAGCGGTCTTTGCGATCGAGAAAACCCTTCCACAAACCTCCGATAGTAGTACCCGCTAGACCCGAAAACTTTGGATCTCCGCCACCGACCTAGGCGGTTTCCAATCCAATACCGCTTCAATCTTACGAGGGTCTACTCTAATTCCTTCCGCCGATACCACATGTCCTAAGAAAGCTACTTCCCTTAGCCAAAATTCACACTTACTGAATTTGGCATATAATCGCTTCTCCCTTAGTACTTGCAACACTATTCGTAAATGCTTGTCATGCTCTTTCTCCGTCTTAGAATAGACTAATATATCGTCTACATGAACACTACGACGAATTGGTCTAAGTATTCTTTGGAACACCCTATTCATCAAGTCCATAACGCCGCCGCGCGTTGGTCAACCCAAATGGCATCACCGTAAACTCGTAATGTCCATACCGAGTTCGAATGCCGTCTTGTGAACATCAACCTCCTTTACCTTCAATTGATGGTAGCCCGACCTAAGGTCTATCTTCAAAACACACGCGGCACCCTTTCAGTTGGTCAAACAAGTCATCGATCCGAGGCAGCGGATACTTATTTTTGATCGTTAACTTGTTTAAGCGGCGGTAGTCGATGCACATTCACATGGACCCGTCCTTCTTCTTGACAAATAGCACGGAGTGCCCCCACGGGGATATGCTTGGTCGAATAAACCTCTATCCAAGAGTTCACGAATTTGGGCCTTGGCTCCACCAATTCCTTTGGTGCCATTCGGTATGGTGCTATAGACACGAGTGCCGTTCGGGTAGTAAGTCAATACGAATTCAACTTCCCGATCCGAGGTAGACACGGAAGTTCTTCGAGAATACGTCGACAAATTCCCCAACCGTTCGAACCTCAACTCGACTCCTTAGCTTCCAAAGCACGATCAAGAACCAAATATGCCTCGCAACCTTTCTTAACCATCCTTTCGGCCTTTAAGGCCGACACCACATGGATAGGTAATTCCTTCTATCACCTATCATAACCACTTCATCACCCTCGACTCGTCTTAAGCACCATGCGCTTTAGCGCGCAATCCAAGTCGCCCGATACTTAACTAGCCAATCCATTCCAAGGATCAAATCGAACTCTCGAAAGGTAGTTCCATCGGATCGGCTACAAATACGACCCCTTGGAGTTCTAGGGTACCTCTTTATAAAGTTTGTCTACTACTACAGAGTGTCCTAGGGGCTTAGCACGATCATCTTCCTAAGAGTAGTCTCGAGTCTAGGTCCATAGTTCCTACCACACTACTAGCAATGTACGAGTGCGTCGAACCCACATCAATCAATGCAACATAAGGTAAACCAAATATTAGAAACGTCACGGTTATGACGTCCGGTGCGTCTCCTCCTCTCGCCGCGCCATTGCATAGACTAAGCCAGCCGCCTAGCCTCTGTGTTACCCGAACCTCGGCCCTGAGTTCCACGACCTCGGTTGAAACCATTGTTTCCTCTGCCATTACCCCGACCCCTCTATGGTGGTCCAACATTCCTACTACGAGCGCGATTCGACCTTACGGTGATCCTTAGCCGCTTTTGAGGGCGATCCCTTACCCGATGCTCCAAAGACCCACACTCAAAACAACCTTTGTTACCGGTCCAACAACCTCCCCAATGGGTTTTTCCACGTGGTTTGCACCGAGTCGGCCTTTGATTAGTAGTCGTGGGCTCACCGGTGCGATTTGGCCCACTCTGCCTAGCCCGCTTCGAGCATTAGTGCTACCCGATCCATCCGGTGACCCAAATCCTCTTTTCTCGGTTATTCTTGCTATAGTTTTGCCTTACCGCCTCCTTAACCCCTTCGGCCACCTTGGCTTTCTCCACAAGAGATGAGAACTCCAGAACTGTCTTTGCGGGGCAATTAGTAATCTCAGATCATCTCGAGCCCGTCCTCAGCGGACACGGCGCTCATGTTCGGTGGCTACGATTCCTCGGCATACCTATTTAGCCTTAAAAACTCAAACCTCATACTCGGCCACCGACTTAGTTCCTTGCACTAGACCTAGGAAGGCTTTCCTTTGAGCATCGATGTGTAACTAATGCCTACATACTTCTTCTCTCGAAAGCGGTTTGAAGTAGTCCCACATGAGATCATCACCGCGGCTCCATCCCGGACGATCCACCACCACCATGCGCTTCATCCTTTAGAAGCGACACCGCCCCTTTCAGCCTTCTCCTCCTCGGTCAGTCGAGATCATCCATAACCCTATCCGTAGATTCCAACCAATATTCTGCGGCAGATTGGGCGCCACTCCTCGAGACACCACGGAATACCTCGGCCCGTTAGGCCCGATTCGCTCGGGAACAGACTTCCGAGCTCCCAAATTCCCACCAGCCCGGCCACCATCTCCAACACTCGCAAAGCGACTTGCGACCACGGCCTCACCACCGGTGCGGTCGCCGCCTCACATTACGAAAGTAGGAGGTGGTGGTGGCGGTGGTACCTCGTTTTCCGAACCTTGACTGACTGACGGGTTCGGACACCTCATCATTCTACCCCTACTGGCCCACGACGTCCACGCCCTCTAGAACTCATTCTATCTCTCTCTGCGCTTTGTCTGATTAAGAAAATTTTATGTGTTAGCATTTGTTTCACTTTCTTATTCGCGAAGAAATTTTATGAACGAGATTTAATTAGGGGTTCTTTCGAGCAGACAAGGTTTGATCTTCTATCCTAGTTCACACAAAGAGTTCATGCATCCATTCCTTAATGCTTTCCATACCTATTCACTCTTTGGACATTTACGCCCATTTCTAACCTGAGGGTATTTTCGTCATTTTCCCTATGAGGGGTATTTTCAGTAAATAAAGAAATTTTAAAACTTTAGTAAAGTAGGTCATTTTGAAATTCCCAAAACTGGAGGATATTTATAAAAATTTGTAAAATCGTAATCGTTTTGAAACCGGGGTATTTTGGTAATTTTGTCAATCGAGGGCAATTTTGTCATTTTGATAAATCAGGATATTTTCGATAGCTTGTAAAACTTTGAGGGTCCTTTCTGAAAGTTTTCCTTCCAAATAGTGATGTTGGTAAAGTTTTCCAAAGATCGAGGTCATTTCTGTAATTTTCACAAATTGAGGTATTTCGTAATTTTCTAAAACCAAAATATTTCAGTGTTGATTTTCAAAACTAAGTTGTTGTATATTTGTAAAGTAGTTGAAATTTTGAGCAAAACCATTGAACGGATATTTTATGAGTCAGGGGCGTTTTAGTAATTTTACCACAAGGGCATTTTTGTAATTTTCCAAAAATTTGAGTTTTTCTAGGAAAACGTTGCAAATATGAGGTTTTCTGATTTGAAAGAGTTGTTGCAAGAGGTTTGAAAACTTTGAGTTGTTGTTGTTTCGTGCTCGTTTTGAAAACATGGCTAATTCCCTTTTTGGGTTTTAGTCATTAGGTTTTAATTTATGACCGAGCCCTCGGTCTCTTGGTCAGTAGAACCAAAGCTACGCACTGTGCAGGATTCGAGTGAAGAGGAGGTGGGTCACGCGGACCGCTTAAATACCAAGCTCTCACCGAACCTTTCTAGACAGCGCATGCAGAGGTTGCCACACCACCGAGAGCCCTCTGCGAGTTGGGTGAACAGAAGCTACGCACCGGGTAGGATACCGCAAGAGGAGGTGAGTCACACGGATCGCTTAAATACCGGGCTCTTAGGATCCAATCCTCGACATGCGTGTGGGTTACCACACCCTAGCTCACTTGGCTAAGTCATAGATTGGTTTAGTTCTTTAATGTCTTATGTTCGGTTCATGTGTTTGAGTAATCTAATCCTAGGGTTCAAGTCCTATAAGTCTATCTACGTTCCATACTTCCTACCCTTCTACTGAATATAATTCACCAAGAGGTTCGAAGTACTTACCAGGCGGATCGGTGTGCAGGAGACTCGGGCCATGTTGTCCAAAATCCAAAAATCATTTTATAAGGCCTTCTAAAACATTTTTGGGGCCTTGGGCCCCTGTAAGAGCTTTGGTGGGCTCGATACCAATTTTGTAACGACCCAAACCCTACCAAAACGCTATGGCCGAATCTGGTCCGTTCTGTTGAAAACATTTTTGAAGTTCCTTTTTGAAACCAACTTAAATTTTGAAAACCCTTCTTTTAGTGGACTTAATAAAACCTTACTTAGATTAAATTTGGAAATCATTTGGGTCAAGTTGTTTTAGAGTTTTAAATGTGCCCGACGACACGGTAAAACATTTTCGTTTACTTTGAGAAAACGTGTTCATTCAATGTAATATTGATAAAAATAGTTTAAGCAAATTATTCAAACAATATAAAAAAACAAGACAAAGCTAAAGTATTAGGAGGCCTTATTACATTCAAAATAAAATCAACTAAAGATTAAAATAACTAAAGCCAAAATCCATTGGTTTAAATTCTTTGCATGGCCACCTCGAGTCGGCCGGCCCACATCCGCGATCTACTCGTTACTGAAAAATGTAAAGGAGAAGGTGAGTCACCAAGACTCGAAAGATGTAACCCCTCCCCGGTTTAAACATATTCATACACAACATATAACAAATTAATTATGCAAGTTATCATGTGTCCCAACCTAACTTGACCATACGCCATTGTCTACCCCGTTGTGGTACCAAACCACTTTGGTGGTGCCAAACCACTTTGGTGACATATAGTCACGATGTGCTACCAAAGCACCGTGTCCAGTAGACACAAATCGGGTGATGGGGCCAACCCATCGTGTGATACCAAATCACTGGCAGACGATCCCATATCTCAAGTGGGGCCAACCCACGGTGGTATTAACCACAGGGATAAGTCGCTACTGAGGTGCCAAACCTCTGGAGGTACCAAACCTCTGGTGACCGTAGTCACAGTGTGTTACCAAAACACTGGTGCCCGTCGGCACGATTACACTGCCCCCTCCGCTCATCAATCCCACATCAATCACATATGTATATGTTTCATGTCATCACATACTTAAATTTCATGTATCAATGCATCATGCTTCCCAAAAGCATCAAATAACAAATTCATATTAACAGGTACTTACCTGAATCACCATCTATACCGATAGGGTATATTATCCAATGCTACATAAAATCAAGATAGCATTCACAACAATCAGCATATTTAACAAGTTATATGTGTGTATGTACACACCTGTCACCCACGAATAATCTAAATCCCGAATGAAGAAGTTGGCCACCTTAGATCCACTAGCCCCTATATTCGGCCAAAATAGTGTTAGTGATATGGGCCATTCGGCCAAACCAAATAATCCTTTTAGGGTTATTGCTTGAACCCGAATCCTTACCTTTATTCCTTCGGTTACCAACCACAGTACCCAATTTCCCTAATCTGCTTAATCAATTACCACTGATTAGTAAATAAGACTAATAGCCTTCGAATATCAAATTAAAGAGATTACTCTTACCACTTTACTACCAAAACCGATTGCTAGAGATTAGGGCTTGGGTCAACTGCTTCACAATCTTGGGGTACCTAGCAGAGATCAATTCCCGAAAGCATTTAGAAACCCTGATTACCATTGCCGAAATCGGCACTTATTCCCCCCTAATAGAAATCGACAAAAACACAGAGGAGAAGAAAGATGGCATTCGGCCATACCTACCTACCTTATGAATCGATTGGAGATGAGTTTAGAGAAGATTACCCTTGCTTGAATATTCGGGCAAGAGGGAAAATAATGAGGAGAAAAGGGTGTTGGAGTTTCGGCAACAAGGAGTGGAGGTTCGGTTAACAAAGAAATAAAGAAAAGGGAATTTGAATGTGGGGTTTCGGCAAAAAGAAGTAGAGAGGGAATTCGGCTATTGCCAAAGGAGCAAAATAAAAGATGGAAGAATGCTTTGAAGAGAATTTCGGCACTTAGAAAAAGTGACAAAAAGCAACCAAGGTGACCAGGTTGAACCTTTTATAGGCATTCGGCATCCCCCCCTAATTGCCTTGCCGTCCACTTCCTATGAAGTGTTTAAATTTCGACAAACACTCCAAGTTACTCTTGGCCACTCATTTGAAAATATTCAATCAATTTTGAATACTCAATAATAATCTCATAATAATCCATTAATTATCCTTGAATATTCTCTTATTATCACTATAATTAAACAAATAAAAATCCCATAAAAACTCTCATATTATCCTTTAATAATACTAATAAAAGAGTTTAATTTGAGGAAAAACTCCCTCCCTTGTGCCAGTCCCATTAATGAGCAAAAAGAGGAAAATCATGACTCGAACCAAGGCTCCCCTTCCCCTTGATGTGGCGTCACATGCTAGCTCTTAAGTGGGCTTCTTTTTGCCACTTTACCAAGGGCTTTTAGTGTCAAATTATCCCCATTTATTCTTTTAACACCCATACGTTAAGGCTCCCTACTTTTAAGTTAAAAACTGAATTTTTCCATTAAAACCGAGCCAACTCAAAGCCTTAAATTAAGCTCCATTATTCCATAAATAATACCACAATAGTTCTTACGGGAAAAATAACTAAATTTCAAATAACCCCATTTTGGGATGTTACAATTCTACCCCCTTAAAATAAATTTCGTCCCGAAATTACTTAACTAGAAAAGGTGGGGTATTTAACGCCTCATTACATCCTCGGGTTCCTACGTAGCTTCCTCTATACCATGGTTCCGCCACGACACCTTCACCAAGGGCACGCGACTTCCTACGTAGAACTTTCTCATCTCGGTCTAAGATCCGGCGGTTCCTCTTGAAAGATAAATCTGGATTCACCTCGATTTACGCGCCATCGGCACAACGTGCGAATGGTCCGACCGATACCACCATCTCAAAGATCGATCACGTGAAAGACATCATGAATCTGGTTCGATTCGACCAGGTAACTCAATCGGTAGGCTCACCGGTCCTACTAAACAATTCGAGTATACGGCCCGATAAACCTTGGGCTTAGCTTCCTTTCCGTCCAAATCTTAACACCTTTTTCCAAGGCGACACTTTCGGAAAAACCTTGTCTCCACAAAGATACTCCATCTCCTTGCGTTTTAAATCAAAGATAGGATTTTTGCCTATCCGATGCTTCCTTAAGACGAGACCGAATCACCTTGACTTTATCCTCCGTCTCTGTCACCAACTCACGGACCCAAAATCGTCGTTCGCCTAATTACGTCCAACATGTCGAGTACGACACTTAGTCCATACTGATTGCCTCATCACGGAGCCATCCGGATACTTGCACGGTAGTTGTTGTTGTAGGCGAACTCGTTAACGGTAGAAATTCCTCCCAAGCGCCACGGAAATCCAAGACACAACCTCTTAACATATCTTCCAAGATCTGTATCACCCTTTCGATTGTCCGTCGATTTGTGGATGGAAAGCGGTACTAAAATCCAACCGTGTGTGCCCATAGCTTGATGCAAGGCTTTCCAAAACCTTGGCGTGAACACGGGATCCCTATCCGAGATGATTGATGTTGGAACACCATGCAATCTTACTATCTCTCGACACGCACGACTTAGCTAGCTTCAAGAGAGAAATCCATCCTCACGGTATGAAGTGAGCCGACTTAGTTAAAGCGGTCTACTATTACCCAAACCGCGTCTTTCTTTATCGGGCGTAAGGGTAACCCACTAACAAAATCCATAGTTATCCGTTCCCACTTCCATTGGGGAATCTTCACCGGCCGTGAAGCAACCACGATGGCAAATCGATGTTCGACCTTAACTTGTTGACAAGTCGGACACTTACCAACAAACTCTGTTACTTCACGCTTCAACCGGGCCACCAAAAGCGCTCTCTAAGATCCTATACATCTTGCTTCCTCCCGGATGCATAGCGTAGGGCTACTATGTGCATCATGGAGAATCTTACGCCTCAACTCCACATCCTTTGGCATACACGCTCGCCCTTGAAAGCATAACACTCCATCACTAGAGCGGGTTATATCCTTCCAAACCACCATCACGAACTTGTGCTCTCTTAGCATTCAACCCTTCATCCACTAATTGTTTTTCCTTAATTTCCTTCATCCACGTCGGCTTAACTTGAAGTTCTGCCAAGAGGCTTCCATCATCATATAGACTCAACCGAGCAAACATTGCTCTTAAATCGTCATCCACGACCTTAGGCTCAATGCGTCGGCTACCACGTTGGCCTTGCGGATGATACTCGATTGAACAATCGTAATCCTTCAAAAGTTCAATCCATCAGCGTTGTCTCAAGTTAAGATCCTTCGAGTCAAGAGATACCTCAAACTCTTGTGATCGTGTAAACTATCGACTTCTCCCCATAAAGATAGTGTCTCCATATTTTCAGAGCGAAGACAACTGGCAATGCTAACTCTAAGTCGTGCGTTGGATAGTTCGGTTCGTGTGGCCTTAATCTGCCGTGATGCATAGGCTACTACTTTCCCCTCGCATCAAGACACATCCCAAACCGGTATGAGACGCATCACAATAAAGCGGTGAACAACTTCCTCGCTTCTTGTTTGCACCAAAATTGGAGCTTAGTCAAAATTTTCCTTAGCTTATCGAAGCTTTCCTGCTGCTTCCGACCATACAAATGAGACTCCTTTTCTTAGTAGCCGTCACAACTGTTTGCGATCGAGAAAACCCTTCCACAAACCTCCGATAGTACCCGCTAGACCAGAAAACTTCGGATCTCCGCCACCGACCTAGGCGGTTTCCAATCCAATACCGCTTCAATCTTACGAGGTCTACTCTAATTCCTTCCGCCGATACCACATGTCCTAAGAAAGCTACTTCCTTAGCCAAAATTCACACTTACTGAATTTGGCATATAATCGCTTCTCCCTTAGTACTTGCAACACTATTCGTAAATGCTTGTCATGCTCTTTCTCGATCTTAGAATAGACTAATATATCGTTACATGAACACTACGACGAATTGGTCTAAGTATTCTTTGGAACACCCTATTCATCAAGTCCATAAACGCCGCCGCGCGTTAGTCAACCCAAATGGCATCACCGAAACTCGTAATGTCCATACCGAGTTCGAATGCCGTCTTGTGAACATCAACCTCCTTTACCTTCAATTGATGGTAGCCCGACCTAAGGTCTATCTTGAAAACACCGCGGCACCCTTCGGTTGGTCAAACAAGTCATCGATCCGAGGCAAGCGGATACTTATTTTTGATCGTTAACTTGTTTAAGCGGCGGTGAGTCGATGCACATTCGCATGGACCCGTCCTTCTTCTTGACAAATAGCACGAGTGCTCCCCACGAGGATATGCTTGGTCGAATAAACCCTCTATCCAAGAGTTCACGAATTTGGGCCTTGACTCCACCAATTCCTTTGGTGCCATTCGGTATGGTGCTATAGACACAGTGCCCCTTAGGGTAGTAAGTCAATACCGAATTCAACTTCCCGATCCGAGGCGGACTGAAAGTTCTTCCCGGGAATACGTCAACAAATTCCCCAACCGTTCGAACCTCAACTCATCGACTCCTTAGCTTCCAAAAGCACGATCAAGAACCAAATATGCCTCGCAACCTTTCTTAACCATCCTTTCGGCCTTTAAAGGCCGACACCACATGGATAGGTAATTCCTTCTATCACCTATCATAACCACTTCATCACCCTCGATCGTCTTAAGCACCATGCGCTTAGCGGCGCAATCCAAATTCACTTTGATACTTAACTAGCCAATCCATTCCAAGGATCAAATCGAACTCTCCAGAAAGGTAGTTCCATCGGATCGGCTACAAATACGACCCCTTGGAGTTCTAGGGGGTACCTCTTTATAAAGTTTGTCTACTACTACAGAGTGTCCTAGGGGCTTAGCACGGTCATCTTCCTAAGAGTAGTCTCGAGTCTAGGTCCATAGTTCCTACCACACTACTAGCAATGTACGAGTGCGTCGAACCCACATCAATCAATGCAACATAAGGTAAACCAAATATTAGAAACGCACTGGGTTATGACGTCCGGTCGCGTCTCCTCCTCATGGCGCCTCATTTGATAGACTAAGCCAGCCGCCTAGCCTCTCAGTGTTACCGAACCTCGGCCCGAGTTCCACGACCTCGGTTGAAACCATTGTTTCTCTCGCCATTACCCCGACCCCTCTATGGTGGTCCAACATTCCTACCCTGAGCGCGATTCTGACCTTCTGGCTGATCCTTAGCTGCCTTTTGAGGACAGTCCCTTACCCGATGCTCCAAAGACCCACACTCAAAACAACCTTTGTTACCGGTCCAACAACCTCCCAATGGGTTTTTCACACGGTTGCTTCGAGTCGGCCTTTGATTAGTAGTCGTGGGCCTACTGGTCCGATTTGGCCCACTCGCCTAGCCCGCTCCACGAGCATTAATGCTACCCGATCCAGCTGACCCAAATCCTCTTTTCTGGTTATTCTTGCTATAGTTTTGCCTTACCGCCTCCTTAACCCCTTCGGCCACCTTGGCTTTCTCCACAAGAGATGAGAACTCCCGAACCTGCTGCGGGGCAATTAGTAATCTCAGATCATCTCGAGAGCCGATCCTCAAAGCGGACACAGCAGCTCATGTTCGGTGGCTACGATTCCTCCGGCATACCTATTTAGCCTTAAAACTCGACCTCATACTCGACCACCCGACTTAGTTCCTTGCACTAGACCTAGGAAGGCTTTCCTTTGAGCATCGGTGTAACTAATGCCTACATACTTCTTACGAAAAGCGGTTTTGAAGTAGTCCCATGTGAGATCATCACCGCGGCTCCATCCCGACGATCACCACCACTGGTACGCTTCATCCTTAGAAGCGACGACACCGCCGCCTTTCTCCTCCTCGGTCAGTCGAGATCATCCATAACCCTATCCGTAGATTCCAACCAATATTCTCGCGGCCTTTGGCGCCACTCCCGAGACACCACGGAATACCTCGGCCCGTTAGGCCGAATTCGCTCGAGAGCAGACTTCGAGCTCCCAAATTCCCACCAGCCCGGCCACCATCTCCAACACTCGCAAAGCGACTTGCGACACGGCCTCACCACCGTGCGGTCCTCGCTCCTCACCACGAAAGTAGGAGGTGGTGGTGGCGGTGGTACCTTTTCCGAACCTTGACGACTGACGGGTTCGGACACCGTCATTCTACCCCTACCGCGGCCCACGGCGTCCACGTCCTCTAGAACTCATTCTATCTATCTGCGCTTTAATCGATTAAGAAAATTTTATGTGTTAGCATTTGTTTCACTTTCTTATTCGCGAAGAAATTTTATGAACAGGATTTAATTAGGGGTTCTTTCGAGCAGACAAGGTTTCAGTCTTCTATCCTAGTTCACACAAAGAGTTCATGCATCCATTCCTTAATGCTTTCCATACCTATTCACTCTTCGGACATTTCCGCCCATTTCTAACCTGAGGTATTTTCGTCATTTTCCTACGAGGGTATTTTCAGTAAATAAAGAAATTTTAAAACTTTAGTAAAGTAGGTCATTTTGAAATTCCCAAAACTGGAGGATATTTATAAAAATTTGTAAAATCGTAATCGTTTTGAAACCAGGGTATTTTGGTAATTTTGTCAATCAGGGGCAATTTTGTCATTTTGATAAATCAGGGATATTTTCGACAGTTGTAAAACTTTGAGGGTCCTTTCTGAAAGTTTTCCCTTCCAAATAGTGATGTTGGTAAAGTTTTCCAAAGATCAGGGTCATTTCGGTAATTTTCACAAATTGAGGGCGTTTTCGTAATTTTCTAAAACCAAAATATTTCAGTGTTGATTTTCAAAACTAAGTTGTTGTATATTTGTAAAGTAGTTGAAATTTTGAGCAAAACCATTGAACGGATATTTTATGAGTCAGGGGCGTTTTAGTAATTTTACCCCTAAGGGCATTTTTGTAATTTTCCAAAAATTTGAGTTTTTCTAGGAAAACGTTGCAAATATGAGGTTTTCTGATTTGAAAGAGTTGTTGCAAGAGGTTTGAAAACTTTGAGTTGTTGTTGTTTCGTTCTGTTTCGAAAACATGGCTAATTCCCTTTTTGGGTTTTAGTCATTAGGTTTAGCCTATGACCGAGCCCTCGGTCTCTTGGTCAGGGTGAACCAAAGCTACGCACCAGGCAGGATTCGAGTGAAGAGGAGGTGGGTCACGCGGACCGCTTAAATACCAAGCTCTCACCGAACCTTTCTAGACAGGCGCACAGAGGTTGCCACACCACTGAGCCCTGCGAGTTAGGGTGAACCAGAAGCTACGCACTGTGGTAGGATACTGCGAAGAGAGGAGGTGAGTCACACGGATCGCTTAAATACTGGGCTCTTCCGGATCCAATCCTCGACACATGCGTGTGGGTTTACACACACCTAGCTCACTTGGCTAAGTCATAGATTGGTTTAGTTCTTTAATGTCTTATGTTCGGTTCATGTGTTTGAGTAATCTAATCCTAGGGTTCAAGTCCTATAAGTCTATCTACATTCCATACTTCCTACCCTTCTACTGAATATAATTCACCAAGAGGTTGAAGTACTTACAGGCGGATCGGGTGCAGGAGACTCGGGCCATCTTTGTCCAAAATCCAAAAATCATTTTATAAGGCCTTCTAAAACATTTTTGGGCCTTGGGCCCCACAGTAGAGAGCTTTGAACTGGGCTCGATACCAATTTGTAACGACCCAAACCCGCCCCAAACGCTATGGCCTAAATGCAGTCCGTTCTGGTGAAAACATTTTTGAAGTTCCTTTTGAAACCAACTTAAATTTTGAAAACCCTTCTTTTTTAGTGGACTTAATAAAACCTTACTTAGATTAAATTTGGAAATCATTTGGGTCAAGTTGTTTTAGAGTTTTAAATGTGCCCGACGACACTGTAAAACATTTTCGTTTACTTTGAGAAAACGTGTTCATTCAATGTAATATTGATAAAAATAGTTTAAGCAAATTATTCAACAATATAAAAAAAACAAAGCTAAAGTATTAGGAGGCCTTATTACATTCAAAATAAAATCAACTAAAGATTAAAATAACTAAAGCCAAAATCCATTCGGTTTAAATTCACTTTGCATGGCCACCTCGAGTCACCGGCCCACATCCGCGATCTACTCGTTACACGAAAAATGTAAAGGAGAAGGTGAGTCACCAAGACTCGAGATGTAACCCTTCCCCGGTTTAAACATATTCATACACAACATATAACAAATTAATTATGCAAGTTATCATGTATCCTAACCTAGCCGACCATACGCCACTTTGTCTACCCCGTTGTGGTACCAAACCACCGGTGGTGGTGCCAAACCACCGGTGACATATAGTCACGATGTGCTACCAAAGCACCGGTGTCCGTGTAGACACAAATCGGGTGATGGGGCCAACCCATCGTGTGATACCAAATCACGGAGACGATCCCATATCTCGCAAGTGGGGCCAACCCACGGTGGTATTAACCACGAGGATAAGTCGCCATCGAGGTGCCAAACCTCCGGAGGTACCAAACCTCTCGGTGACCGTAGTCACGAGTGTGTTACCAAAACACGGTGCCCGCGACGCGATTACGATTACACCGCCTCCGCTCATCAATCCCACATCAATCACATATGTATATGTTTCATGTCATCACATACTTAAATTTCATGTATCAATGCATCATGCTTCCCAAAAGCATCAAATAACAAATTCATATTAACAGGTACTTACTCTGAATCACCATCTATACCGATAGGGTATATTATCCAATGCTACATAAAATCAAGATAGCATTCACAACAATCAAAGCATATTTAACAAGTTATATGTGTGTATGTACACACTGTCACCCACGAATAATCTAAATCCGAATGAAGAAGTCGGCCACCTTAGATCCACTAGCCCCTATATTCGGCCAAAATAGTGTTAGTGATATGGGCCATTCGGCCAAACCAAATAATCCTTTTAGGGTTATTGCTTGAACCCGAATCCTTACCTTTATTCCTTCTTTACCAACCACGCACCCAATTTCCTAATCGCTTAATCAATTACCACCGATTAGTAAATAAGACTAATAGCCTTCGAATATCAAATTAAAGAGATTACTCTTACCACTTTACTACCAAAACCGATTGCTAGAGATTAGGGCTTGGGTCAATCGCTTCACAATCTTGGGGTACCTAGCGAGAGATCAATTCAGAAAGCATTTAGAAACCACGATTACCATTGCCGAAATCGGCACTTATTCCCCTAATAGAAATCGAGAAAAACACAGAGAGGAGAAGAAAGATGGCATTCGGCCATACCTACCTACCTTATGAATCGATTGGAGATGAGTTTAGAGAAGATTACCCTTGCTTGAATATTCGGGCAAGAGGGAAAATAATGAGGAGAAAAGGGTGTTGGAGTTTGGCAACAAGGAGTGGAGGTTCGGTTAACAAAGAAATAAAGAAAGGAATTTGAATGTGGGGTTTCGGCAAAAGAAGTAGAGAGAGGGAATTCGGCTATTGCCAAAGGAGCAAAATAAAAGATGGAAGAATGCTTTGAAGAGAATTTCGGCACTTAGCAAAAGTGACAAAAAGCAACCAAGGTGACCAGGTTGAACCTTTTATAGGCATTCGGCATCCCCCCCTAATTGCCTTGCCGTCCACTTCCTATGAAGTGTTTAAATTTTAAACAAACACTCCAAGTTACTCTTGGCCACTCATTTGAAAATATTCAATCAATTTTGAATACTCAATAATAATCTCATAATAATCCATTAATTATCCTTGAATATTCTCTTATTATCACTATAATTAAACAAATAAAAATCCCATAAAAACTCTCATATTATCCTTTAATAATACTAATAAAAGAGTTTAATTTGAGGAAAAACTCCCCTCCCTTGTGCCGTCCCATTAATGAGCAAAAAGAGGAAAATCCGCGACTCGAACCAAGGCTCCCCTTCCCCTTGATGTGGCGTCACATGCTAGCTCTTAAGTGGGCTTCTTTTTGCCACTTTACCAAGGGCTTTTTAGTGTCAAATTATCCCCATTTATTCTTTTAACACCCTTCTGTTAAGGCTCCCTACTTTTTAAGTTAAAAACTGAATTTTTCCATTAAACCGAGCCAACTCAAAGCCTTAAATTAAGCTCCATTATTCCATAAATAATACCACAATAGTTCTTACAGGAAAAATAACTAAATTTCAAATAACCCCATTTTTGGGATGTTACAACAACAATTAAAGGCAAGTGTACCTATCAAACAGTTGTATAGCTTAGGCAAGACCGGATATCGAACCCAAAGGAACTAAGAGTACTAATACTAACTTTTTTTTTTATTTAGCCTTAAAAATAAAGTGAAGTTTGTTTTAATCTAAATTAACAATGACTAAGCTAAGGACAAAGACAAAAAGAACAAATTGGGAAATAACTTCGAGAAAGACTCAATTGATCACGACGATACCCTCAGGAAGAATCCACCTAGACATCACTTGTTATCTAGCCATGAATCATATGATTTATTTACTTAGCTTGATCCGTAGGACTCCCTAACCTATGCTAAACCCTCTCTCGAGGCGAATAACGTCTAACCCTAGGTTAATTAGTGGAACTCTCGTTCTCTTATAATAACCCCTTAGAATAGCAGTAAATCGATATATGGATTCCCATATTAGGTTTCCCTCTAATCCGGCAAAATCTCGTAACCCTATCTCTAGACATTCGATCAACTCTGCTTAATTATGTTAGATCTACTCTTAGGTAGGGTCTATTCCTCCTCCACCTAAGCACATTAGATTTGGATTAAGCAACATAATTAAGAAAAAACTAAGTATTTATCATAAAATTCAGAAATCAAATAATAAGATTCATCTAGGTTTCATCCTCTTCAAATATCTGAGGGGTTTAGTTCATAACTAAACAAGAAAACATCTCAAGAGAAAAGATAAAACAAAACATAAGAAATCCCTAAAACTCCCTGAAGGAATTGAAGGAAGATTCCGCCGTCTTGAGTATAATTCCGGCTTCTTGGGATGGATCAACTGGCTAAATTCAAGTGATTCCTACAATTCTGACCTTTCTGGCTTGGCTCCTTGGCCTAGCTCGCCTCCTGTTTTGGCTTCTACCGAACTCCCCTTTCAAGTTACCCCCTTGGGTGTTTATATAGACTTTGAGATGCCTTACTTGGCCGCTAAGTATCCTAAATTAGAATTCCTAATAGGGTGTTTGAATAGGCTTTGGAATGTTTTTCTTTGCCTCCAAGTATCCTTTCTCGAATGAAATTACTCTTTCCAGCAACAGGGACATGGCCATGGCACACGCCCGTGTGAATCGTGGCCAGACCGTGTTTGGACTTTTAATGAGGCACGACCGTGTTTATCGAGGTCCAGGCCATGTTCTAGTAATTTAATGAGGCACGGCCGTGTGGCTTGAAGTCCAGGCCGTGGGTGCTTTCCTGAGTATAAGACATGAAAAGAAAGGATTAAGAGAACCTTTTTACATAAATCGAGGCTTAAATTATCCAAAAGCACGCTAAATGTTGGCCTAAAATATGTGACTTTTACAGTTTATCAGGCATCAAGTTCATACTCACCCCTAAATCGCACAAAGCTTTAGCACAGTAAGATTCACCAATGTTACAGGGCATAGTAAAACTTCCTGGGTTCTTCAATTTCGGTGGCAATTTGTTCTGTAAGAACACATTGCACTCCTTTGTCAAGGCAACAGTCTCATACTCACTCAGTCTTTTCTTCTTGGACAATATATCCTTCATAAACTTCACATAATTTGAAATTTGTTCTAAATCCTCCACCAACGGAATATTGATGTGTAACTGCTTCAGAACATCCAAAAACTTCTTGAATTACACCTCTTGTTTCTGATTGTGTTGCTGCAATCTTTGCGGATATGGAGGTGATGAAACTTTCGGTTGAATCGAACAACTCTTTTGGGTAGGTAAATCTGCATCCAAAGAAGATGTTAAAGTATCTGAATTCACTAAGTTAGGATTTACCTTGTCAATCTTTGTAGATTTTGATTCCTTTGGTGTAGGAATTTCAACAGTTGGTTGATTCTTCTCAACGGGCTTATCTTCGACATCAATCAATCGGGGTTCTAGAATTTTACGACTTCGCAATGCCACTACCTTGATATGTTCTTTACCCAAATTTCTTGGATTCTCAGTATCACTTGACAAGGTTCCTTACGGTCTATTACGAAGCTTTGTAGCTAACCGACCCATTTGGTTTACCAAATTTTTCAATGTTGCTACTTGGCTTTGGATCAAAGCATCATTCTTTTCCATGTACGCTTTCAACAAGTTCTCCAAACCGTTTGATACCTCAACTTGAGGTGGTCTTGGAGCTTGCTGATTAAACCCTTTAGAATGGTTGGGTCTATGCTGCAATAGGTTGTTGTTGTAACACCCCTAACCCATATCTGTCGTCAGACTAGGGTTACGAGGCATTACTGAAAAAAAGGCACAACTCAAAACAGGCATTTCTTTTTAACATATCACATTACATCTTTGAATGAAAATAATCAATACTTAACATACCAAATTCACATACTTAGTATTCAAATCAAAATTCATATAAGCATCCTGAATCCTCCAAATAAAATTTAGTTGTATATTTTTCTGTTACAATCTAAACATAATAATCTATATATGTTCGAACATATAATAATCTTATACCTATCATGCAATAAAACATCCAAAAATTCAAGTTCATTTACTAAACAAATACCAAACTCACTAAATGATTAATCATCTTAATTCATCCCAAGTCTCTAGTTATTAACATTATTAATCCATACATACCTAATTCACTTGCCATGGTTTTGTTTAAACCTTATTTTTATAATCTCGTAACTATCTTATAAAGAACAAATCATCAACAACAATTATATATTTTAATCAAGCATAATCGAATACATTTATACATGTATACATGATGTCCTATTCGAATTCTTACTATTTACCAATACCAAATTTCATAACCTAAACGTAAAACCAAATCCATTTGCATCACATTTAATTATCTATCACAAGTACATACCATAACCGAATATCCATAGTTAACATCAACAATTTAAACCAACTTATTAAAGATTTAATGACTAAACAAATCCTCATACCTATTTATTATATCCGAACACTTATATCACCAAAACCAAATCACACCATGCAAACATATATACTTACTAAAACTTTATTCACATACATTTTACTTAACATCAACCAATATATATATACACACATTCGGTTTTAGTTTATTTCCTAACTAATTCAATCTATCACACAAAGCATAATAAGTATACATGTACTAATCACCCATGTACTAATCACCCAACCAAATTCAATATGTCCAAGTTATAAACATCACAATTACTTATCTATTATAAACTTGTGCCATACCAAATATGCATAAATACCAACTCATCTTTAATGACCATTACAAACCGTAAACATAGATACCAAACTAAATCAAAAGAAGATAAGCCATTTCCGCATGGCTTATACAAATATATACAACTTCAAAACCAGCAATATCAAAACTAGACTATACATGCCACGTAACTAAATCTCCAAGCATTTATTTACCGAAACAAAAATTGGATAGTGTGATGAAATCTCCTTGACTTCCAACCCGAGCAAGTCTTCGAAACTCTATAAACATAGAAAAATTACACCAAGTAAGCTTTGAAAGCTTAGTAAGCCATAAGCAAATAATTCACCATAGAAACATAAAAAATTCAATTCAAAAAGGCCAAATTTAGTTAATCACATACACATATACAATCACTTTTCTCATATAATCCATGTTCCTCGTTAAGTAACTTCACTTACCTTATTTTTCATTTAACAATTAAACCTCATACGTACCTGAATCATTTAACTTAAATACACAGTCAGTCACCAATTCATTCGTGGGATATCGTAATCATGCATATGTTCCATCTCATAATTTATATCTAATTCACTTACTCATAATTTATCATCATTCATAAACTTTCACCTTTCGTAGCCTTAAGGCCAAACACTCACACATTCAATAATAGATTTCACATCGATCTATAAATCACTTTCTCATCTCAAGACCAATACATGTACATTTGTTCAAGTATATACATATTAACTACTAAATTTTCTTTCTTACCTTTCAATCCATATAATTCACATATATTCTCCAATTGTATCACATATAACTAGTAACAAATATCAATTTACTAATTTACCTTATCTCCAATAACCAATAGACTTACACATCCCTGGACATCGAACTCATTTACCGAATTTAAGTTCCACATCATCAAAATCTATTTAAGCATATACTTATAATAATTCACCGGCATAGAGCCTGCTAGGCATAAAGCCCGATATCTTTCACTGGCACAAAGCTTGCTAGGCTTAAAGCCCGATATTGTCCACCGGCACAAAGCCTGCTAGGCTTAAAGCCCGAATACTTTCACTGGCACAAAGCCTGCTAGGCTCAAAGCCTGAATATCATATTTATAAAGCTGTTTCGCAACCTATTCATATATCGAAACTTTTATATACTTCATAATCTTTATACGAATTTTTCCAACATCATATCTCAATCGAACTAAACTTAATCATATTAAATTATACCTTTAAAATAACGATTCATCTAAGCCACCCTTTAACATATAAACTAGATTTCGAATGAAAGATCTCATAGTATCAACTTACTGAATTCAATCTTTGAGATTACAATTGATCGCACACTTAGTGCTCTTTAGCCGATTTCGCACACATAGTACTCGGACATTTAATTCGTACACTTAGTGCATAACAACCGATTTCGCACACTTAGTGTTCGGTGTCACAAATTTGCACATTTAGTGCATATCTCAAGCTTACTACTTATTCACATTCATATATACATTCATATATACATTCATATTTACATGTATTTATACCTCACATTCAACTTATCAACATAATGGTACATATATTTCCATTAAAATTATATACCTCAATTTAGATAAATTCTATGCAATATAATTGCTTAAAAACTCACCTCTAAATTTGACGGATTGAGCTTTCCGACTATTCGTTCAACTTTGTTTTTCCCCGATCCAAAACCTTTCCCCTTTTTACTTGATCTAAATAATTCAAATTGAACTCATTCAACCACATATTAACTTTGGACAGGAATAAATATTAAATTTAACCAACAATAAAGCTCAACCGAACAACCATAAAAATGTTAAATTTTGACAGCTTTGAACCCTCAACATGTTTTGCCTAATCGAATTATCATAATTTTTTTTTTTTTTTTACATTGGACAGCATGTAAAACCATATTCGATCATGCACTTAATCCAACTAAATTTGTCTTAAAATTTCACATTGGACAGCATGTATAAGCTTAACAAGATAACACTTAATTCAACCAAATTTGTCTTAAACATTTTCGTATTGGACAATATGTAAAACCTCAATTGGACATACATTTAATCTATACCAATTTGGACAGCAACAACTTTTTAAGAACATAATTAATCAAGGAAATTAAAGCTCAATTTACCACCTTTATGCAAATTTATCATGTTTATCAGCAGTGTAGGTACCAAAATCGAAAATTTAAAGGTTCAAGACCTTACCACTCAAAACATAAAATATCCACAATTTAATCACATCAATGAAGGGCCGAATGTTCATAGCCCTTCTTTCAACTCCTTTCTTCCATCTAATTGCTATTTAGCACATTCCAAAAATTTTCTTTCTATTAATACCTCCTTATACTAAGCTCTATCCAAAAATTCTAAAGAAAAATATTGTTAACCTTGCATGCTTTTAACATATTCTACCATTAATCTCACAAACACAATTTCCATCCATGGCAACTTTCGACTTTCACCACCAATTCAAGAATTTGACCATGGGCTAGTTAATTTACAAGACAATAACCTCAAAATCATTAAAATTAACAAAAACTAAGTGAATTTACTCACCTTAATAAAACATGCAAGTGCTTAGAAATAGATGAAAGCTTAACTCCTCTCTTCTTCTTTATTTTGGTCAAGAAAGCTAAAATGGTAAACATGCAGCAACCATTTTCTTTTATGTTTTATTAAAATAGATTTTTAATATAAACTATGTATTATCATCACTATGAAAGAAATTAACAATAATAGCAAAATTCTTAGTGGATGCATGTTGCCGTCCACCACATACTAAAAAGGTTAAATTATAACACAAAATCCCTTAATTAAAAAGACACTTTGATTTAATCCTCCCTATCAAGCAATTGGCAAATTTTTTTTTTCACTCTTGCAATTCAATCCTTTTTCTTAAATTAATCACCCAAACATGAAATTTAATCAATGATATTTTAACACATGTTTAACCACAAAACATAGATATCAAAATAATAATTAAAAATATTATTCTATCCCGAATTCGGGGTCTCGAGACCATCGTTCGGATTAGGGTCGAAATTGTGCTGTTATTATTATTATTACTTTAACCTTTATAATTAATATCAAAGCTATATAATATAAGCACATGCCATCTAGTTAATAAATTATAATATTAAAATAAACTTGGCATGCAATATTTTCATTAAAATAAACTAAGCATGCAATATTATATTATTAAAAATAAAATAGGCATGCAATTGCTTTATAAAAGCATAATGCCGTCCCTTATCTTGCCAAAAAGGGTCAATTTACTATTTAAATCCTCATCAATAAGGAGACAATTCAATTTAGCCAGTAAATTTAATAGTTGGCTATTTTTACCACTTATACGATTTAATACTTTTTCATAAATCGAACACACAAACGGACAAGTTTGCCTACGAAAATTTAAGACATGCTCAAACATATATAATTAACACGCAAAATAATATAAAAATATTTTTCTAACTCAGATTCGTTGTCCCGAAACCACCGTTCCGATTAGGGTCAAATTCGGACTGTTACAGTTGTTCAGTCCATTTCCTTGGTTGCTCCAAGAAAAGTTAGGATGATTACGCCATGATGGATTGTAGAAGTTGGACTAGGGTCCTTGTCCACTTCTATTTTGATGTTGGTTCCCCACATAGTACACTGACTCGGGATTTGATGGAAAATTCTGAAAAGAATGACCTTTCCCACAGTACACACAGGAAACTACTTCAAACGGACTTAGTGGCTGAGCTGCAAAATTATTAGCACTATTAGCGGTAAACTATTTTAACATAGAGGAAATAGACAATACCTGAGCTGATAACGAAGTGAGGGCGTCAACTTTATGAACTCCTGCTACACGTCTTCCTGAAGCTGTTTGAGTTGTTAACCACCGATAGTTATTACTAGCGATCCTCTCGATGATCCCATAAGCTTCATTATAAGACTTAGACAAAATTGCACCATTCGCAGAAGCATCTACCATCAATCTTGTATATGCATTGAGACCATTATAGAATGTCTCCAACTAGATACAATAAGGAATCCCATGATGAGGAAACTTACGAAGTAACTCCTTGAATCGCTCCCAAGCCTCATACAAAGACTTGTCATCCAATTATTGGAAGGTTGTGATATTGTTCCTCAACTTAGCATTTTTGCTAGGCGGGAAATACCTAACCAAAAATCTCTCTGCTAATTCTTGCCATATAGATATGGAACTTGGTGGCAATCAATTTAGCCATGCTTGTTCTCGATTTCGCAATTAGTACGGAAACAACTTCATCCTCAGTGCATCTTCAGTCACACCGGCTATCTTGAATGAATCACTCACCTCCATAAATAATCGAAGGTGGAGATGTGGATCTTCCGTGGGCATACCACTGAATTGGCCCACCGTTTGGAGCATTTGAAACGTCACTGGTTTCAATTCAAATTGGGTTGCCTCAATATCTGGCCTTCTAATTCCTGGATTTAACTCACTGAAAAGTGGCACAGCATATTGTCTGATGCATTGATCCCTATCATCAGCAATGAGGATGGGATTTCGTACACGACCGGCTTCATTACCTTGGTCTTGATTCTAATTTCCAAGCTCCATCTCATTTTTTCTTTGAGCTGTTCGTTCACATATTCTTTGTCTGAAAGTTCGCTCAATTTCAGGGTCTATAGGGAGTAAATCGATAATCCGATCTATGCTCATAAACACATCAAAAGAAAAAAATTAAAAAGAATAAGTTAGTAATGTTAGAATAAACCAAATTAGAAGTAAATAATTTCACAGAAAAAATGATTATGGCAACAGTTAAAAATCCTCGGCAACGGCGCCAAAAACTTGTAACGTGTAGGTTTGTGCAAGTGTACACTGTCGTTATCAAGTAATAAGTAAGTATCGAGTTATCATCTTCACAAGGATTGTATTTGTGCTAGGTCACTTAATTTTGTAAAATTATATTAACAATTTGGTAAATAAAAACACAATATGATTGATAAGTGATGATTAAAATTAAATATATTAAACTAAATGCAATGATCCCTAATGCAAATTATGCTAAATATGCAAATTATATGCATGAAATAGATTTTAGCAAAATTAAACACAATTTGCAACAATTATAACATAAATAAACTAGGACAATTACTTTAATTAAACTCAATTTATTATCAACATGCTTAATAACATCTGGAAAAACATTCCTTGGTAATTCGATCTTTCATGAGTTTGGAAACCACATTAGGTCTTTTCGGAATCCTTTACTTAGTAAATACGCATTTTACTGATCCCTATTTACTAAGGGTTTCTTAGCATTCGTGTGAGGTAACAGGGACGTGTTAGGTTTGAAACATTTTAATCACACAAATCTAAAAACTATGCAAATAATAAAGCTTGGTCAGAGTTGTTATGCAACCTCCAATTTAATCGAGCTATGATCTAAATTGAGCATGCACATTTCAATTATGTGTCCATTAGCCGTCATCTGGTCAGGATCACCCAGCTAATTCAGGTGCATTTCAATCACGTATGAATGAAATACAAACTTGATTTTAATTGAAAACATGATTGATTGAGGCACAAACATTATAAGCATGAATCAAATAAATATTATTTAATCAAAGCAATCATCCTAGCTTAAATAAAATTAAACTAATATTGTTGTAAACAAGAACAAAGAACACATAGAAAACATTTTCAGATTAAATCAAAGAAAAGAAAGATTAAACCCAAATCAAACTGGCTGTCACCTAAGACTCTGATCGACGAGGCTCCTTCGCTCATTCACTTTGGTTTTTTGTTGATGGCTCTCCAAGGTGGCCGACCAAGGGCTCTTTAAGAGGCTTAATTGCTAAAATCTCTATGAAGAGATGATGCTAGGCGTGGGGAATGGAAAATGCTAAGAGAATTGAGAGAGAAGAGAGAATGATGAAGGATGAAGGATGAGCGATGATGAATGAATGAATGATGGGGTCTTATTTATAGGTGAGGAGAGGGGGATAGTTTCCTAAAAATAGGAGGTTCCATCTCTTCAAGCATCTTCAAAGGGTGGCCGGCCAAGAATTGAGGAAATTGAGCAGATTTTTGCTCAATTTAAGTGCCACAACAACTCAGGACTGAGACTCGGTCAAGTGCAAATCTTCAGGCAAATCTCTAATTTCTTTAACATTGCAAGGACCTTGTGCAATTAAACCAAAAAGTGGTTTATGTGGACAGCCAAGTGTAGCTGAAAATTGGGTTGACTTGGTCTCTAATTTGGACGGTTTTGAAATCCAAAAAAGCTAACAGACCTGTCCAAAATAAATATGTAACATCCTGGAAAGGGCCTATGCATTTTCGGTTTAATTGTATGAAATGACAAGTCTTAAGCATTATGAATAAATTTTTGATATTTTTGGAAACTCAGAAATGTATGAAAATGCATGGAAATGAAAATAAACATTTTTGGAAACCTGAACATTTTTGGAAACCTGGAAATACATTAGGACATGAACATTTTAGGAAACCCAGAAATGTAAGGAAATGGTTCAAAAATGGAAAGTACACATTTTTGGAAACTAAGAAATGAAAATGGAAACGATCCAAAAATGGAAAGTATACATTTTAGGAAACTTGGAAATGTAAGAAAATGGCAAGTAAACAGAGCCGATCGAAAATTTTAGGAAACTTAGAAATGATGCAGAAATGTCAAATTTTAAAGTTTAAAATAGGAAATAAGGGCAAGATGGCCTTAAAAGAAAAAGTTGGTAAAATTTGACACACAAACGGGCTAGGAAAAGTGGTTCGAAGATGGCACTTAGGGCCTATGGAAATGGCGCCATGTGCAAAAGGCATGGGCACGAGTTCGAGTCACAAGGGAAGCAAATAAATGAAGTTTAATTTTTGCTTCCCTGAAGCTTAAGGTGGGACGGCACATGCTTCTAGAAATAAAGGTGTTTTATTCTCATTAATATGTGAATATTAAGAGATAAATAAAGGATTTTCTTTAATTGGATTATTTGAGGAGATAATTGATGGATTAAATGCTTTTATTTTTAAATAAAAGAGATAATATTATCACATATGTGGAGTGGTGGCCAAGTAAGGGACTCCTTGGCTGATAACTTTGTCTATAAAAGGAAGGAAGGAGGGCTACTCCTCAGTTTGCTTCTCTTTCTGCTCTGCCAAAAATTCCTAACTCTCCCCCTCTCTGTCGAATTTTTCCTTAAGTAAAATCCATCTTCTCTTCTTCTATTTTCTTCTCCGTTTCTACTATCAAAGCCGAATCTTTGTCGATTCTAAGTAAAGAAGCAATCAACTACAACATCAAAAGGGTAAGATCTGTGGTCAATCAATTTCTATTCCTTTTCTTTTTATCAAAATCAGGGTACTAATCTTATTGTTGTAAATGGCCGAATATACAAGGGGTTTACCAGATTTCGACAAACATACAAGAAAAGGAATATTTTCGGAACTCAAGGACTCAAGGTAAGAAGTTATATTCGCCTAGGTTATCCGTTAATAATTAGATCTATTCGTGTTAATCAAAGATTTATCAAATCAGTGGATCTAGTGGGTAGCCGAAATTCAGGGAGGAATACCACAACTTTGGGATTTGATTTGGCAAACAAGGTAAGTGTTAGTAATTCTATTCCTAGTAGGATTTGGTTTTAAAATCAAAAGGGTATTAATATGTTTATATATGTGGGCCAAATATAGGAGTTAACAGATCTAAAGTCCGAATCGTGATCGATTCACTTTGGAATTCAAGGAATCCATTAGCGAATAAGGTGTGTACCCACACTAATTCCCAATATATTACGGCAATTATTTTATATGTATATATATGAATGTGCATGCGAATAAGAATATGGCTAAGTGCCACAAATGAGGTAAAAGTACCTGCACGCGTTTCCTACTTCCGATAGGATTACAAAAACGATATATATATTTTTGAATATGTAATATGAATGAGAAATAAGATATGCATGATATAAATATTTGGGGCATATGGGATATATGTGAAAGGGAAGAATAGGTGTTGACTACGGTCTCACCAACGAAATATGGTGGCTACGGTCCCATTAAGTGAACATGGTAACCGGTTACATTTTCTCGAACATAGTGTCTAATGACACAACGTATATATGGGCGATGAGCACGTTGATCTGCAATGATCGCCTTCGATGGTGTGTAGCGGAAGGAGGGTTGACTTAGTAGTCCCCACGGTGTGACTGGCAAGTACGGGTGGTGTGTAGCGAATGGATAATTAGGCTTGGGTTTGGATTGCATCATTTTGATATGTATATGTTCTGATATGAATATGTATGCCTAAAATATTGTTTGTTAGTTTGTGTACACATTGAGTCCGTTGACTCACCCCTTTGAAGGACTATTTTTCAGGTGATGAGCGGTAATGGACCGGGTCGGCGAGGAGCTAAAGGTGGCAAATGCGTAGCAAAGAAAATATTCTTAATTGGACCTTTATTTTTATAAAGTTCTTTAAAGTTTAAGTTTGGAAATTATTGATGTAATAAGGCCTAAAAAGCCATAGTTTTATTTTCATTACTATTATTTACTTGCAATTATTATGCTTCGAAACACTTTACATTTATGATATTAAAATTTTATGTCTTTACATTTAAACCCTAAATTATTTTGTCACCCTAATTAAATGATTTCTAAATTAAATAAACGGGTTTTTAACCTAAGCCCAATCCAAAATTCTAAAAATACACCAATATTCTCTAACTAATAAAGGATTTCGAAAACCGATTTTCTTAAGGAACATACCAGATCCGGTTCAGGCTCGTGGGCCGGGTGTGGAGTGTTTCAGTTTGGTATCAGAGCCCAGTTTTCAACTCTCGGCCTGTGGGCTAAGGCCCAAAACGTTTTAAATTCGAGCCCAAATGATTTTCTTTGAAATAAAGTAGGTGCTCTGGCATGGCACCTAAGTCTCCGACCCGCAGTCCACCAGGTAAGTACCCTAATTTTATGTGTGACCCTGTGATTTATGAACTGTATAAGGGTAGAAAAGGCATGGAACGTAGAATAGAATGATAGGAACATGAACCCTAGGGCTAGATTACTCAAACACAAAACCACATAAGATTTAATGCACTAAACAAACCTATGGCTAAGTCCTTTGAGATAGGGTGTGGTAACCCATGACGCATGTCTAGGATTGGATCCGGAAGAGCCTAGTATTTAAGCGATCCTAGTGACTCACCTCCTCCTCTTCGCAGTATCCCTGCAGTGCGTAGCTTCGGTTCACCCTAACCGGAGGGCTCGGTGGTGTGGCAACCTGCACGCATGTCTAAGGCGGTTTTGGTGAGAGCTTGGTATTTAAGCGATTCGCGTGACTCACCTCCTCTCCATTCGAATCCTACAGTGCGTAGCTTTGGTTCACCCCGACC
Source organism: Gossypium bickii (assembly GCA_025503065.1). Lineage (NCBI taxonomy): Eukaryota > Viridiplantae > Streptophyta > Magnoliopsida > Malvales > Malvaceae > Gossypium > Gossypium bickii. The sequence goes on from CP106709.1 coordinate 20,256,195, forward strand.
AAGAGGGCTCGGTCATAGGCTAAACATAATGACTAAAACCCGAAAGGAACTAGCCATGTTTTTTAAAAAAAAAAAAAAAAAAAACAACAAAACCCTAGTTTTAAAACCTTTAAAATCACTCTTTTGATTTGTGGAAACTATCTTTACAAGATCTTCCGAAAAAAAAAATTTTTGATTTTCAAAAATTACAAAAATACCCCTAGTGCTAAAATTACCAAAATGCACTTGATTCACAAATTGTCAAACTTCTCAACGATTTTGCCAAAATTTCATTATTTTATAAACATTCAAAAACCCTAATTTGTAAAATATCAAAATACCTTGATTTTGGAAAATTACAAAATTACCCCTAACTTACAAAATTACCAAAATGACCCTGATTCCCAAAATTTTTGCAACATCTCCATTTTGGAAGGAACAATTCTCAAAAAGAACCCACAATGTTTTACAGCTTTTGAAATATCCCTGATTTACTAAATTTTACAAATTTACCCTGATTTGTGAAAATTTACCAAAATACCCATGAGGTCGAAAATTACCAAAATACCCCCGGATTTTGAAATTTCTCCAAATTACCCTGAGACTTTGAATTCTCAAAATACTTTTCGACAAAAACACCAAGGAACGTTTTTCCTTTTGAAGAATTATGAAAATGCTCCTGTAGGATAAAATTATGAAAATACCCCTAGGTAGTGGAAAAACAACAACGATGAAAATTATAACGTTTCTCTGAATGAACGAAAGCTCATAATTGTTTGATGGATGGATGAATAAAAGACTGTGTGCTTGTATGAATACGAAAGAATCACTCTTAAATCCCTTTTCATAAAACTCCTTCGCGGGTAAATAAGTGGAACAATGACTAATCCATAAAATTCCTTAATCAGATCTCGATGCTAGGAAATGAGTTCTAGAGGACGTGGTCACCGTGGAAGAGGTAGAGGAAGGATAACTGTGTCAGAACCCGTTAGAACGGGTCAGGGTTCTGACAAGGAGATACCGTCGCCACTACCACCCCCAGCTGTGGGTGCTGAGCAGCAAGCTCAGACGGGGGAAGATGTTGTGTCGCAGGCTGTGCTGCGAGTTTTGGAATTGGTGGCTGGTGCGGGTGGAAATTCGGGAACCCGAAAATCGGCGCGAAGAGCGACTCCGAGCTAATGGAGCCGAGATGTTTCGTGGAGTATCGGGAGTGGCACCAAAGATACCGAGAATCTTGGTTGGAAGCAACGGAGCGCATTATGGATGAACTCGACTTGACTCTTGAGGAGAAGTTGAAAGGAATGGTGGCATTGTTACGCGATGAAGCGTATCAATGGTGGTTAATCGCGGGACGGTGCCACGGCGCGAGGATTTGACACAGGAATATGCTAAGGAAGCATTTCAGAAGAAGTATGTGGGAACCAGGTATATAGACGAACAAAGGAAGGCTTTTCTGGGGTTGGTGCAAGGAAGTAAATCTGTCGCAGAATATGAGGCAGAATTTCTGAGGTTGAGCCGCTATGCCCGAGGAGTAGTGGCAACTGAGCATGAGCGCCGTGTGTCGTTTGAGGACGGGTGAGGGACGATCTGAGACTGTTGATAGCACCGCATCAGGAGGAGGGAATTCTCTGCTTTGGTGGAAAAGGCCAAGGTGGCCGAGGGAATCAAGGATGCTACCAAGCAGGCTGTGGATAGGAATAAGCCCAAAAGAGGTTTTGGGCCATCTGGAAAGGGTCATAAGAGGCCTAGAGTTGACAGCCCACAGAATCAACACGTTGGTACGGGCTGGCAGTATCACCCTTTTGAGCACTGTGGAAAGAGGCACTTAGGAGAGTGTTGGAGGAAGACGGGTGGATGTCTCAAGTGTGGGTCCAAGGACCATATGTTTAAGGATTGTCCCAAGCAACCAAATGAGAGCCGACCAGGCACTGTAATGCTGCTAGCGGTGGTAGAGGTGGACAGCAACCTCAGCAAGGTTGTGAACTGAACCATGGAGGAAATAATTCCGGCCGTGGACGTGAAGCACCAAGAAGAGGTGCTGAAGGTATAGACGCGAGGCAACCAAGGTTGGTTTATGCGGTTGGCCGTCGCGAGGAGGAAGATGTGCCAGATGTGACAACGGGTACGTCCCTTATTTCTGGAATACCCTTAATTGCGTTGCTTGTTATAGAATTAGCTTATACTTGCATTGCTAGTGAAGTGACTGAAACCTTGGATGTGAACTTAGAGAATGTGCCTAGAAGGTATGATAGTCCTTTAAGATCAGAGTGCGCAGCAATAGCGTAATAGGGTGAGTTAGACCGTACGATTATTCGTTAGTAAGTAAATTTCGAGGACAAAATTTTGTTTAAGGGGGGTAGAACTGTAACATCCTGGAAAGGGCCTATGCATTTTCGGTTTAATTGTATGAAATGACAAGTCTTAAGCATTATGAATAAATTTTTGATATTTTTGGAAACTCAGAAATGTATGAAAATGCATGGAAATGAAAATAAACATTTTTGGAAACCTGAACATTTTTTGAAACCTGGAAATACATTAGGACATGAACATTTTAGGAAACCCAAAAATGTAAGGAAATGGTTCAAAAATGGAAAGTACACATTTTTGGAAACTAAGAAATGAAAATGGAAATGATCCAAAAATGGAAAGTATACATTTTAGGAAACTTGGAAATGTAAGAAAATGGCAAGTAAACAGAGCCGATCGAAAATTTTAGGAAACTTAGAAATGATGCAGAAATGTCAAATTTTAAAGTTTAAAATAGGAAATAAGGGCAAGATGGCCTTAAAAGAAAAAGTTGGTAAAATTTGACACACAAACGGGCTAGGAAAAGTGGCCTGAAGATGGCACTTAGGGCCTATGGAAATGGTGCCATGTGCAAAAGGCATGGGCCTGAGTTCGAGTCACAAGGGAAGCAAATAAATGAGGTTTAATTTTTGCTTCCCAGGCTTAAGGGTGGACGGCACATGCTTCTAGAAATAAAGGTGTTTTATTCTCATTAATATGTGAATATTAAGAGATAAATAAAGGATTTTCTTTAATTGGATTATTTGAGGAGATAATTGATGGATTAAATGCTTTTATTTTTAAATAAAAGAGATAATATTATCACATATGTGGAGTGGTGGCCAAGTAAGGGACTCCTTGGCTGATAACTTTGTCTATAAAAGGAAGAAAGGAGAGCTACTCCTCAGTTTGCTTCTCTTTCTGCTCTGCCGAAAATTCCTAGCTCTCCCCCTCTCTGTCGAATTTTTCCTTAAGTAAAATCCATCTTCTCTTCTTCTATTTTCTTCTCCGTTTCTACTATCAAAGCCGAATCTTTGTCGATTCTAAGTAAAGGAGCAATCAACTACAACATCAAAAGGGTAAGATCTTGGTCAATCAATTTCTATTCCTTTTCTTTTTATCAAAATCAGGGTACTAATCTTATTGTTGTAAATGGCCGAATATACAAGGGGTTTATCAGATTTCGACAAACATACAAGAAAAGGAATATTTTCAGGAACTCAAGGACTCAAGGTAAGAAGTTATATTCGGCCTAGGTTATCCCGTTAATAATTAGATCTATTCGTGTTAATCAAAGATTTATCAAATCAGTGGATCTAGTGGGTAGTTGAAATTCAAGGAGGAATACCACAACTTTGGGACTTGATTTGGCAAACAAGATAAGTGTTAGTAATTCTATTCCTAGTAGGATTTGGTTTTAAAATCAAAAGGGTATTAATATGTTTATATATATGGGCCAAATATAGGAGTTAACAGATCTAAAGTCTGAATCTGTGATCGATTCACTTCGGGAATTCAAGGAATCCATTAAGCGAATAAGGTGTGTACCCACACTAATTCCCAATATATTACGGCAATTATTTTATATGTATATATATGAATGTGTATGCGAATAAGAATGTGGCTAAGTGCCACAAATGAGGTAAAGTACCCAGGTATGTTTCCTACTTCCGATAGGATTACAAATACGATATATATATATTTTTGAATATGTAATATGAATGAGAAATAAGATATGCATGATATAAATATTTGGGGCATATGGGATATATGTGAAAGGGGAAGAATAGGTGTTGACTACGGTCTCACCAACGAAATATGGTGGCTACGGTCCCATTAAATGAACATGGAAACTTCGGTTACATTTTCTGAACATAGTGTCTAATGACACAACGTATATGGGCGATGAGTACGTCGACTGCAGCGACTGCCTTCGATGGTGTGTAGCGGAAGGAAGGTTGACTTAGTAGTCCCCACGGTGTGTGGCGAGCGGTGCGTGGTGGTGTGTAGCGGATGGATAATTAGGCTTGGGTTTGGGTTGCATCATTTTGATATGTATATGTTTCGATATGAATATGTATGCTGAAATATTGTTTGTTAGTTTGTGTACACATTGAGTCCGTTGACTCACCCCTTTGAGGGACTATTTTTCAGGTGATGAGCAGTAATGGACCGGGTCGGCAGGAGCTAAAGGTGGCAATGCGTAGCAAAGAAAATATTTACGAATTGGACCTTTATTTTTATAAAGTTCTTTAAAGTTTAAGTTTGGAAATTATTGATGTAATAAGGCCTAAAAAGCCATAGTTTTATTTTCGTTACTATTATTTACTTGCAATTATTATGCTTCGAAATACTTTACATTTATGATATTAAAATTTTATGTCTGTACATTTAAACCCTAAATTATTTTGTCACCCTAATTAAATGATTTCTAATTTAAATAAACGGGTTTTTAACCTAAGCCCAATCCAAAATGAACAGTTTTCTAAAAATACACCAATATTCTCTAAGTAATAAAGGACTTCGAAAACCAATTTTCTTAAGGAACATACCAGATCCGGTTCAGGCTCGTGGGTCGGGTGTGGGGTGTTTCAAAATAAATAAATTAGAGGACCAAAGAATAAAATTTTTCTAATTTAAATAATTAATTATAACCCAATTTATTAATGAAATATCTAAAAATGAATATTTAAATATAATTTTATATTTTAGTATTTAATTTAATCATGCATGGCCCACTTCATGTTTAAAAATATAATATGCTCAATTTAATATAAAATAAGCCATTTTATGCATGAAAACTATAAAATAAAGCATAAAATCACATTTTAATAATTTCTATGTCCTAATTTCATGTTTTCACATATTTCATTAATTTATTAAATAATTAATTAGTTTTAACAACAAATTTAAGTAAAAAGGTGATAAATTATATAGGAAAAATCCTATATATTTTTCCGTTTACAGGTACCCAATTAGGGCACATAATCAGGAAGCACACTCTTGAGCCATATATCAGGATGCTTAGATGAGCCGTGTAACAGGATGCTTATTTGGGCTAAATAGAAGCTCCTAAGAGTTTAGAACAAGAAGCTCATTGAACTTAACAGGTAACTACAAAGAGTTATTAACAGGGAGCTTCGGATATCATAACAGGGAGTTCAAGCGAGCCATGTTAGGAAGCTCATAAGAGCCTATATTAGGATGCTCATGAAGAGCTGCGTTTCTGTCCACAATAAATGCTAGATCACAACCGATCAAATAGTGTAACAGGATGCTCACAAAGAGTTGCGGTAGTGCGCAACACATGCAGGATCACTACCGATCAGGATGCTTGAAGAAACTATATAACAGGGCACTCGAGAGGGCTTATAACAGGATTGCTCATCTGAGCTATAGTCTGTCCGCAACATATGCAGGACTGTAATCAATACGGGAAAATATTGTATCCATCGAATTTCATTATTCATACGAGACTTAACATTTATCCAGCTTTATCGATCATGTAATCAATTTCACATCAATATCATTTACAAAATTCATACATACGACATTCAATTTAAGCATATAAATAAATACAATTTAGTTACACGAACTTACCTCGTTACTTGTTCGTATACATAAATCTACTAATCCAACACTTTTTCTTTTCCTCGATATAACTTTGTATTTGAGTTTTTCGAATTTAAATAAATGAATTTAATATCAATTTAATCCATTTCATAATCAATTGAACTCAATTCACTTTCTAGGCAAAATTACTATTTTGCCCTATACTTTTCATAAATGACAATTTCATCCCTAAGCTCGGAAAATAAAATTCATGCAATTTAATCCTTATTTCAAGCCTAACTGAATTTTACATGTTACAATAACAACCCATGAATTTCACAAAAATCAAAATTTTTCCATGGGTTTTACCCCTTTTCAATTTAGTCCCTAAATCGTAATTTCATCAAAATTCTCTTTGTAAAAGTTGTTTATCTACTAAAAACCTTTCATTTTCTACCATAAATTTCAAATTTTTAGCATATTCATCCTTGGGAAAATTTGAATACTTTGATGACTTTGCAAATTGATCCCCAACATAGCTAGATTAGGTTATTTCGATCTCAAAAATATAAAAAAAATACTAAAAATGGGACAAGAATGCTTACCCAATTAAGCCAAGAAAGCTTGCTTTCTATTTCCTAGGGTTTTCATGTATTTTTGGGGAAGAAGATGATATAAAATGATGATATTAAACATTTATTTAATTCATCATCCTTTATTTATTTCCATTTCCAATTTAGTCCTTTTCTTTTTCTAATTTTCCTTGGATGATTCACAAAAAATATCTAATAACTTTTCTTAATGGTCTGATTACCATATAAGGACCTCAAGTTTTGAATTCCATAGCTATTTGAAACTTACAGCTACTAGAACTCATCTTTTGCATTTTATGCAATTTGGTCCTTTTCACAATTAAACATGAAATCGGTAAAATTTTCTTATCAAAACTTTCATATGTCTTCCCTATCATAATGCATACCATGAAATATTGTAACATCCTAAAAATTGAGTATCGATATGTTGCATGTTTTTGGTGCTTAGTTTGTGAATGATTCAATTTGTGTGTTTACTATAATCTTGAGAAGGCTCGGGATTTATTCGGAATTAGAATAAATTTTAGTAATGAGTACTTTATTGAAGTGGAACAAGTGACCTTGTTGTTTAAGGAAATTAAATGACAAAAACTAGCATAAGATGAGCTAGTAGTAAAGTGGAGTTGGCACCATAAGTGTTGCTTGAGGGAAGAGGTTCGAATCCTTTGGAATGCATTTAGTGACTTTTATTTTTGTACTCTTCTAGCATGTGTCAGTCAAGCCTTATTTTTGGTAGGTTGGACTTTATTTTTATGGTATGATGGCTAAGAGATATGGTAAGAGTGAACTTAAGGAAAAGAATCATTTGGAAAAGGCAAGTAAGGGGAGACATAAGGCATGAAACAAGGGTGATGTTTTGGAAAGTTTGGAATGGCCAAATTTTTTCCATGAACTTGGACGGTTTGGGAGGCTAGGTGGGGTGGCCGAATATTGTTGGAAGCTTTTGTAAGGATGTGTAGCAAGTTTGGTCACTTTCATTTTGGTCATTTTGTGCTTTTCACAAAAACTTTTCTTTTCATCTTTCTCTCTCTAGCCGAATGCATTTTGTGCATTAGTGAACATCTTGTTTTCTTCTTTTGGCCATTTCTTTTTGACCATTTGGTCATATTTTTCCTAACTTCTCAAGACACTCTTTCCCTTGTGCCGAATTACCAAAGCGCAAAAGCCACTTTTTTCTCTTCTTCTTTTCTTCACCATTGCCGAATGCTCCCTTGTCCCAAATCTCTCTCTTTGCTCCTTTCTCACATTTGAAAAACCCAGAACACATTTTCTCCCTTCTCTTGTCCTCCATGGCCGAATATTGCTAGCATCATTTTCATCAAATTTTTCTTCTTGGCCGAACTTCCCTCTTCACATATATTTTACTATCAATCGTTTTCTTTGCACTCGTTTTGAATAATCGATAAGAACCCTTTTCGAATCTTTATTCTCTTCTTTTCTCTAGCCGAATATATATATATTAGTTTGGAAGGGTCTTTTGACCAAAAATAACATTCTCCATCCCTTTTTCTTAGACAATCTTCTCGTCTTTATAGTGATAAAGTGAAGGCAGAAACTCGGAGTATTCGTAAGCATCGTAAATCGCTAGGATTCGGTTCAAAGTGTTAAGGTAAGGGTTTCTATCAAGGACTTTCATATTACTTGTTATTTCGTCAAAGATGGGTGACTAATCGATTCGTATCTTAGGGACGTTATCGTTTGATTTTTATCCCGTGAACGTAAGATTTCGTGGTAAGCCAATTTCGCCCTTAAAACTTATAGACTTAATTTCTAAAATATTAGTTGGACTAATATTCTTTTCTCAATGGAGGCAAACAAGATAGGGTTGAAAAGGGTTGTGAATAGTGTTCTAAAGAGGGGCGGATTCGCTAATCCCTCTAGATTTAAGCGAAGGGCTGTTTCAGCAATCCGAGACTTTTCACCGGGTTGTGGAAGACCCTCATTTGGGGAGAATCAATTATTCGAAGTTGTTCATAGTTCGGAACCATTAGCTGTTCGAGATTTCCCATCGGGTTGTGAACCGTCAACCGGGGAGAACTGACAAATAGTTATTGTTCGAGATTCCGAGGGTAAAGATCTAGATCGCTTATCTTTAGTATAGATTTATATTAAGTATTAGTGTTCTAATCAAGCATGACACGTATTTAGGTATCGACAAGCGAGAAAGTATAGTTCTCACCGTAATCAGGTGTGTAATTTCACACTTATCTCATGGGTTAGATGTTATACCGTTATTAAGCATTAGACTAATAATCGCAAAGTTGGTAAAATCGGAAAAATATGGTTTATTAACACTTTAGTGTAAGTGCATGAAATCGATATTAAAATCGTAAAAGTTATGAAATCGCTCTTAATGGGCTAATTTGATAAAAAGTGTTATATGGGCTTCATGTGTTAATGGGCCATTTCGATAGATTGCTTAATGGGCCGTTCGATAGATTGCTTAATGGGCCATTTTGATAGATCGCTATATGGGCCAATTTGTTATATTGCTTAATGGGCCAAATTTTACTATGGGCCTGATGTTAAAATTATCATATGAATAAATTGTTGTGCATTGTATAAACATGATTGCATGGGTTGGGATATTTTGATGAAGAGAAGAAGGCTTCGTGCCCAGTTTAAATGGCTTAAATGCCTGCGTATTAATGGCCACTGGCCTGTGAATCATTGTTTTAAATGGCATTTTGCCTGCGAATTAAATGGCTTAATGCCTGCGGTTGGTGTGTTGGCGGGTTGGGTTGACTTGATCCCCACAGGCGTGCTGGTTGGTACGGGTGGTGTGTAGCGGATTAAAATTTAGGCTTGGTTGGGAATTACATTTCATATGCATTTTTATTTATTATATTGTTATATTCGTAAATGGGCTCAAGCCCAATTAAAAGCTTTAATGGTTTGGCCCAGTGAACTTGGTAAGTGGGTTACACACTGAGTTCTAAGTAACTCACCCCGTTTCCTTTACCCTTCTCAGGTAACGATAAGTAATGGATGCTTGGACCAGGGATGACTTCGTGGAGGCCATACTTCAAATAATGGTTTTTATGAGCTTTGAACTACTCTTAAGTATTTTTATGTAATTCTTATTTTAGTGTGATGTAATAAGGCCTCTGGTATTATTTTTATGGATTTAATTTCGTGGATGGATTTTAATTACGTTTTTGATACTTAAATGGGACTGTTTTATTTTTATAAATATTTTATTTAATTTACGTATAGATACGGGGTTTTTCTTAAATACCATTACCTCGTAAAATTTTCTGTAAAAACTCTTTTATAAATTTTGATTTCAAATTCCTTTTTAAATTCTTTTAAACTTCTTTAAAAAATTACCAATTATTTTTCTAAGATTAAATTATAAACTCTTATGTCTTAAAATCATAGATTTTAAATTAACCTCGGTTTTTGATAAACTCCATTTCCAAAATAGTTTTGAGGATCTGTTTTCTTTAAATCATTAGATAGATGTATGTTCGTTTTGCGTGGCATACCAAATCTGGTCTTAACGCATAGACCGGGTTTGGGGTGTTACATTTTATGGTATCAGAGCCAGTTTCAAAACTCGGCTGTGGTTTGGGTTCAACAACAATTTTTGTTTAAAGCTGTTTCGAATTTATAGAATTTATGTTTTAAAGGTAGTATGGCACCACGAGCATCCGACACCAAGTCAAGTAAGTATTTGTATATTGAATGTTTATTATTGTGATATGATCATAGGAACACTCTAGAACTTCTAGTGTTAGGTGTTGAAGCTGTAGAGATTGAGACTATAGGATGTGATTGCGAAAACAACTCTATATCTTATATCTCATAAATATCATTAATAAACACTGAAATAGTATTCTGATTCATAAAACTTGTAAATCAGATTAAACTGAAATAATCAAAATGAGCGTTAGAGGACGTGGACGTGGTAGGCATGGCCGTGGTAGAGGCTGAGGTGCTAGGGTTGCGTCTGAAGTGTCGGGACATATACCAGAAATGGACACACCTGCATCACTCGGGGCTGAGACTGGATCACATGACCATACGAGGGAGGACATTGCCTTGACCCAAGCAATGTTGCGAGTCTTGGAAAGGGTTGCTGGAGCTAGAACTGGGCCAGCAGCTCGTGGATCAATTTCGGAACGACTTAGATTGAGTGGTGCTGAGGTTTTTAGGGGTATTTCTGGAGTAGCCCCAAATGTTGCGGAATATTGGCTCGAGGCTGTAGAGCGGATTATGGATGACCTAGAGTGTACTACCGAGCAGAAACTAAGAGGAGCTGTGTCCTTGTTCAGGGACGAGGCGTATCAATGGTGGCTTACTGTTCGAGAAAGCACCCAAGCTGAACGTGTTGCATGGGATTTCTTCAAAGCTTCTTTCCAAGGGAAGTATGTCGGGACAAGTTATATGGATGCCCGGAGGAAGGAATTCCTGAATTTGGTTCAAGGAAATAAGACGGTGGCAGCTTACGAGGTAGAATTTCTATGCTTGAGTCGTTACGCTCGCACAATAGTGCCGACCGATCATGAGCGCTATGTACATTTTGAGGATGAAATTTGAATGGCCAATTACAGCACCGATAGCCCCGCAACAAGAAAGGATTTTTGCCACGCTTGTGGAGAAAGCCAAGATAGCCGAAGAGGCTAAGAACTCAGAACGTCAGAACCGGGAAAGAGTCAGAGGCAAGAGGGATTTTAAGTACTCGGGTTCTACTAAAAGGTTTCAAAAGAGGCCTCGGAGTGATGAGCCAGCTCAAGCTAGAGCACCTTTGGCTACCAATTAGATTCAAGTATGTGCTGACTGTGGGAAACGACATCCTGGTGAATGCTGGAAGAGAACTGGTGGTTGTTTTAAATGTGGTTCCAAGGATCATTAATATAGGAATTGCCCTCGATGGACTGCTCTGACTCGGGAAGCTCGTAACTTTGATGCATAGCCAGCTAGAGGCACTCAGCAGCCACCGAGAGGCCGTGGATCAGGTCGTGGTGGTAATGGTGCTGGACGTGGTCAAAGTGTAGTGGGTCAAGGTAATGGCTTTAGAGGTAATGCAGAGGCAAGACAGCCAGGGTTGGTCTATGCGGTCAGGCATCGTGAAGATGGCGATGCACCTGATGTGATAATTGGTACGTTCTTCATCCTTGATGTACCTGTTACTGCTTTGATAGATATTAGGTTTATCCACTCGTATGTTGCTAGTGCCATATCTGGAAACCTGAATATTAGATCCGAGATTTTTGATAGAGAGATGACGGTAATTAGTCCTTTAGGACAATTGGTAATTGTGAATAAATTGTATAGAGACGTGCCTTTAGAAATTCAAAGAGAAATATTTTTGGCGGATTTGATGAAACTGCCTTTCGGTGAGTTTGATCTTATTTTAGGCATGGATTGGTTGGTAAAGCACCGGGCGCAATTGGATTGTGCTGAAAAGCGGATGTCAATAAGGACTTTGGATGATAAGGAGGCAGTAATGATAGACGAGCGGAAGAACTTTTTGGCAAATGTGGTCTCTGCTTTAAAGGCAGAAAAGTTGGTGCGAAAAGGGTATGGAGCGTTCCTAGCTTTCATCAATGCTTTGGATGCCAAGGAACTATCGGTGGGAAGTGTGAGGATGATGGAAGAATTTCCAAATGTCTTTCCCGAAGAACTTCTGGGTCTACCTCCAGATCGGGAAGTAGAATTTGGCATTGAGCTTATGCCCGGAACGGCTCCGGTGTCCATTTCTCTTTATAGAATGGTGCCAAAGGAGTTAGCGGAGCTTAAAGCTCAAATTCAAGAATTGTTGGATCGGGGATTTATTCGACCGAGTGTGTCTCTGTGGGGAGCACCGATTTTGTTTATCAAGAAGAAGGATGGGTCGATGCGCATGTGCATTGATTATAGACAGTTGAATAAATTGACGATCAAGAATAGGTATTCATTGCCGAGAATCGACGACTTGTTTGATCAATTGAGGGGAGCTTCAGTTTTCTCCAAGATTGATTTGAGATCGGGTTATCACCAACTCAAGGTTAAGGAGGCAGATATTCATAAGACAGCATTTCGAACTTGTTATGGATATTATGAGTTTTTAATGATGCCGTTTGGTTTGACCAATGCACCAGCTACATTTATGGACATGATGAACTGAGTCTTTCAACCCTATCTAGACCGGTTTGTGGTGGTGTTCATAGATGATATCTTGGTATATTCGAGGAATGAAGAAGAGCATGATTCACATTTGCGCAGAGTATTGCAAATACCGTGAGACAAGCAACTTTATGCCAAATTCAGTAAGTGTGAATTTTGGCTGAAGGAAGTGACCTTCTTGGGGCACATTATGTCAGCCGAGGGAATTAGAGTTGATCCTCAGAAGGTAGAGGCGGTGTTGGATTGGAAACCACCGAAGTCAGTGGCTGAGATTTGGAGTTTCTTAGGTTTGGCTAGTTATTATAGACGCTTTGTTGGGGGGTTTTTGTTGATTGCTGCACCCCTAACTAAGCTGTTGCGGAAAGGGGTACCGTATGTGTGGACCGATAAACAACAAGAGAGTTTCGAGAAATTGAAGAAGATTTTGACGGAAGCGCCAGTACTGATTCAACCTGAGGCTGGAAAAGAGTTTATCGTTTACTGAGATGCGTCACACACGGGTTTAGGATGTGTGTTGATGCAAGGTGGAAAGGTGGTGGCTTATGCATCTCATCAGTTAAGGCCGCACGAAGTAAACTATCCCACTCATGACTTTGAGTTGGCTGCGATGGTGTTTGCTTTAAAGATTTGGAGGCACTATCTCTACGGTGAGAAGTCTATTATTTATACGGATCATAAGAGTCTTAAGTACCTCCTTACCCAGAAGGAGTTGAATTTGAGACAACGAAGGTGGGTAGAGCTGTTAAAGGATTATGACTTTTCAATCGAGTATCATCCTGGAAAGGCTAACGTGGTGGCAGGCGCATTAAGTCGTAAGGTAGTATCGGAGTTAAGAGCAATGTTTGCTCATCTCAGTTTGTATGAAGATGGTAGTCTGCTAGCAGAACTTCAAATGAAGCCTTTGTGGTTAGAACAGATCAAGGAAAAGCAGTTATCAGATGAAAAGTTGGGTCCGTTAATGCAACAAGCTGAAAGTGGTGTAATAAGAGACTTTGAAATGAACAAGGATAAAGTGCTGTGTTTTCGTGGAAGAGTTTGTATGCCCATGGATTCAGATTTGAGACAAATGATTTTGCGAGAGGCTCATAGTAGCCCTTATACTATGCACCCCGGAGGAAATAAGATGTATCGAGATTTACGAGAGCAGTATTGGTGGCTAGGGTTGAAGCGGGAGGTTACTGATTTTGTGGGTAAGTGCTTGACTTGTCAACAAGTGAAGGCGGAACATCAATTACCGTCGGGCTTATTGCAACTGGTAAAGATTCTTCTATGGAAATGGGAGCGGATAACGATGGACTTTGTTAGTGGGTTACCCTTAACACCTACTAAAAAAGATTCAATTTGGGTGGTAGTAGATCAATTGATGAAGACTGCTCATTTTCTACCAGTTCGTACAGATTACTCGCTGCAGAAGTTGGCTAAGTTGTATGTATCGGAGATTGTGAGGTTGCATGGGGTACCAGTGTCTATTATATCGGGCAGGGACCCTAGGTTCACATCACGGTTTTGGAAAGCTTTACATAAGGCTCTGGGAACAAAGTTAAACTTCAGCACGGCCTTTCATCCTCAGTCAAATGTCAGTCGAAAAGAGTAATCCAGATTTTGGAAGACATGTTAAGGGGCTGTGTAATTGACTTCAGAGGTAGTTGGGAGGATTTCCTATCGTTGGCAGAGTTCGCGTATAATAACAGTTACCAATCCAGTATCCAAATGGCACCCTATGAAGCATTATATGGTTGTTGGTGTCGTACCCCTACTTGTTGGACTGAATTGGGGGAACGGCAGTTGTTGGGTACTGAATTGATATTTGAGATGGAAGAAAAGGTAAAGGTGATCTGAAGCGTAAGGATATTGAGTTTGCAGTGGGAGATCAGGTCTTTCTGAAAGTATCACCTTGGAAGAAGATTTTTAGATTTGGAAGGAAGGGCAAGTTGAGCCCTAGGTTCATTGGACCGTACCGTGTGTTAAAGCGTGTAAGACTAGTGGCCTATTAGCTTGAATTACCTCCGGAGTTGAGTCAGATTCATAGTGTCTTTGATGTTTCTATGCTAAGGCGTTATAGATCGGATCCGTCTCACATAGTACCAGTAGAAGAAGTGGAGTTAAGGCCATACTTGTCTTTCGAGGAGGAACCAGTGAAGATCTTAGACCGTGATGTTAAGGTGCTAAAATCTAAGACCGTGATCTTAGACCGTTGGTTAAGGTTCTATGGCGTAATCACGGAGTGGAGGAAGCTACGTGGGAGCCTGAGGACGCAATCCGGCAACAATATCCTTACCTCTTTTAACCAGGTAAATTTCGAAGACGAAATTTTCTTTATGGGGGTAGAATTCTAACATCCTAAAAATTGAGTATCGATATGTTGCATGTTTTTGGTGCTTAGTTTGTGAATGATTAATTTGTGTGTTTAATATAGTCTTGAGAAGGCTCGGGATTTATTCGGAATTAGAATAAATTTTAGTAATGAGTACTTTATTGAAGTGGAACAAGTGACCTTGTTGTTTAAGGAAATTAAATGAAAAAAACTAGTATAAGATGAGCTAGTAGTAAAGTGGAGTTGGCGCCATAAGTGTTGCTTGAGGGAAGAGGTTCGAATCGTTTGGAATGCATTTAGTGACATTTATTTTTGCACTCTTCCAGCATGTGTCAGTCATGCCTTATTTTTGGTAGGTTGGACTTTATTTTTATGGTATGATGGCTAAGAGATATGGTAAGAGTGAACTTAAGGAAAAGAATCATTTGGAAAAGGCAAGTAAGGGGAGACATAAGGCATGAAACAAGGGTGATGTTTTGGAAAGTTTGGAATGGCCAAATTTTGTCCATGAACTTGGACGGTTTTGAGGGCTAGGGGGGTGGCCGAATATTGTTGGAAGCTTTTATAAGGATGTGTAGCAAGTTTGGTCACTTTCATTTTGGTCATTTTGTGCTTTTCACAAAAACTTTTCTTTTCATCTTTCTCTCCCTAGCCGAATGCATTTTGTGCATCACTGAACATCTTATTTTCTTCTTTTGGCCATTTCTTTTTGACCATTTGGTCATATTTTGCCTAACTTCTCAAGACACTCTTTCTCTTGTGCCGAATTACCAAAGCCCAAAAGCCACTTTTTTCTCTTCTTCTTTTCTTCACCATTGCCGAATGCTCCCTTGTCCCAAATCTCTCTCTTTGCTTCTTTCTCACATTTGAAAAACCCAAAACACATTTTCTCCCTTCTTTTGTCCTCCATGGCCGAATATTACTAGCATCATTTTCATCAAATTTTTCTTCTTGGCCGAACTTCCCTCTTCACATATATTTTACTATCAATCATTTTCTTTGCACTCGTTTTGAATAATTAGTAAGAACCCTTTTCGAATCTTTATTCTCTTCTTTTCTCTAGCTGAATATATATTAGTTTGGGAGGGTCTTTTGACCGAAAATAGCATTCTCCATCCCTTTTTCTTAGACAATCTTCTTGTCTTTATAGTGATAAAGTGAAGGCCGAAACTCGGAGTATTCGTAAGCATCGTAATCGCTAGGATTCGGTTCAAAGTGTTAAGGTAAGAGTTTCTATCAAGGACTTTCATATTACTTGTTATTTTGTCAAAGATGGGTGACTAATCGATTCGTATCTTAGGGACGTTATCGTTCGATTTTCATCCCGTGAACGTAAGATTTCGTGGTAAGCCAATTTCGCCCTTAAAACCTATAGACTTAATTTCCGAAATATTAGGTGGACTAATATTCTTTTGTCAATGGAGGCAAACAAGATAGGGTCGAAAAGGGTGGTGAATAGTGTCCTAAAGAGGGGCAGATTCGCTAATCCCTCTAGATTCAAGCGAAGGGCTGTTTCGGCAATCCGAGACTTTCCACCGGGTTGTGGACGACCCTCATCTGGGGAAAATCAATTATTCGAAGTTGTTCGTAGTTCGGAGCCATTAGCTATTCGGGATTTCCCATCGAGTTGTAAAACGTCAACCGGGAGAACCGACAAATAGTTGTTGTTCTATATTCCGAGGGTAAAGATCTAGATCGCCTATCTTTAGTATAGATTTATAATAAGTGTTAGTGTTCTAATCATGCGTGACACGTATTTAGGTATCGACAAGCTGGAAAGTATAGTTCTCACTGTAATCAGGTGTGTAATTTCACACTTATCTCATGGGTTAGATGTTATACCGTTATTAAGCATTAGACTAATAATCGCAAAGTTGGTAAAATCGGAGAAATATGGTTTATTAACACTTTAGTGTAAGTGCATGAAATCGGTATTAAAATCGTGAAAGTTACGAAATCGCTCTTAATGGGCTAATTTGATAAAAGGTGTTATATGGGCCTCATGTGTTAATGGGCCATTGCGATAGATTGCTTAATGGGCCGTTTCGATAGATTACTTAATGGGCCGTTTTGATAGATCGCTATATGGGCCAATTTGTTATATTGCTTAATGGGCCAAATTTTATTCTGGGCCTAATGTTAAAATTATCATATGAATAAATTGTTGTGCATTGTATAAACATGATTGCATGGGTTGGGATATTTTGATGAAGAGAATAAGGCTTCGTGCCCTGTTTAAATGGCTTAAATGCCTATGTATTAATGGCCACTAGCCTGCAAATCATTGTTTTAGATGGCATTTTGCCTGCGAATAAAATGGTTTAATGCCTGCGATTTGTGTGTTGGCAGGGTGGGTTGACTTGATCCCCACAGGTGTACTGGTTAGTACGGGTAGTGTGTAGCGGATTGGAATTTAGGCTTGGTTGGAAATTGCATTTCATATGCATTTTTATTTATTATATTGTTATATTTGTAAATGGGCTCAAGCCCAATTAAATGCTTTAATGGTTTGGCCCAGTGAACTTGGTAAGTGGGTTACACACTGAGTTCTAAGTAACTCACCCCGTTTCTTTTACCCTTCTCAGGTAACGATCAATAATGGAGGCTTGGACCGGGGATGACTTCGTGGAGGCCATACTTCAAAAATGGTTTTTATGAGCTTTGAACTACTCTTAAGTATTTTTATTTAATTCTTATTTCAGTGTGATGTAAAAAGGCCTCTGGTATTATTTTTATGGATTTAATTTCGTGGATGGATTTTAATTACGTTTTTGATACTTAAATGGGACTGTTTTATTTTTATAAATATTTTCTTTAATTTACGTATAGATAGGGGATTTTTCTTAAATATCATTATCTCGTAAATTTTTTTGTAAAAACTCTTTTATAAATTTTGATTTCAAATTCCTTTTTAAATTCTTTTAAACTTCTTTAAAAAATTAACCAATTATTTTTCTAAGATCAAATTACAAACTCTTATGTCTTAAAATCATAGATTTTAAATTAACCTCGGTTTTTGATAAACTCCATTTCCAAAATAGTTTTGAGGATCTGTTTTCTTTAAATCAATAGATAGATGTATGTTTGTTTTGTGTGGCATTCCAAATTTGGTCTTAACGCATAGACCGGGTTTGTGGTGTTATAAATATTATTAAAATAAATTTTCTTTTTGCCTCAGATTTGTGGTCCCGAAACTACTTGTAATGACCCGAATTTGGGCCTAATAGAATTGGGCCCATTGGGCCTTGGGCGAGGGAGCGTTTAAAATTTTTGAGAACAAGAGAACGACACTAATGCATGTTGGATCTATTAGGTGAGTGATTTTGGAAGGTTAGGGGGCTTCTATGAAGTCCCGGGATCAAATTTGGGCTTTAGGGAAATTTTGGTTTTAGGTGAGTAAAACCCTGCTAGTTAGTAAGTAGGCTTTAAGAATAAATTGTGGAGAAAGATGACACAAAAGGGGTTGTGGTCTAGTGGCAAATGACACCACATAGGAGACAAGGAGGTGACGCCACAAGGAAGAAAGGGGTCCAAGGTTCAAGTCTTGGTGCTTGCATTTTGATTTTCTTTTTAAATGGACTTTAGATTTTGGCCACAGACTTATATTTAGTTGCGCATGTTTTAAGAAAACAAGGAGCTAGTTGGTAAAGTGGCTAGTGGCGTAGATTATGCTATAGGGGAGCCTGGGTTCGAATCTCATGACAAGCAAGGGAGTATTTATTTTGTGGATTGGATGGCCAAAGTTTGTGTTGGATTTAAACTCTACTGAAGAAGGGATCCCACATCGGAAAGCCACTAGCAAGAGGGAAGGTGAGAAGCTGGCTTTAAATAGAGCTACCTATGAGGAGAGGAAGCATGCCTTGGTGGGCATTTGGGCATAGGAGCATTCGGAGTGCGGATTAGCTTCAGAATCCTATCAGGTGTGTATTTTGCCCTACTCTAGTTGTAGAGTGGCAAATGCCGAAATGCCGGTCACACGGCCATGGTAGCCATACGAACGTGGGCCCATTTGGGCTGAAAATGGGCCCTAGGCCCATTCGCATCATTATCTCTGTTTTGAATGCTTGAGTCGCTCGAGGCGATTGTAGACCTTGTGAGGGGTTGACAAAATTACTGAAATACCCTCGGTTTACAAAATTACTGAAATACCCTTGGTTTACAAAATTACTAAAATACCCCTGGTTTACAAAATTACTGAAATACCCCTGGTTTATGAAATTACCGAAATACCACTGGTTTGCAAAATTAATGAAATACCCCCAGTTTGCAAAATTAATGAAATAGCCCCGGTTTGCGAAATTAATGAAATAGCCCCGGTTTGTAAAATTATCGAAATACCCCAGTTTGTAAAATTACCAAAATACCCCTAGTTTGGAAAATTATCGAAATACCCCCAGTTTGAAAAATTACCAAAATACCCCAAATTTGCGAAATTATCGAAATACCTCTGGTTTACGAAATTATCGAAATACTCCTAATTTGTGAAATTATCGAAATACCCTCGGATTGTAAAACTATCAAAATACCCTCGATGGGTAAAATCACCAGATTACCCCTGTAGGGTAGAATTACCGAAATACCCCTGAGGGGTAGGATTACCGAAATACCCTTATAGGGTAACTGACTGTTTTGCCCTTATAGGTAAATGACTGATTTAGGATCGTGAATTTGGTGAGTTGGATTGTGATTGTATGATCGTGTTTTAAGCCCGACTTGATTGTGGGCGTGTATACGATTTCTTTGTTAATATGTGTTGAAATGATGTTACTAAGCATGGCCATTTTGCATACACGTGTAATGATTGAGCATTACATACACGGCATATTGCATTGGGTTAGGTTTGATGATCAGAGGAAGTGTACTCTGGTGGCCCTGCCATATTCTGTTTGAGTGGCTCAGCCACATATACCGTTATTAGCAGCTTGGCTGCATTATTGGAGAGCTTGGCTCTGTGCCATCTTGAATATGGCTTTGTGCCAACCGTATTTACCCGTGACTTTGTGCCTAACAGATATCGATGACTCTGTGTCGATCCTATTTACCCAAGGCTATGTGCCAATTATATTATCGTCGCTGATGGCTATGTGTCGATTATGATTCTGGTGGCTCTGCCACATTCTGTTCTGGTGGCTATGCCACATTCTGTTCTGGTGGCTATGCCACAATATACTGAAACCATGACTGTGACTGGAATCGGGATTACACACTGAGTTCTTGTAACTCACCCCTTTTTCTGATAACATTGCAGGTAATCCCCAGTGATAGCGGATTTGGGAGCTGCGGAGGACTCGGTGGTGGCCATACATCGGAGTCGCTCCTCACGAAACTCAGTATATTTGGTTTTTATGTTATTTCTAAGATTAATTGATTTGGGTTACTATTTTGTAATAAGGTGATTGGATTAAATTTTGTTTTAAACTTTCATTTCCGATTGCCTATTATTACACGTTTTTAAATGGGGGTTTTCTAAAACATTAAAAACTGTTTTCCAAAGTATCAAATTTCCCCAAAAGATCCAAACTCAATTTTCAGAACCAAAGCAGTCTACAAAATGATAATCATAACATTTTCTTTCCAAGGAACCTTAAAAAGCACAATCGAATTTCACAAACAACAAAGCCGAAGTTTCAAAAAGAATGCAAACTTTTTAACGAAAGCATGGTTTTTAAAGAAACCCTTCTATGTGACATGCCAGATCCGGTTATAATGTCTAGGCCAGGTTTGGGGTGTTACACCACTATTCTGATTTCACTAAAAATGGGCTGTTATAGTTATGCATGCAAGGGACATCTTAGGAGTATGGCGTATAGTACACTACGCCAAGAAGAGTCTATCTTTAACAAACTTTTGTGTTGTAATGTCTTAAAACTCATAGTGTCCTTAACTGGTTTTGAATGTTGTTTTTGGCACATCCATATCTTTATCTCGCAATTGATAATAATCACATCGGAGATCTATCTTTGAGAACACTGTAGCACTTTTCTAATGATCAAATAGATCTTCAATACGAGGAAAAAAAAGTTATTCTTTATTGTAACTTTATTCAACTACCAAAAATCTATACACAATCCCGTCGACCTGTCTTCCTTTTCACAATCAGAACAGGTGTGCCTCAAATTGATATGCTTAGTCGAGTAAAACCTCTATCAATTAATTCTTACAATTGAGATTTTAACTCCTTTAATCTGGTTGGAGCCATTTTTGTATAGACCAATCAAGATCAGATAAGTTTTTGACATTAATTCTATAGAAATATCGACTTCTCACTCTGGTGGTAAACTCGACAATTCCTCAGGAAAATCATCTGTAAACTCGCAAACAATCAATAATTAATCAACTTTCAGATATTCTAGGATCCAAGATATAAGTTAAAAATGAATTACAATCTTATAGGAATAATTTATGTGTAGATATTGTTGAAACCATATTCGAAGAACAATCAAACTTAAAATATTCAACATACATTATTTCACTATTTTGACATCTTAAATCAATTTATTTATGTCTGCAATTAACTACAACATCATGTACAATCAGCTAATCCATTCCCAGAATGAAGTCAAATTCATTAAAATGCAGTAACATCAAATCAACAGGAAAGTCATAACCCTAAATTTTTAGTGGACACGATTTGAAAATCAGGTCGTCTGTCAATTGACTCAACCGGTAGACTCTTTTCTGTTACTAACATAGTACATAAATACAAATGTCTGAACCTAGACTCATTTAATGCGTATATTGTAACATCAATGATAGAACAAGTACCAGCAATAACATTAGGAGCTGAGGCTTCCTCGCGCACTCAGTTCGCATAAACTTTGATGAAAGCTCAAGCTTTAGATTGAACCGTTGTGTCTTTTGTTTCGCTTCTACTGAATCTAATTGCGCCTCAAATTCCTAGCCGTCAGCCTCTCGTAGAAGTAACAACAGGTTTTACTTTTTTATTTTTGTTCAAATAAGTTCCATTTGTGTAATTTTTCTTATAATGATTGATGGTGGACTGAAAGCTTTAATATGTTAAAGAATGATCGAGCCTAAAAACTAACTATCACCACGATTAAGGCAAGTGCACCTATCGAACAGTAGTAAAGCTTAATGGCAAGACTGGAATGTCGAACCCAAGGGAACCAAAAGTACTAGTACTTTCTTTTTATTATCTAGCCTAAAATAAAGAGGATTGATGTCTATCTAACTAATTACTAAACTAAGGATGCTAAGACACAGAGAATGAATTGGGGAAAATACTTTTGAGAAAACCAATTGATTAAGATAATACCCGAGGAAGAATCCATCTAGACTTCACTTGTCATTTAACTCTGAACCAGACAATTTATTCACTTGACTTGATACGTAGGATTCCCTAATTTATATTAATACCTCTTTCGAGGCTACTAACGTCTAACCCTAGGTTGATTAATTGAAATCTCTTTCTAATTAAAACTCCTAGTGTTGCATTAACTCGATCTATGGACTCCCATATTAGGTTTGACCCTAATCGGGTAGATTTTCATCGTCCTATTTCTAGGAGTGCGATCAACTCTGCTTAACTATGCTAGATATACTCCTAAATAGGTACTTTTGCTCATCTGAATAAGCACATCAATACTTAAATCAATATCCTAAAATATTAAAGCAAGAATTAAGAACACATAATTAAGAACAAATCAAGTATTTATCATACAGTTCAGAAAACAATAACAAGATCCGTCTTAGGTTTCATCCCCCTCAGGTATTTGAGGGATTTAGTTCATAATTATAAAAGAATACATCTCAGAATAAATTAAATAGCAAAAAATAAAGAAAACCCTAAAACCCCCTGAAGGAAATTGAAGGGAAAATCCTCAGTCTTGAGCGTGGTTCCTTCTTCTGAGATAGATCAACTGGCTTTCTTGGAGAATCCCCTGTATTCAGCCCTCTCTGGCTTTGCTCCTGTCAAAAGAACCCTGACAGAGGCCTTCTGTCGAACTTCTACGGATCTCTGCCCAACTTCACTTTTAGGTTACACTTAGGGTGTTTATATAGGCGTTCGAAATGTTTTTCTTTGCCTCTAAGTATCCTTTTCTGAGTGGAATTAAAACAGGTCACGGCAGGGACACGCTCGTGTGGCATGCCCGTGTGAATCGAGCCCAGGACCGTGTCGAGTCTACTAAAGTGGCACGGCTATGTGGTGAACTCCAGGCCGTCTGGATTTCTTACTTTGGCCCATTTTCTCTGTTTTTGGCTCGTTTCTCGTTCTTTTCATCCTCCTATGCTCTCCTAAGTATAAAACATGAAATTAAAGGATTAGGAGCATCAAATTTTATAATTCAAGATAAAAATCATCCAAAAGTATGCCAAATGTGGGATTAAAATATGTATGTATTATGGTTTATCAAATACCCCCACACTTAAGCATCTGCTTGTCCTCAAGCAAAATCCTCAACTCACGATTAAAATTCAATTTCCTCAACTCATAATTTTCATCAATAATGTTTCATCATAATTCATAGGTAATTTATACATTGATAATTTAACTAGAAGAGTCCTAAAGATTCAAACAATCAAAGTCATAGTTTTTATAGCGCGAAAACATAGGCGTTTCCCCTTACCTAAATAATCACCTTTAATTCAAAATCGACAAGAATTGACATCCTCACTAAAGATTCACTCAAATCACTCAAAGTGTTTAAGGTTCAAAATTAAGCACTCAAGAGTCAAACATGAAAAGTTAATCCCATAGGCTTGCATGAAAATCAGATCTCCACCACTATAAAATGATGTGATACATAGATCAAAAGGTCTTTAAAGGGTTGTAATGGGGCTTGGGTTAAAGGTGTGGATAAAGGCCGAATTAGAGGGTTAAAATTGAGATTGAATTGATAAATTACCTAACTAGAAAAATAGACTAATAATGAATAATTACATCAATCACTAAAACACGAGCTTCTTCTCAAAATGTGAAATTAAACATATAAGCTCAAATGAACATGCTTCAGATAATAATAATAATTTTTTTAAAGAACAAATCATACGAATATAGGAAAGAATTTACAACTGAAGTAGAGAACATAGTTAGGTAACTCCTCAAATCAAATCTCGACAAAAAGGGTTTTACACCATAGGAGAAATTCTTTAAAGACTCAAAAAGAGTGAGTTTTGGGTTAATATTAAGGGTATATCAAGAAACAGTTAATTAGGATCAAAGGGGTTCACTAGAGGTTAATTTTGGGGGTAAGTGGATTAAACCCTAGGTGCCTTTATCATTTCAGTATATCAAATCAAAAATGTGGTCTCGACATGTATAATCAAAGTAAGTTCTAGAATAAGAAATCAATGTTGACACACTCATAATGTAGGGAGGATGTTAAGGAGTGAATCGTGGGATTGAGGTGAGAGGGGGTGGTTGGCCGAATGTGGGAGCTTGTGGGGGGAGTGAAAATTCGGCTAGGGAAGTGTGAGGTGCATATTCGGTCTTGTGTGTTAGGGGTGTCGTTTTTCCTCAAGTGTTTTCTGAGAGATTTTTGTACGCTTTTTCATTATTCAGCTATAGTATTTCAGGACGTCTGGCTTTAATTTTCTTTGCCGAAATTCCAAGTTGCTATTCTTTTTTCTTCTTAGTTCTTCAAACACTATTCTTTTCACTTATAGACACCTAAGCATCTATTATGGAATTCTATTCTAACTCTTTTCTTCCAAAGCCAAAACCTCTCTTCTCCTCTTGTGCTTTTCTACTATTTTCTCCTTCGACCGAATCTTCTCTTTTCTCCCATTTGAAGCGGTTCCTCATTTCTTTTGCTTTAGCTGAATCCTTTACTACTCACCTAATCTCATTTTTCATCCAATTCTTCTCTCTTCATAAATCGGTAGCCATCCTACCTTTTCTTTAATTCCTTTCGCCGAATACTTGGTAGCCGGAGGCTTGGTGTTCTTTTGCCTGCCGAACCTTCATTGCCTAAGCGATTCTTCTATGATTATAAGGTAGTGTGTTATTCTTCCTTTGTTTCCTTTCCTTTTGGTCTTTCCCTCTCCGAAATAGTCGAATCTCTCATTTTGATCTTGTTCTTGTCTAAGGCCGAACCTGAGTACTATTCTCCATCTTGGATCTCGTTTACCCTTTCTCTTGTGTGAAAGCCGAAAACTTTGCTGAGCAACTATCGATCTTTTGGTACCTTGCTAATCGAGAGTTCATCATGGAGGCAGACAATAACCGATCTGAGGGGGGGATAAGGAAGGGTGCCTTTTGAAAGTGGTCTCGTAGCCCCTGTTCCCAAGTTTAAGCGGCGTAAGGTGTTAGCAGTTCGGGACTTTCCACCGGGTTGTGGAAGGTGATTGTTGTTTTATCGAGTTTTAAAATTTATAATGAGAATGATCGAACCAGGAAACTAACTATGACAACGATTGAGGAAAATGTACCTATCGAACAGTAGTATAGCTTAGGCAAGATCGGATTGTCGAACCCAAAGGAACTAAAAGTACTAATACTAACTTTATTTTTATTATTTAGCCTAAAATAAGTGAAGTTGTTATTTAATCTAAATTTATCTAACTACTAAGCTAAACATGCAAAGACAAAAAGAATGAATTAGGGAAATACTTGAGGAAAAACTCAGTTGATTAAGACGATACCCTTAGGAAGAATCCACCTAGACTTCACTTGTTATCTAACACTGAGCCAGACGATTTATTCACTTGACTTGATCCGTAAGATTCCCTAAGTTATATTAAACCCTCTCTCGAGGTGAATAACGTCTGACCCTAGGTTGAATAATTGAAATATCTTTCTAATTAAAACCACTAGAATCGCATTAACTCGATCTATGGATTCCCATATTAGGTTTCACCCTAATCCGGCAAAATCTCATCACCCTAAACACATTCAACTTCAATCAATATCCTGGAAATATCAACACAAGAATTAAGCATACATAATTAAGAACAAATCAAGTATTTATCATATAGTTTAGAAAACAATAATAAGATCCGTCTTAGGTTTCATCCCCTTCAGGTATCTAAAGGTTCGTAACTATAAAAGAAAACATCTCAGAAGAAAAGATAAAACAAAACATAAGAAATCCATAAAACCCCCTGAAGGAATTGATGGAGAGATCCACCGTCTTGAATAGGATTCTGGCTTCTTGAGATGGATCAACTGGCTATCCTCGAGTGGTTTCCCACAAATCTGACCTTTCTGGCTCAGCTCTTTGGCCTAGCTGACCGCCCTGACAGAGGGCTTCTGCCGAACTCCCCTTGAAGTTGCCCCCTTGGGTGTTTATATAGACTTTGAGATGCCTTACTTGGCCCCCAAGTAACCTAATTCAAGTAGAATTCTTACTAGGGTGTTTGAATAGGCTTTAGAATGTGTTTCTTTGCCTCCAAGTATCCTTTTTCGAATGAAATTGCTCTTTCCAGCGACAGGGACACGGCTATGGCACACGCCCGTGTGAATTATGGCTAGGCCGTGTTCAGATTTTTAATGAGGCACGGCCGTGTGATCTTTGGGCCAGGTCGTTTTAATTTCTCTCTTGGCCCAATTTGGTCCATTTTAAGCCTGTTTTTTCGTTCTTTTCATCATCCGGTGAAATTACTCAAAAACATATCAATAAAAATCATAAATCATCAGAAATTTCATCCTAATTAGTAATATAAGGAAATTACTTAAGAACAAGATATAATTCAGGGATTTAAGAATAATGCAGAAAGTTAGGCACTTTTACCCCCGACACTTAAGATTTACATTGCCCTCAATGTACAAAGACAGATAATAACAATTAGTTGATAATCAAAAGAGAGGGAGAGAAGTGAAACTTCCTAAATCATGGATGAATTCCTTGACTTGGGAGTCTTGAGATGTGGTAGTTGCTAACGAGCTCTACGTTTAGATGAAGAAATTGGGAGCTCGTAGAGAATTAGCTAGGAATCATTAAGACACATTTAAAATAAACTAATAATGTAATTAAAGACAAGAAAGATAAAGAGAAGGAGACTAAGAAGGAAAATAAAAGTAAAAGAAAAGATTAATGGACTGAGAAGTCCTTATTGATGGATGGTTCACGAGGTAGGTGTGACCTCTAAGGCTGCGAAGGCGCTGGCGGTGGCGGAAGTGGCGTGATTCCCAAACTGCCTTGAGATCTTCGAAGGCTGTGGTGGTCGTGGTCGTGGTCCCCAAGGCATGATTCCTGACACTAAGAGACTAAAATAAATTAAACTAAATTGACCATAAGATTGTCAAAGAGACAGAAAATAAAGGAGAAGATAAAAGTGAAACAAAAGATAAATGATCTCAAAGACCCTTGGCTTGGTGAGTGGATGAAGCGGCCGGCATGAACTTATGTAGATCGGTCTCCCTCTAGGAGATGGTGCTTGGCTTCTTCCGCTTCATTGCCATGGTTTTGGTGTAGCTCAAGAGTATAGAGAAGGGAGGGGAGAAATCTGAGAAAGGGGAGGAAGAAAATGGTTGAGAAGCGGGAGGGAGAGGTGGTTTATATAGATTTTCAAGTTAGGTACATTCACACGCCCGTGGCTCGTGGGCATGTTGATCCACACGGCCGCCTCGCACGATCGTGTGTCTAGGCGTGTTGGTTTACCCACGCCCATTTTTCAGATTGCCACGCCCGTTTGTGATAAGTCAGTGTCAACCACGGCCACATCGCATGGTCGTGGCATTTTGTCGGTCCCCGTGAGGTGGTGGTTGGAGTCCGTGACTCGAAGATTTGATTTTTTTCTAATACCTCTTCTACCATTGTCAGTACGGAGATTCTGTACTTCCACACAGCTACGGCCATGGCCGTGTGGCCTGGGAATCTGCGTTTTTGGTTAGTTTACAACTAGGTGTTTCAGAAAGAAGAAAGCAAAAGAAAAGAAAAAATAAAAAAAGAATAAAAAAATATGAAAGTAAATTGGGTTAGTGCTTGGGTTGCCTCCCGAGAAGTGCTCGTTTATAGTCTTAAGCTAGACTTTCCTCGTATTCACAAAAATCAGAGTGGTTTAAAAGTTTGAATATCTTCCTCCATTCTATCAATTCTATTTTCTTGATAAAGTTTAAGTCGAGAAGCGTTTACCTTAAAAGTTCCGAATATAGGATTGCTTACCTCGACTGTTCTGTATGGGAAGATATTGCGTACCTCAAGAAGGATTTCTTCATTCGTGTTTAGGTCTGGTGTGGTGATGCGAGGATCTACTTTATCTAACAGTACATGATCTCCTATTTTGAAGTGGTTTGATGTTCCTATGAGCTCTTCTGGGGGCTCTTTCGGTTTTACTTCGTGTGATTCTAGTTTTTCTTTAAATTGTGTTTTCCACTCTTCTAATTTGTCGACCTTGAGGCTTCTTTCCTTATGTAATTCTTCTTTGTTGGCATGTGGTCCATGATTCAGCTTAGGTTTGTTACCTTGTAGTGTTTCTTGTGGTGAAAGTTGAACAACTTGGTTATCGACTGAATTTACTTTCTCACCTTCATCAATTGTTGTCCTAGCCGAGTCAAGAGCTTGTAAACTGATCGATTCGTCACCTACATGAAGTATGAGTTCTCCTGTACCAACATCAATTTTTGTTCTAGTAGTTGCTAAAAAAGGTCTTCCTAAAATTAAGGGAATCGAATTATCCTCATCCATGTCTAAGATAACAAAATCTACTGGGAAAAAAATTTATAAATTTTTACAAGAACATCTTCGATAATACCCCTAGAAATTCTAACAGTTTTATCAGCTAATTGAATGCTCATCCTAGTTTGTTTGGGTTTCCCTAGACCTAGTTGTTTAAACATTTTATAAGGCATGACATTTATACTTTCCCTTAAATTAGCTAAGGCATTATCAATAGTTAGTCTACCAATTAAACATGGAATTGTAAAACTCCCTGGATCTTTTATCTTTCTCGGTAGTCTATTCTGTAACATTGCTGAGCATACTGCATTTAATTCCACATGTGGCTCCTCGTCTAACATACGCTTGTTTGTCAAGAGTTGTTTTAAAAATTACCTCGAATTTGGCATCTGTGGAAGAGTTTCAAGAAGAGGTAAGTTAATATGTAATTTCTTTAAAAGTTTAAGAAACTTACTGAACTGTTCCTCTGTATCGTCTCTTTTTATCGCTTCGAGATAAAGAATACGGGGTTGGTTCTTTTTGATTACCAGTTTTAACTTTTCTTGTGTTAACTCAACTTTACCTTCTTTTACCTCGTTTTCTTGTATGGGATAGGGTTTATCTAACCCTATACTATCATGAGCTGTGATGGCTTGGATTTGCTCCTTTGGTTTAATCTCAGTGTTGCTTGGTAGACGCTCTTGTGGTCGTTCGAAAATCTCTGATCGAATTTCAGAAACTATCTTAGTAAGTTGTCCAACTGACTTAGTAAGTTCCCTGACTTGGTTCTCGATCCCTTTGGTTGATGCTTGTTGATTATCGAGCACTGTCTCAGGTTTTTGGAGACGGATTTCTGTGGCTGCAATGAATTTTGTCAGCATCTCTTCGAGGTTCGGCCTCTTTTCCTGTGGATAGGGCTGATTTTGGAAATTTTGAGGAGGTTGTTGTCTTTGATTTCCTTGACCTTCCCATGAAAAATTTGTGTGGTTCCTCCAACCTAAATTATAATTATTACTATAATGGTTATTATTAGATTTGAAATTATTAGCTATATAGTTCATCTGTTCGCTTTCCGTGCCCGGTTGGTAAGGTGGGTACTCAGGATTCGCCACAGTTCCACTTGTGTCACACTGCATGACTGGATGTACCTGTGAAGAACACAAACTATCAAGCTTCTTATTCATCATTTCTACCTGTGTTGATAGCATGGTTACTGCGTCGAGGTTGTAAACTCTGGCTGATTTTGTTGGTTTTGTCCTTGTAACCTGCCACTGATAGTTATTCAGTGACATCTCTTCAATAAACTCATAGGCTGCTTCAGGAGTTCTGTTGTTCAAGGTTGAATCAATTAGTTGCCTCGTTGAGGGGTTCACACCGTTATAGAAAGTTTGGACTTGGAGCCATAAGGGTAGACCATGGTGCGGACACCTTCTCAAGGGATCCTTGTATCTCTCCCATGTGTCGTATAATGTCTCTAAGTCACAAAAGAAGAGATATCATTCCGTAATTTGGCCATTTTGGCCGGTAGGAAATATTTTAATAAAAAAATTTCGGTCATTTGATCCCATGTAGTGATTGACCCTCGTGGTAGTGAGTTTAACCATTGTTTGGCTTTATTCCTTAATGAAAAGGGAAATAACCGAAGACGTATGGCATCATTAGAAACGCCATTTATTTTGAAGGTATCACAGAACTCTAAAAAATTAGATATATGAGTATTTGGGTCTTCGTCCTACAAACCATCAAATTGAACAAATTGTTGAATCATTTGTATAGTGTTAGGCTTTAATTCAAAATTATTAGCAGCTATAGCGGGCCTAACAATACTTGATTATGCTCCTGTTAAATGAGGTTTAGCATAATCATATATAATACGTGGAGCATTATTTTCCGCCACATCTTATGGTGGTGGATTATTCTCGTCCATCCCTTCAGTAGGATTGGGTCTGCCTTCTCGCTCTTCTTCTGTGTAATTTAAGGTTCGCCTAATTTCTCTGCGATTCCTACAAGCGGTAGCTTCAATATCACTATCGTATACTAATGGTCCTTTCGGGTTCCTTCTAGTCATAAACTAGATGTACCTACTAGGAAAGAAAGAAAGAAAATTTTAGCAAAGTCAGAATTTAAACTAAAAATAAAAGTAAATTGTGGAAAATAATGGCTAAAGTAATAAAAATAGAGCCTTCTTAATATTTTAGTTCCCTAGCAACGGCGCCAAAAACTTGATCATTGTTTTATCGAGTTTTAAAATTTATAATGACAATGATCGAACCTGGAAACTATCTATGACAACGATTAAGGCAAGTGTACCTATCGAACAGTAGTATAGCTTAGGCAAGACCAGATTGTCGAACCCAAAGGAACTAAAAGTACTAATACTAACTTTCTTTTTATTATTTAGCCTAAAATAAGTGAAGTTGTTATGTAATCTAAATTTATCTAACTACTAAGCTAAAGACGCAAAGACAAAAAGAATGAATTGGGGAAATACTTGAGGAAAAACTCAGTTGATTAAGACGATACCCTTAGGAAGAATCCACCTAGACTTCACTTGTTATCTAACACTGAACCAGAAGATTTATTCACTTGACTTGATCCGTAAGATCCCCTAAGTTATATTAAACCCTCTCTCGAGGCTAATAACATCTAACCCTAGGTTGATTAATTGAAATCTCTTTCTAATTAAAACCACTAGAATCACATTAACTCGATCTATGGATTCCCATATTAAGTTTCACCCTAATCTGGCAAAATCTCGTCGCCCTAATCACATTCAACTTGAATCAATATCCCGGAAATATCAACACAAGAATTAAACACACATAATTAAGAACAAATCAAGTATTTATCATATAGTTCAGAAAACAATAACAAGATCCGTCTTAGGTTTCATTCCCTTCAGGTATCTGAAGGGTTTAGTTCCTAACTATAAAAGAAAACATCTTAGAAGAAAATATTAAACAAAACATAAGAAATCCATAAAACCCCCTGAAGGAATTGAAGGAGAGATCCGCCGTCTTGAGTAGAATTCCGGCTTCTTGAGATGGATCAACTGGCTATCTTCGAGTGATTTCCACAAATCTGACCTTTTTGACTTGGCTCCTTGGCCTAGCTAACCACCCTCTTTCAGGTTATACTTAGGGGGTTTATATAGGCTTTTGAAATAGGTTTCTTTGCCCCTAATTATCCTTTTCTGAGTAGAATTGCTCTTCTCCATGACAAGGACACGGCTATGGCACACGCCCGTGTGAATCGTGGTCAGGCCGTGTTCGAACTTCTTTAGTGAGGCACGGCCGTGTGAATTGGGATCAGGCCGTGTTCTAGTTTATCAGGGAGGCACGGCTGTGTGGGCTTAAGTTCAGGCCGTATCGATTTCTTTTTTGGCCCAATTTGGTCTGTTTTAGGCCCATTTCTCGTTCTTTCTATTCTCCTATGCTTTCCTGAGTATAAGACATGAAAAGAAAGGATTAAGAGCACCTTTTTACATAAATTAAGGATAAATCATCCAAGAGTATGCTAAATGTGGGATTAAAATATGTTACTTTTACTGTTTATCAGAAGGGCATCGGCATCTGAGTTAGCTAGGCAAATCGTAGTTAGTGAAGGCAAGTGATAGTAAACGCATCATTAAGATTGGTTTAAAGGTCTTCTTATCGTGTTGTTAATAGAATTAATGGTGCGTTATGTGTGGTATAGGTGATGATGGCCGTGATTGTATAGTACTTTACATGATCAGGTGTGTAATCTCACGCATCTTTCCTGAATGATTGCTTGTGGTGTTGCGTGAATCGGCCAAAAGTCGAAAAGTTGGAAGACCGGCATCTGTGCCACTTGAGCATGTGAGCGCTCGTAGTGGTAAAATCGAGATACGAGTAGTGACGGTAAGTCGTTGAGAGTTTCGCGAGCACTCTCGCGACATTGGGGCTGTAATGGGCCTAACCGAGCCGATACGGGCTTAACGGGCCCAATGGCTTTCCGGCCCACATGGGAAAAGTTGGTGAAAAATCGTCAAAAGGTAAGTACGGTTGTGAAATCTAGAAATCTGAGACTGAAACCAGGCGAAATGGGCCACATGAGCATGTGGGTCCGTTTGGGCCTGAAGTGGATTTTAGGCCCGTTAGCTCCGTAGAGACCCAATAAGGGTCCTGTGTCGTTCGAGGCGACAATAAGCTATTGAAAAGCCATAAATGGATAGATTACTGGAATACCTCTAGCGGGTAAATTACTGAAATACCCTGTTGGGGAAGTTATTAAAATACCCTCGGTGGGTAAAATTACCTTTATACCCTTAGGGGCAGATTTGGTATGATTGTGTATAACTTGATTAATTGCCATGATGATACATTTTGCATACACAGAATTATTATGCCATGACATGTTGCATTGGGATGGGTTATAATGTTGGAGGAAGTGCTATACTGGTGTCTATGCCACAATATATTGATATTGGTGGCTATGCCACAATATCATCGATTTCGAGTGGCTCAATGACATATATCGATCTTGCGGCTTTCTTTGCATTTATCTTGCGACAAATGACATTTTTGGAGTGTAGTAGATGGGTGGGTCAATTTAGAAATCCCCACATGGAGTGTAGGGCTGGTACAAGCGGAATGTAGCGGATGGACTATTAGGTTGGGGGCTACATTTTCTGTTTGCATTACCATGATTTTGGCGCCGTGGACCCAGATTGATACTGTATAGGGTTAAGGCCCAGATTGTTACTGCATAGGGCTTCGCCCAATTTGATTTCGTATGGGCTCGGGCACAGTTAATAACTGATTGGGAGTGATAAACTGTAATTATAACATATTTTAATCCCGCATTTAGCTTAGTTTTGGATGATTTATCCCTTGATTTATGTAAAAAGGTGCCTTTAATCCTTTCTTTTCATGTCTTACACCCAGGAAAGCACCCGAGGATGAAAAGAACGTAAAACGGGCCCAAATGGAGTAAAATGGGTCTTGGCATGAAATCGACACGGCCTGGCCCAAAGTCCACACGGCCGTGTCTCGTCGATCACCTAGAGCACGACCTCTCCCTTGATTTACACGGCCGTGCCTCATTAAAAGAATTCGAACACGGCCTGAAGTCGATCCGCACGGGCGTGCTACATGGCCGTGCCACTATCGTCAGAATGAATAATTTTAGTCGAAAAAGGATACTTAGGGAGAAAGAATCGCATTCCAAAGAGCCTATAAATATCCCCTAAGTACCACCTTTTAGGGGGAGGCGAGCTAGGCCAAGGAGCCAAGCCGGAAAGGTCAGAATTGTGGGAATCACTTGAAGATATCCAGTTGATCCATCCCAAGAAGCCGGAATTATACTCAAGACGGTGGAATTGTCCTTCAATTCCTTCAAGGAGTTTTAGGAATTTATTATGTTTTGTTTTATCTTTTCTCTTGAGATGTTTTCTTTCTTAGTTATGAACTAAACCCCTCAGATACGTGAAGGGGATGAAACCTAGATGAATCTTGTTATTTGGTTTATGAATTTTATGATAAATACTTAGTTTGTTCTTAATTATGCATGCTTAATCCAAATCTGATGTGCGTAGGTGGAGGAGGAATAGACCCTGCTTAAGAGTAGATCTAGCGTAATTAAGCGGAGTTGATCGAATGCCTAGAGATAAGGTTACGAGATTTTGCCGAATTAGGGTGAAACTTAATATCGGAATCCATAAATCGATTTTCTGCTATTCTAGGGGGTTATTATATGAGAACGAGAGTTCCACTAATTAACCTAGGGTTGGATGTTATTCGCCTCGAGAGAGGGTTTAGCATAGGTTAGGGAGTCCTGCGGATCAAGCTAAGTAAATAAATCATATAATTCAATGTTAAATAACAAGTGAAGTCTAGGTGGATTCTTCCTGAAGGTATCGTCGTGATCAACTGAGTCTTTTTCTAAGTTATTCCCCAATTCGTTCTTTTTGTCTTTGTCCTTAGCTTAGTCGTTGTCAAATTTAGATTAAAACAAACGTCACTTTATTTTTAAGGCTAAATAATAAAAAGAAAGTTAGTATTAATACTTTTGGTTCCTTTGGGTTCAATATCCGGTCTTGCCTAAGCTATACTACTGTTCGATAGGTACACTTGCCTTTAATCATTGTCAGAGTTACTTTTCAGGTTCGATCATTCTTTTATAAATTTTAAAGCTCTGATTTCAGCGATCAGGGAGATTACACACTAAGTTCTCGTAACTCACCCTGTTGTTTCAACCTTACAGATGATCTCCAGCGTTAGTGGATTTGGAGCTGTGGAGGACTCTGTGGTGGCCATACACCGGGAATTATTCTCATAAACTTAAGTAAATATACTTTCTGCTTTATTTTAGTTTAATTATTGATTTGGGTTAATATTTTTGTAATAAGGCCATTGGTATAATTTCTTTTAAGTTTTCCTTAATAACTGCTAGATTTATAAATATGTAGTTTTCTTTAAATGACAATAATTGTTTTAAAAAATATCACATCTTCGTAATCTAATGAAACTTATTTCTTTAATGAACAAAGTTTTCAATAATGGTAATATCAACATTTTTACGATAACACCATAAAAGCAAATATGAATCTCAACAACAACAAAGCTCGAAGTTTTCCAAGAAAGAATACGATGTTTTCAACGAGAACACTGTTTTAAACAACTTATCCATGTGACACGCTAGATCCGGTCGTAACGTCTAGGTAGGGTTTGGAGTGTTACACATAATTAATAAAGTGAGCAATAAAAGAATGTATGCTCTAAAAGGCTCAAGATCTCACAAAAATTATGGTTTTTGATGTCAATCTTGCAAATTTCAATTTCAAAGTAATATTTAGATTTAGGTAGACAACCAAACAAATTTTTAATTCTAAAAATAGACTCATCATGTTTGATTCTCTAATATCTTAAAGTTTAAAGCATCATTGCACAATTACCTATGACTTGATCCAAAACATATCAATAAAAATCATAAATCAATAGAAGTTTCATTCTAATTAGTGATATGAGAAAATTACTTAAGAACAAGGCATAATTCAGGGATTTTCAAATAATACTATAGTTGACCCCCCACACTTAAGACGTACATTCTCCTCAATGTACAAAGATAGATAATGATTAGTAAGAAAGTCATAAGAGAGGGAGAGAGGTAACTTCCTGAATTATGGATGAAATCCTTCAAGGATGATTAATGATGAACATGATGACTAGGGATAGGTGAAGGTGGTGGGGAATACTCCGGTGGTGTGTTCGTTCATTGAGTGGCATCTTGAACCTTTTTAAACTGCAAAGTCATCAGTAAAGTTTTTAGGGAGTTCTTTAATGGACGTTTGTTATAGTTACTCGAGAGTTAAATAGCCAGAGATAAAACAAATCAAATTATACTTAAAAATTTAAAGAGTTTAATAATAAAGGAAAATAAACTAAAATAAAAAATAAAAATAAAAATAAAAATAAAAATAAAGAAAATAAAAGGACTCAAAAGGTCCTCATCGTCAGAGTGATCTCGAGGTGGTGGTGGCGGCGATATGTGAAAAAGCTGATAATATCGACCACGGCCGCCTCGCACGGCCGTGGCGTTTAGTCGGAGCCTGTGTCTTGGGGAAAATTTCTGTCCTATTTCTGGATGATCTCCGCCACGCCCATGTACCAATTTGTGGTGTCCACACGGCCACGCCCGTGTGGTATGGGAATCTGTGTTTTAAAACATGAACGAACGTGAAAACAAACTAATTAGTGGGGTTAGTGCTCGGGTTGCCTCCCAAGAAGCGCTCATTTAAAGTCTTAAGCTAGACTTACCTCTCATTCGAGTATTCATGGTGGTTTGAGGAGTTGAAACTCCTCACCCCTGCTATCAGTTCTATGATTACTATATAGTTCGAGTCGAGTAGTCTTTACCTTAAAAGTGCCGAACTTAGGATTAGTTACCTCAATTGTTCCGTATGGGAAGATATTCAGTACCTCAAAAGGGATTTCTTCATTTGTATCAAGGTCTGAAGTGGAGATCCGAGGGTCTGTTTTATTCAACAATACATCATCTCCTATCTTAAATTTGGTTGGCTCATCCTGAATTTTGACATGGTTTGCTTTGGGTCTACTTCATGTATTCCTAATTTCTCTTTGAAATGTGTCTTCCACTCGTCTAGTTCATCAGTCTGAAGCCTTCATTTCTCATGAGTTATTTTCTTGTTGGCATGAGGTCTAGGATCTGGCTCAGTTGTGTAGTTCCGTGGTGCTTCCTGAAAATAAGGTTTAACCGAATGGTCATTAATAGAGTTTATGTTCTCACCTTGATTACTTGATGTCCTAGCCAAGTCAAGAGCTTGAAGAGTGATTGTCTCGTCACCTACACGAAGTATAAGTTCTCCTGTATCAACATCAATTTTAGTCCTAGCAGCTGTTAAAAAGGGTCTTCCTAAAATTAAAGGGATATTATTGTCCTCATCCATGTCTAAAACGACAAAGTCTACTTGGAATACGAATTTATCAATTTTTACTAGAACATCTTCGATTATACCCCTAGGAATTCTAATAGTTTTGTCATCTAATTGAATGCTCATCCTAGTTTGTTTGGGTTTCCCTAAACCTAGCTGTTTAAACATTTTATAAGGCATAACATTTATGCTTGCCCCTAAATCAGCTAAAGCATTATCAACAGATAAACTACCAATTAAGCATGGAATTGTAAAACTCCCTAGATCTTTTAATTTTCATGGTAGTTTATTTTGCAGAAGTGCTGAGCACACTGCATTTAGCTCCACATGCGACTCCTCATCTAACTTCCTTTTGTTTGTTAAAAGCTCTTTTAAAAATTTCCTTGAATATGGCATCTGCGAAAGAGCTTCAAGAAACGGTAAGTTAATATGTAATGTCTTTAGGAGTTTAAGGAATTTACTGAATTGTTCATCTGTGTGGTCATTCTTCATTGCATTGGGGTATGGCACACGAGGTTGATACTCTATGATTACCGATTTTGGCTTATTATGGCTTATCTTAACCTTACTTTCCTTTACCATATTCTCTTGCCTCGCTTCTGGTTCATCTAACCTTTCACTATCGTGAGCTGTTATGGCTTGAAGTTGCTCCTTTGGGTTAGTTTCTGTGTGGCTCGGCAGGCTTCCTTATGATTGTTCAGAGAACTGCTTAGTAAGTTGCCCTAATTGGTTCTCGATCCCTTGAATCGATACTTGTTGATTTTTGAGTGCTATCTCGGTGTTTTGGAAATGGGTTTTTGACACCGCGATAAATTTTGTTAGCATTTCCTCAAGGTTTGGCTTCTTCTCTTATGGGCAGGGTTGCTGTTGAAAGCTTGGGAGGGGTTGTTGTCTTTGATTTCCTTGACCACCCCATGAGAAATTGGGGTGGTTCCTCCAACCTGGATTGTAAATATTACTATAAAGGTTATTTTGAGGTCTAGAATTATTACCCATATAGTGAACTTGCTAGTTTTCAGTGCTCGGGTTGTAAGGCAAATATTCTGTGTTGTTCATCACTCATCCATTCGTATCGCACTACATAACTGGATGTACATATGAAGAACCACATAAACCATCAATTTTCTTACTTAACAGTTCTACCTGGTTTGATAGCATCGTCACTGCGTCGAGGTTGAAAACACTGGCGGCTTTTGTTGGCTTTGTCCTCGTGACTTGCCACTGATAATTATTCAGTAACATCTCTTCAATGAATTTGTAGGCAGCCTCAGGTGTTTTGTTGTTCAGGGTTCCACCGACGGCTGAATCAATCAACTGCCTAGTTGAGGGGTTTACACAGTTGTAAAAGGTTTGAACTTGGAGCCACAAAGGTAATCTATGGTGTGGGCACCTTCTCAATAGATCCTTGTATCTCTCCCATGCATTGTAAAGTGTCTCTAAATCCATCTGCACAAAAGAAGAGATATCATTCCTCAACTTTGTCGTTTTAGCCGGCGAAAAATATTTTAACAAATTTTTGGTCATTTGTTCCCATGTAGTGATTGATCCTCGCGGTAACGAGTTCAACCACTGTTTAGCTTTGTTTTTCAACGAAAAGGGAAACAACCGATGACGAATGGCATCATCAAAAACGCCATTTATTTTGAAAGTATCACAAAATTCTAGGAAATTTGCCAAGTGATTATTTGGATCTTCATCCTGCAAACCATCAAACTGAACAAATTGTTGTATCATCTAAATTGTGTTAGGTTTCAGTTCAAAATTATTTGCAGCAATAGCAGGTCTAACAATACTTGACTCAGTTCCTGTTATATTAGGTTTAGCATAATCATACATAGTACGAGGAGCAGGATTTTGATTCATCGTGTTTGCGGCAACCATAGCAGGTAGCGGATTGTTATCAGCCATCTCTGCGGTAGTATTGGTATCGTCCTCTTGCTATTCTTCTATGTATTATAAGCTTCGCCTTATTTCTCTTCTGTTTTGATCGTTGTTTTGTCGAGTCTTAAAATTTATAAAAAGAGAATGATCGAACCTAGAAAAACTAACTCTGACTTTAAGGCAAGTGCACCTATCGAACAGTAGTATAGCTTAGGCAAGACCGGATTGTCGAACCCAAAGGAACTAAAAGTACTAATACTAACTTTCTTTTTATTATCTAGCCTAAAATAAATGAATTTGTCTATTTAATCTAAATTTAACTAACTACTAAGCTAAAGACACAAAGACAAAAAGAATGAATTGGGGAATATTGTTGGAAGAATCCACCTAGACTTCACTTATTATCTAACACTGAACCAGACGATTTATTCACTTAACTTGATCCGTAAAACTCCCTAAATTATATTAAACCCTCTCTCGAGGTGAATAACGTCTAACCCCAGGTTGATTAATTGAAAACTCTTTCTAATTAAAACCCCTAGAACTGCATTAACTCAATCCATGGACTCCCATATTAGGTTTCACCCTAATCTAAAAACATCTCGTCACCCTAACTCTAGGCGTGCAATCAACTCCGCTTAACTATGCTAGATCTACTCTTAAGCAAGGACTTTTGCTCCACCACTTAAGCACAACATACTTGAATCAATATCCCGAAATTATCAACACAAGAATTAAGCATACATAATTAAGAACAAATCAAGTATTTATCATATAGTTCAGAAAACAATAACAAGATCCGTCTTATGTTTCATCCCCTTCAGGTATCTGAAGGGTTTAGTTCATAACTATAAAAGAAAACATCTTAGAAGAAAAGATAAAACAAAACATAAGAAATCCCTAAAACTCCCTGAAGGAATTGAAGGAGAGATCGGCCGTTTTGAGTAGAATTCTGGCTTCTTGAGATGGATCAACTGCCTATCCTCGAGTGGTTTCCCACAAATCTGACCTTTCTGGCTCGGCTCCTTGGCCTAGCTGACCGTCCTAACAAAAGCCCTGGCAGAAGGTTTCTACCGAACTCCCCTTTCAAGTTGCCTCCTTGGGTGTTTATATAGACTTTGAGATGCCTTACTTGGCCCCTAAGTATCCTAATTTAACTAGAATTCCTACTGGGGTGTTTGAATAGGCTTTGGAATGTGTTTCTTTGCCTCCAAGTATCCAAATCCGAGTAGAACTCCTCTTGGCCGCGGCAGGGACACGCCTATGGCACACGCCCGTGTAAGTCGTGGCCAAGCCGTGTTCGACACTGTTTAATGAGGCACGGCCGTGTGGCTTAGGCCCAGGCCGTGTGGAATTCATGATATGGCCTATTTACTCCGTTTTGGGCCCGTTTTCCGTTCTTTTCATCCTCTGGTGCTCTCTTAAGTATAAAACATGAAAACAAAAGATTAAGAGCACCAAATTACACAATTCAAGGCTTAAATTATCCAAAAGCATGCTAAATGTGGGCCTAAAATATGTTACTTTTACGGTTTATCATGTTTCTATGAACGGTACCTTCTATATCGCTGTCAAAAATTAAGGGTCATGACGGGTTCCTCCTAGTCATAAACTAGAAAAACCTATTAGAAAAAATAATAGAGAGATTAGAAAACCAAAAATAAAAATTAGAATGAAATAAATAAAAGAAAAATGGCTAAAGTAATAAAAATTGAGTGTTCCTAATATCAGTTCCCTAGCATCGGCGCCAAAAACTTGATGGTGGTCTGAAAGCTTTAATATTTATAAAAAGAATGATCGAGCCTACAAACTATCACCACGATTAAGGCAAGTGCACCTATCGAACAGTAGTATAGCTTAGTGGCAAGACCAGAATGTCGAACCTAAGGGAACCAAAAGTACTAGTACTAACTTTCTTTTTATTATCTAGCCTAAAATAAGGAGGATTGATGTCTATCTAACTAATTACTAAACTAAGGATTCTAAGACACAGAGAATGAATTGGGGAAAATACTTTTGAGAAAACCAATTGATTAAGACAATACCCGAGGAAGAATCCACCTAGACTTCACTTGTTATTTAACTCTGAACCAGACAATTTATTCACTTGACTTGATCCGTAGGATTCCCTAATTTATATTAATACCTCTTTTGAGGCTACTAACGTCTAACCATAGATTGATTAATTGAAATCTCTTTCTAATTAAAACCCCTAGTGTTGCATTAACTCGATCTATGGACTCCCATATTAGGTTTGACCCTAATCCGACAGATTTTCGTTGTCCTATTTCTAGGAGTGCAATCAACTCCGCTTAACTATGCTAGATCTACTCTTAAACAGGGGCTTTTTCTCCTCTGAATAAGCACATCAATACTTGAATCAGTATCTTGAAATATTAAAGCGAGAATTAAGAACACATAATTAAGAACAAATCAAGTATTTATCATACAGTTCAGAAAACAATAACAAGATCCGTCTTAGGTTTCATCCCCCTCAGGTATTTGAGGGGTTTAGTTCATAATTATAAAAGAATACATCTCAGAAGAAATTAAATAGCAAAACATAAAGAAAACCCTAAAACCTCTGAAGGAAATTGAAGGGAAGATCCTTAGTCTTGAGCGTGG
The DNA here is from genome assembly GCA_025503065.1 of Gossypium bickii. Taxonomy (NCBI): domain Eukaryota; kingdom Viridiplantae; phylum Streptophyta; class Magnoliopsida; order Malvales; family Malvaceae; genus Gossypium; species Gossypium bickii. The sequence goes on from CP106709.1 coordinate 20,297,511, forward strand.
TTCTTGCTTCTGATATTGATCAACTAGCTTTCTTGGAGTAATTCCTTGTATTCAGCCCTCTCTGGCTTTGCTCCTGTCAAAAAAACCCTGACAGAGGCCTTCTGTCGAACTTCTGCCGACCTCTGTCCAACTTCGCTTTTAGGTTACACTTAGGGTGTTTATATAGGCTTTCAGAATTTCTTTCTTTGCCTCTAAGTATCCTTTCTGAGCGGAATGAAAATAAGTCACGGCAGGGACACGCCCGTATACCACGTCCATGTGAATCTCGCCCAGGACCGTGTTCGAGTCTGCTAAAGTGGCATGGTCATGTGGTGAAATCCAGGCCGTGTGGATTTCTTACTTTGGCCCATTTTCTCTATTTTTGGCCCATTTCTCATTCTTTTCATCCTCCTATGCTCTCCTAAGTATAAAACATGAAATTAAAGGATTAGGAGCATCAAATTCCATAATTCAAGGGATAAATCATCCAAAAGTATGCCAAATGTGGGATTAAAATATGTATATATTACGGTATATCAATGATTCAAAGATCCACAAATGATATAGGACCTGTCTTTCAATCTACATATCCTAGAATGATTCCATCCACAATGGCTACCTTCAATTCTGTTTACATTTCTAACGCTACCCGTACTAGCTATTGAAGTCATCAATGGTCTCACATTACTTTGTTCTATTCTATCTCTATCAAAAAACTCTACTAGCACTGGAGACGGCTACTCAACTCTTTCATTTTCTTTGGTGGAGAAACATAAAACACTTTAGATGTATTTCGCTTATTTAAGTCATGAATTTTTGTTTCCTTCAGTTTCTTGTTATTGTAAACTTTTTCCATTTTCTTAGCTCGATCAAACAAAACTATGAAATCTCAAATTTCCATTGCACCAACCAGTAGCTTGATCTTTCCATTTAATCCATCTTCAAAATGAATACACATATCTTCCTTTGTAGATACAATTTCACAGATTATATTTGTTGAGTTGAACAAACTCACGTTCATAGTCTGCAATTGATCTATTTCCCTATTTTAACCTAAAGATTCATTTTTCTTCTTGTCAAGGTATTATTTGCTGACTTATTTCTTTCAAAACTCAGTTTTGAAAAATTTCTAATTAACCTGTTCTTTCGGTACAACTGTAACTAGAGTTGACCACCAATGAAAAGCTTTCTCTTTTAACAGTAACGCTGCACATCTCAAATAATCTTTGAAAGGAAACAATATTTCATCCAAAACTCTCTGTGTGTTCTACCCAGTACTCAGCTCTAGCCGAATCATCACTCACTTAACCACTATACTCTTCGACTCCACATATTTAGAATTTATCAATAGAAAGTCTGTGAATATTCTATTGTATAGGGCTTTGAGGACAGGGGGTGGAGGTTGTTGAGCCACGAAATTTACTTTCACATACATGTTAAACATATCACTCATCATATTAAGAGAGGTACTGTGAGCCTCTTCTCTAGGATCTTGAAATTCGGGAACATTATGAGCAGCCCTTTGATCAATGACTATAGAATAAGTCAAAACTTCATCATAATCTGCTCGATAGGATTTAGTTGACATATTTAATCTATAAGAAAACAAATTAAACTAATTAAGAGTCATTACACTATCACAGGTGATAAAGTGGCATGTATTTGTAGACTCAAATCAACTAAATCATAACTCTGATACCACTAAATGTAAAACCCCTAACCCGTCTTTGTTGTTGGATTAAGGTTACTTGATATTAAGATAGTTAACAAGACTGATAATATAGTAACACAATTTAAAAATTAATTTAAACACCATTAATTAATAAACAATCATCATTCATAGAATACATTCAAAAATGAGACATAAATCGAGCATTCAGAACCCTAAAATCTATTTATAAATGAATATAGACTAATGGGTTAGTTTCGAGAACAGTGGTATAAGAAACAGTGGTTTCAGGACCAAAATTCTGACTAGTGGGTTAGTTTTATTATTTAAATTAAAATAATAAGGTCGTGTGAATGTCATATAAAAAATTGATATGTTAATTTTATTGTTTGGTCATTTAATTAAGTAATAAGGAAAACATTGTGAAAGGTGCAAATGTTAATGGTATTAGTAAATGAGTTAAATAATTAAGGAAATGAAAACTAATGAACTTAATTGGTAATTAGCCATATTGGTTTATAAGTGGATGGCTAATGCAAGGTTATTAGGTAAATTTTAGTTAAATTAAAGGGTAAAAGGGTAAAAGAGTAAATAAAACATAAGCAAATAATGGACAAACCATCATCTTCTCCAAAATTATTCTTCCACCACCAAAAATGCCATGGTTGTGAATGCTCGACCAAGCTTATGAATGTGCATGTAGGTGAAATTTTAAACACTTTTTAATAATTTTTACGTTTTTGAGATTTTGTTAGCTTAATTTATCTAATCGAGGATTGATTTGTGAAATTTTTAAAAATGTCAAAATTTATCATGGTTGAAATTTGAACGTTTAGGTGTTGGTAGATGTACTTTTTATCTTGATGATGATTTTAGACTATTAGGTAAAATAGTTTCGAATGGTTTTCCAATTAGGGACTTAATTGATATAATATAGAAATTTCAAAGGCTAGTAGTGAATATTCAATTGTTTAGGGACTATTTAGGGACTATTAAGAAATTAGCACAAGTCTTTTTTAGTTTAATTTGTTTAAATTTGAAAGTTTAGGTATTCAGGGTTAAATTGAATAAAAGACAAAAGTTTAGGTCAAATATGTAAAATAATATAAAAGAGCTAATTAGATGAGTTTAATTATTATTTTAAAACGTTTGAATTAGTTAATTGAATTAATTATTATAATTAGATCAAGAAGCAAGTCAATTGATCGTTAATCGGGGAAAAGAAAAGGTCGTCGAGTAGGCATCATCGCATAAATGAAATTATCAAATCTCAGTAAGTTCATATTACATGTAATATGTTATATTAAATTATTTTATTTTTATTTTTATTCTTATCATTGTGATGTTTGTAATTATTGAATGTTGGTTGTTGAAAATTAATAATGAAATTGAGTTGTATTGGAGATAATGAATCGGGCCTTGAGTTCAACAGGCTTCATGCTGGTGAATTATATCAAGCTCTGAGCCTAACAGGTTTCGTGCCGGTGAATTACATCAACCCATGAGCCTAGCAGGCTTTGTACCGGTGTATTATATCAGGCTTTGAGCCTAGCAAGCTTCGTTTCGGTGAACTGTATCAGGTAACTTGTACGGGAAGTATTATTTCAAGTAAACTATGAGATTAAAAATATTCTCATGCCATATAATTTTATATATGAAGTTTTAGTTATGATTTTGGGTGTTATAAATTGAATGCTCTTGGAAGTTGAAGTAGGCAAATTATGATCGTTGGTCTCACGATACATTTTTGTATCATTGTGTTTAAATTTCTGAGTATAATAAGTTAATTGCAATAACGTTCTAAGCTTTACTTGAGCTTACTTTGTTTGATTTAACTTTGAAGGTCAGTTGGAATCATGACGTCAATTGGATCAGTTCAAGAGATCACACACTATCCACTATATTTTCGGTATTCATTTTGTTCATTTTGGGTCTATTGAAAGTGGCATGTAACTAGGCATTCTTGTATATATGGCTATATTTATAAGTTTTAGTTGATAAATAACTTTTGTTGAAATAGTAGCTTGTAAATGTTATTCTAAGTATTTGGTTGTTGCGATTGGTATTTTGTGATAGTTGTAAGTACTAACATTGAGTATTATATTAAAATGGAAATGGTCAATATATGTGTATGAATATGAATGTGATGTTAGTTAGAGTGAATGAAAAAGATTTAGTATGTTTGATTTATGCTTAGTGAGTGAACTTGAAATGTTGTATTGGATTAAATTTGATGTGTGAATTGCAGTGCCTATTTATGGCATATTGGTTTTAGGATTGAAGATTTTTTTGGTATGTTTTGATGTTTTTAAATGTGTTTTAGTCATGTGAAAGTGTCTTGAATTGGTTTGTTTTGGTGTCTAGGCAATTGGTTTTGATTTAGTTTGTATTAGGGGTAATTTATGTAGCACACGACTGTGTGTTGTTTAAATTTTAAATGCAAGATGAACCACATGGTCATAGAGAGTTACACGACATGTAACGCCCCAAAATCTCTTATGTAACAGTCGGGTTTATACCCTAATCGGAACAGTGGTTTCAAAACCACAAATCCAAGTCATTAAAATATTTTAATATTATTTTTTGTGTCCTTAATATGTGATTAAGCATGTGGTAAATTTCCGTGAGCTAATTTTTCTGTCTGTGTGTTTAATTGGACAAAAGGATTGAATTGCATTAAATGTGAAGGTTGTATGCTATATGTTAAAGTGCCTATGTGTTGTGGCTTATTAAGGTGGAGGCCTTATGTTGTTATTAAACCAATAGTTAGTTGGTGGATGGTTAAAGGACTAGTATGCCCTTAATGAATATAAGTTTCTTATGTTTAATAAAAGGTTAATTAGGTAATTAGATTAATATTATGTTTATAACAAAACAAAACATGAAATGAACATGAATGCATTCATCTTTCCACTGAAAATAAAAAGAAAAGAAAGGGGTTTGAAGCTTTCTAATATTCAGCTACTATCAAGCTTAATTCAAGGTATGTTTTTAATCGGTTTTTGATAATTTCTACGTTTTCGCAATCGTTGCTTTGAGAGTGACAAAACCCATGTATTAATTTTAAGAATTGATGATGTTTTTGAGATGAGCATTTGATGTACTCATGTGACTTATGATGTTTTATGGTGTTAAATAAAAGATTTGAGCTAGATGAACATACTTTGTTCTTGAATTTTTGATGAATTTAGCTAATTAGGGCTAAATTGAGAAAATATTATTTTGAAGGACTAATTTGTGAATTTGATGAAAAATATGGACTTACATAGTCCCTAGGGAGATTCGGCTATGCATGTGTGTGAACAAATTTTGTGAATTTGATGTTTTGTGAAAAATGGACTAAATTGATAAATTGTGCAAATATGAGGGTTAATTTACAAATGGCCCTAAATGTGTGTCCTTGGATTGAACTGAATAAGTTAGTGAATAAATGAGTTAATTCTAAATATGTATAGATCAAGAACCGAGGAAAATAGACTTAGATCGCGGGAAAGCTAAAGTAACCGAGTAGCCGTTCCCGTTTCAGTTAAATCGAATCCAAGGTAAGTCATATTGCAAATAAATGTAATTGTATCGAATTGAGCATATTCATATGACTATTGCTGATAATGAATGCTTACGAGATGTTATGTATATGAATTCTGAGATAAGGTCGATATAGTGATAAGTTTGAGAAATCCCATATGAACTTAGAAATACAAAGGTACCTATTCTATTTTATCATGTAAGACCACGTCCGGGACGTTGCAGTTGATTTGATATTCATGTAAGACCACATCTTGGACTTTGGCATCGATATGAGCTTTACGTGTAAGACCATGTCTGGGACATCGGCATCGTATTGATTCGTGTAAGACCACATCTGGGACGTTGGCATCGATATGAGCTTTATGTGTAAGACCATGTCTGGGACATCAGCATCGTATTGATTCATGTAGGACCCTATCTGAGACAGTGGCATCGATATCTGATTACATGTAAGACCTCGTTTGGGATGTTGGCATTGTATGATTATTCTGAGTCTCTGAGTATCCTACTAGATTCCTTACGGTTCAACGGGCAAGTCTGTGATACGAAATGGCCATGTAAATAATTAATCCGTTTCAGGTACGTTGATTTATATACTAAGTGTGTATATGAGGTAAGTTCCTATGTGATCTTACTATGATGATTATGTATATTTGGATAACAATATGAGATGTGATAGTAAGCATGACAGAGCTTTGTGTATATGAGACTTTTGAATTGATGAATGTGGCAAATATGGCCAAGTACATGGACCAAAGTATATATATGTGATAAATTTCTAGGTGATTTAAATGTGCTAATGTATCTATGAGTATATATACCTTCTATGCTAAGTTTGTTTGTGTTATGACTTACTAAGCTTTTGGAAAGCTTACTCTGTGCGTGTGTTTTCTCTGTTTTATAGGTCATCAAAGCTACTGAAGTCTTGGGACCGTCAAGGAGCATCATCACACTACTAAACTCATTTTGGTACACTTTGGAAATGTATATAGCTAGATATGGCATGTATTGACTAGTATTTGATATAAGTTTGTTACATGAACTTTTCCATGTGACTTGGTTAGTTATGAGTTGAGAATTTGCTTGAATGAATGTGATATGTGAAGTATGTATTTGGCATGGTTAGTTGATTCATGAAATGGTCAAGTTTTTGGGTAAGTATTTGGATGAATTAAACTTGATATACATATGTTTTGGTCTTGAAAGTTGACATGGTTGAAATGGATATTGAATGTTTAGATTGAATGGTTGTTTTTGGTTGTCTAGTAAGCAAGAATTGTGTTGGTAAATATTGCTTGTAGGTATGACCCAAGTGGGTGGCATTTTGGCCTTGAAAATGGCCTATAATGTCACAAGGTTGTCGCAAACGGGCGTGCCTAGTGACCGTAGGGCTAAGTCAGTAGCTAGCATAAGAGTACACGGCCTCGGCACACGGACGTGCCTAGTAGCCGTATGATTTTTGACAGGATTGACCACAACCAACGTACACAGACGTGCTTTGTGGCCGTAGAGAAAAGGTCAGTTTCGACCACGGGGAGGACACACGGGTGTGTCTAGCAGCCGTGGGAGGCACACGGCCTGCCCACACAGGCGTGTAACTCCTGAAACTTAGAAAAGTTTTAAATTTCCAAGAATGTCTGTATGTGTTTCGATTTAGTCCCGACCCGGTTTATAAGCATGTTTTAGGTCACGTTGACCAATATAGGGACTATTTGATCTTGAATGATGAATGTATGTATGACATTTCTGTAAATGTTTCTGATCTATTCGGTAATGCCTTTAACCCTAGTCCGGCGATGGATACGGGTTAGGGGTGTTACATCTTATATATTTATTTTCGTATGTTTGTGACACTGTCTTCTTCAGTGGTTAAGTGTTTTGGGAAGTGTCTGAGAGGTTCCAAGTTCAAGCATTAGCTTGGGCAAATTTTTGTTTTTAGATGAATAAACCCCTATCTCTAATCAATAGGCTTATAAATAAATGTTGGTAAAATATGTCAAAATGGGCTTGCTGGTCTGGTGGTTATGTGGAGTGTTAAGTGACTAGAGGTGTGAGGTTCAAATCTCTGCGCAATCAAGGGGATTTATTTTTACTGCTTGTGCCATATGAGTGTTGTAGTTTGACCAAAATTCTGAGTATTTGAGGAGTGTGGGGATGTTGTGGCCAATTTTTAGGAGGATAATGAGGGGGATTTCGGTAGTTGTGGGATTGGTGGAGGAAAATAAGGAATTTGAGGTGTAGTGCGAAGGTGGATGGTTTGTGGAGGGATAGTAGGAGAGTTTTGAGGAGTGGATCAAGGGAGGTGATCAGTAGTTGTGCCGAAACTGATTCCTTTCCCAAAATTCAAATTTAGCTTTTGTTTTCTCTCAATTTTTTGTCAATTGTTCTCCTTTCTCTGCCGAATATTGCTAGTGAATTTCTGCTACTTCTTTTTTATTCTTTTTTCGGTTTTGCACACTTCCCTACCTATCTTTTTTCTTCTTTTTACCGTCACCTCCTTTCTGTTCCTGTTGGTTGCTACCAAATTCTTGATCCTTAGGTCGATTCTTCTTCTTTTCGTCCCTCCCCTTTCATATTACCGATTCTCGTTTCCTCCATCCTGTTATACCAATTTTCTATTATTGATTGTTCTCGTGGTTCGATTTTTGTCGCTATTCTAGTAAGTAAAACTTCGACACTTTGATTTGTGCCTAAATTAAATGCTGATTGGATGTTACTATCATCTTGACAGCAAGGAATCGTTTTGATTGAGGCCCCTTTTCTGTGGAGTTTTAGCATATTTGTTTGGAGTTTCAAGGTAGGTATTGTGCATTTGGAATGGAAGTATAATCGGTTTTGTGTTGTTGTGCTTCCATAAGTTGAGACTAACGATTAAAGTGAATGATCAATTTTAGGAACTACTGAGCTTGGAAGTGTTTTGCTGTGAAACCATAACAAGTGTGTAAACACAACTCTAAAAATGGAAATCCGCGAAAAGCCAAAAAATGTGATTGTCGATGCCAAACTGGCGTGCGGCCGCATGTGTGGTAGGCCGTGTGACCGAAAATAGGCGTGTGATAGACGAGGCTGGCCGTGTGTGATACACGGGCTGGACCAATTTGGGTCGTGTGGGCCACAAGAGCGTGTGATCCACATGGCCACGGGTGAACCACACAGGTGTGTGGGATTATTGGGCCAGGCCGTGTGATCCACATGGCCAATGCCATTTTGGGTTGTGTGGCCCACACGGGCAAATATTATGGGCTTGTGGGCCTCTTTTCACTGTTTGATTACTAAGGTTGCACGAGTCGCCTGAGCCGACTGTGGACCTGCTGTAGGTTCGGTAAGCTTACTTAGACCCCTAATTGACTGAAATGACTGATACGATTAAGCGTGATGATGCCCTACTGATTTGATATTGTATGCCTTGATTTTATGCATGATGTTATGTTTTAGAATGTCATATGTGTATATTGCATTGCATTGGGGTGGGGGTTATATTGTTCGGAGGAAGTGTACTGAAAGACCTCGAGCCTAAATTACTGGCAGCTCAGCAGCAAACTACTGGCTAGTGCCGAAGTCGGTACTTTTTAGAGGTTAGGGATGGGTGGGTTGATTATATCCCCACATGGAGTGTAGGGTTGGACAGAGTTGGAGTGTAGAGGCTGGCGAGGTAGGATTTGATACTGTTTATCTGTTACTGTACTGAATATTGCAACTGTAATGGGCCAGGGCCCAAATGCATGACTATTTCTGTATTGAGATGGGGTAAGGCCCTAATCAAATCAAATCAGCATCTTGAGATGGGCTTAGGCCCGGACTATGATACGTGCAATGCTCGCTTATTTATATGGGGATTACACACTGAGTTTTTGTAAACTCACCCTTCTGTTTTATCTATACAGGTAATCCCCAGACTTAAGCTGATTGGAGCAACAGAGGACTCAACGGTGACCACACGACCCTTTTTCACTATTTCATCTCTAATTAGGTTTTCAAAGTTTAATTTGGGGTATTTCGATGTAATAAGGGCCTCTATGGATTTTTGCATAAAATTTGGATTTTATATTTGTTTTATGTTTTATATCTGCTAGAGGTAGGTAAAATACGAGTTTTTAAAAGAAATGTATGTGTTTTAGCAAAATACCCACAAGGACACAAACTGTTTAAAAAGCTTCCGCAACGTACAATGTTCTGAAAACTAACGACTGAATAAGAATCACATTTTAGAATTAATAAAAGATAATGAGGAATTCTAAACGGAAAATGTTTTAAGCAAAGTTACGATTTTCTAACACAAGTTATAGTTTTCTAACACACTACCATGTGACATTGCCAGATTCAGCCATAACATCCAGGCCGAGTTTGGGGTGTTACATTTAGTGGTATCAAAGTCATGTTGCAAAACTCGGCTGTGAATTTAGGTTTTAAGATTTGACTTTCTAAGAAATATTTTGTAATGATTTGAAATGTTTTTACTGAATGTGTGGTACACCGAGTCTCCGGCGCCGATCCTGTAAGTTTACTGAAACTGTCATGTGTTGTAAATTGAAACTGCTATAGATAGCATATACTAAGACTGTAACATCCTGAATTTTTGGGCCTATGCGTTTAATGGCTGAATATGTTTAATGTGTTAATTTAAGTGTTAGGGGTCTAAATTGGGCTCAGGATGTGGTCAAGGCCTTGGTTAAATTTTCAGTTTGGACACTATAGGGCTTAAAACATGTTATCTGTGTTTTAAAATACAAAATGCGCTTGTGGCCTGATGGTCGATAAGCGTCACTTAGAGAGCAATGAGGTGGCATCAATTGGAGGCCCAAATTCAAGTTTCATGGAGCTCAATTCTTTTAGTTTAAGTTAGCTAATTTTCGGCAATTAATTAGGTGGAGTTGGACGGCAACAAGGCTCAAAAATAGGAGGATTACGTAAATGGGATAATGTAGATATTATAGTTGATAATATGGAAGATAAGGGAGGAAATTTAGGAATTTATTTAATGTGATAATAAGGGAGATAATGTGCTGATAAAGGAAGGAAGAGGTAGTGTCATCCATAACACTGTGGATGAGTAGTCAGATGAGGATAAGGAGAGAAAAGATAGGATTTATCTGCTGAGTGCAGTGTTGGCCGAATTTCCAACTCTAGGGGGGTGCCGAAATTCTCTTTAAATAGAGGGGATATCTCATCAATTTCGGCATTTGAACCCTACTCTGTTCTTCTTTCCTTGTGCCAAAAATTTGAAGGCCATCTCACTTGTTTTCTTTTCTCATCTTTTCTCTTCCAAAAGCCGAAAATCACCATTGTTTTCTTTTCTCATATTTTCTCTTCCAAAAGCCGAAAATCACCACCTCCCTCACCTTTTCTTTCTTTTTCTTTGAAACTTCCTGTTAGCCGAATCTTCTGATCCCCATTGTTATTCTTCTCCCATTCACTAAAAGTCGAAACTACGCTCTTGTTTGTTCTTATAGCCGAAATCTTTAAAAGTTCAGCCTCTTTCTTGTTTTCTTTTCTTCTTCTCTTTTTCTGTCGGAAACCAAAACTCTTCATTCAATTCTCCTAAAAGCCGAAAAAAACAGATCAGCTTTCTCTTGTTCATCTTTTTCGGGATTTTCTTAAAAGCCAAAATTCCTAGATATCATCTCCTGTAATTGCCGAATTCTTTCTGTGGTGTCTGCTTGTGCCGAATCTTGAAGAAAACTAAAGGGGGTTCAATCGCTTAGATTTCTAAGCCAGAGTTCAGTAGCACTCGAATCGTATTACTTTCGGGATTTCAAGGTAAGAAGATCTATTAGTTTAAACATATAAATTCGGGTAAATATTAATCCTTAGCCGAATATAGGGGAAGCTTTATCTTTGCGTTCTTCTGGCTTTTGAGCAAGGTTGTAGACAAAGGGCAGTAGATCCGATTAGCGAGAGTATCCACGTAGAGGGTAGTCCTACGTATTTATCAGGTGTGTAACACTCTCACACCATTTAGATTGCTTGATTAGTATGCATATAAACCTATGATATTTTGTATATTCTGTTAAATGCCGAAATACCGGCATGGCTGTTGAAAACCCGAAAAGGGGTAAAGACGAATCACCAGGTTAGTGGTCTCTGTCATTCTAAAGTGAATGTTTCCATTGATTTGATATGTTTTATATGTATGCTGAATTCTATGATTGCATGGGGATGGGTGATTGATGAAAAGGGAAGTGCTCTCTTGTAGTGGCTTTGCCATGATCTGTTGTAGTGGCTTTTGCCATGATCTATTGTAGTGGCTAATGCCATGATCTGTTGTAGTGGCTATTGCCATAATCTGACGATGAGCAGCATGACTGCCATCGATGGTGTGTAGCGGTGTGGGTTGATTGTAGAAATCCCCAATGGTGTGATTGGCAGGTACTGGTGGTGTGTAGCGGATGGAAACCTAGGATTGGGTTGGGCTTTACATATTTTCTAATTTATTATACTCTGTTATTTGTTCTGTGGGGCTAAGGCCCAATCTGATGGTGCACGAGGGTTGCACACTGAGTCTCGCGACTCACCCTATTATTTAACAACTTTCAGGTAGCGCCTAGTGCATCGGACCAAGGAGTGAGAGAGAGCGCAAGGTGGCCATGCGAGGGATTATTTTGATTCAGCAATTTTTAATTAGTGGGTTTAAATTTTGTTGTAATAAGGCCATGGGCCACTTGCTTTATATTTTCGTTTGTTCTGGGCTTTTATTATTACTAGACATTTATATTTTTTACTTTAATTAAATTAAGGCATGTTCTAAATTTCGGTTTTTAATTCATAAAGGCATTTAATTGAAAAATTATATCTTTTACAAATTATCCAAATTATTAAGTTTTCCGGTATACATGTTTATACTCGAAAACAATATTTTCAAAAATTACGACATCTTTTAAAAATCCCCTTAGTGACATGCCAGATCCGGTTGTGTGTTTGGGCCGGGTTTGGGGTATTACAAAGACTACTATAGAAAAACTGAAAATAAACTAATACTGTAGTAAAACCAATAGACACTGATAGACACCGCATTGTACGAAAATAAACTTTACACTTTTGATATTGATTTCATAAAATACCCGTTAATAAACACTGTAACTATAAATTAACGCATAAATATATTAAAATAGATAAACACGCTTAGATAATGAGCACGAGAGATACTCATGGATGGGGTACAAGAGGTTGTGGTAGAAGCCATAGAGGGGCCCGAGCTGGGTCCTCCTCTTCTGGTAACCTGCCAGATCGTTGTTTGATGCGATTTCAAAGTCTTAAAATTTATATAAAGAATGATCGAACCTGGAAACTAACTATGACAAGGATGTGAGGCAAGCGCACCTATCGAACAGTAGTATAGTTTAGGCAAGACCGATTGTCGAACCTAAAGGAACTAAAAGTACTAATACTAACTTTCTTTTTATTATTTAGCCTAAGAATTAAATGAATTTTTATCTAATCTAAAATGAACTAACTACTAAACTAAAGATGCAAAGACAAAGAGAATGAGTTTGGGAAAATAACTTTGGGGGAAAACCAATTGATTAAGACGATACCCAAGAAAGAATCCTCCTAGACTTCACTTGTTATCTAACTCTGAACCAAATGATTTATTCATTTGAGTTGATCCATAAGATTCCCTAAGTTATATTAATCCCTCTCTCGAGGCGACTAACGCCTAACCCTAGGTTGATTAATTGAAATCTCTTTCTAATTAAAACCCCTAGAATTGCATTAACTCAATCTATGGACTCCCATATTAGGTTTCACCCTAATCCGAAAAAATCTTGTCACCCTATCTCTAGGCGTGCGATCAACTCTGCTTAATTATGCTAGATCTACTCTTAGGCAGGGACTTTTGCTCCTCCACCTAAGCACATCACACTTGAATTTTTATTCCAGAAATATCAACACAAGAATTAAGAACAAGTCAAATATTTATCATATAGTTCAGCAAACGATAACAAGATTCATCTTAGGTTTCATCCCCCTCAGGTATCTGAGGGTTTAGTTCATAACAATAAAAGAAAACATCTCAGAAGAAAAGATAAAACAAAACATAAGAAATCCCTAAAACCCCTGAAGGAATTGAAGGAGAGATCCTCCGTCTTGAGTATAATTTTGGCTTCTTGAGATGAATCAACTGGCTATCTTCGAGTAAATCCCCACAAATCTACCTCCTTGGCCTAGCTGGACTCCCCCTGACTAAAGCTTTAGATTCCCCTCGTTTAGGTTATACTTATGGTGTTTATATAGGCTTCGGAATGTGTTTCTTCAACCCTAAGTATCCTAATCCGAGTGAAATTTCTCTTTGTCACGATAGAGACACTCCCATGGCACACGCCCGTGTAAGTCGTGGCCAGGCTGTGTTCGAGGCTGTTGAATGAGGCACGTGAAACACTCCAAACCCGGCCCACGAGCCTTGACCGAATCTGGTATGTTCCTCGAGTAAAACTTGTCAAAAACTCGTTTGTTACTTTGGAAAACTTGGGTGGTTTTGAAGAAAATTTGATTTGTGTTGTGATTAAATCGAAAACGTTGTCTTTATTGGAGTCCGTATTTTATTAAAACATTATCTTCGTAATTTAAAATCATAAGTTATAAGACATGGCCGAATTTCAACCCATTTGAATTTATTTTAAGAAAAACTGTTTAAAATTAATCGTTCCATAGCAGAAATTTAAAAAATGAAAGCATAAAACAGTTAATAATAATGGCCTTATTACATCAAGCAAAACCCAAAATAAATCCAAAATACTTAAATATAAAATTCAAATAAAATAAATGCTGAGCTGAGCATGGCCACCACTAAGTTCCTGCCGACCCGGTTCATTTACTATGTGTCACCTGAAAAGATATCCCACAACAGGGTGAGTCAAACAGACTCAGTGTGTAACAGCCAACAATAAGTCCCAAAAGATTTAGGCATATCAAATCATACATATATAACAAATATAAATAATGATGCAATCCCGAACCCAAGCCTAGATATTCGTCCTTTACACATCACCCGTACCTGCCATCACATCGTGGGGATTACTAAATCGACCCTCCATCCGCTACACACCATAGAAGGCAGTCGCTGCAGTCGACATGCACATCGCCCTTATAAATTGTGGCATAGCCACCAGATGATGTGACAGAGTCACCAGATATTAATATGTGACATAAGTCACCACATTCAAATTATGTGACATGAGTCACCAAATATTGTGGTAAAAACCACCAGATCACTTCCCCTTTTCATATCACCCATATGCCCCATGTGTCATACAAATCATGCAAACATCATGCAATATGCCTTATTCATATTCGTAACAAATTCTCATACATGTCACATTTAGTGTTCTTATTAACACATTCTTATTAACACATGTATTAATTTAATACCATAAACCTATTAATAATTAGAGTGGAGTTACACACCTGGTTACTAACTCTTTCGCTGAATCCCGAAAAGTCTATCGAAATAGATCGTACTCCTCCATAAAGATCATAGTTAGAATCGGCCCAATCAATAAACACTAAATATGGCCTTGGCCGAATATCAAGGCTCCCTTACCTTGATTATCTAGATCCCGAAACCGCTATCTGTTTAATGGAGATGTCGAAATACCTACAAGTCTTATGTTAGATTTAATTCTAACATTTATTGAACTAAAGCAAATGGCCTTCAGCCTAAAACCTCACTCGCTTACCTTATATTTAGAAATCCCGAAGATCTCCTCCCTTGTAGTCGACAATATAGAATCTCGAAACCCTCCTTCAGAGTTTCGGCCATAGAGCAACAATGTGATTAGAGTCTTGACTTCAATAGTCAGAGAAAGAAAAAAAGGAGTAGTAAATCGACATAGAAGAGGTTTCTTACCGATTAAGAATGACCAAAACGCAAATGGTCAACCACCCTCATGAAATTGACAAGAACACTAGCAGAAGAAATCGATTCAAAGAGTGATAAAGAAGTGACTTTCGGCTTTAGGATTTACTGAACGATCACCTAGGGGTTACCTTGAGATTCGGCTTTTGATGAACACTAGAGAGATTCAGTTTAGCAAGGGAAAGAAAAGAAAGAGTATGAGGCTTAGGGAGAATCGAAAAGAAGAAGAGAATGAAGTGCAGAGAGATTTGGCAATAGGGTGTTTTGGGTTGAAGAGGTTGCGGCAATGGTGAAATAGGAAGAAGAAGATTTCAGCTATAGAAAAACACAAGAGAGAAGAAGAAGATAATTTGGGAGAAAAAGTACACAAGAAAATTGCCTAAACTTTACTATGCACATTCGATTTCCCCCCCTTTCCCATGGCCGAATATTGACACCCAAAGTGTCCCTTGGCCGGCCAACTCTCCTTCCCTTATCAGCTTCCTCCTTTTTCTCCTATTTTCTCTCTTCTCACCCATTCAAAAATAATTCAAATAAATCAATAATTATCCTTTGCCCTTAGCCGAAATTTTAAAAGGAATTTAATCACATCTAAAGCTCCTCCCTCAGTCTCCCAATGCCGCCCACTACTACTCCTTTTGACGAAAAATAAAAGTCCCAAAATGCTGGTTGTGCTGCTCGAACTTAAGACCTGCACTCTGCTTGTGGCGTCACCTACTAAGGCTTTAAGTGACGCCTCCTTGCCATTTTAACAAGCCAATTTTTATGTCCTATTTCCCCTACTAATTTTCTTAAGGCCTATCAGGCTTAGCTCCCCTTTAAAAACTTAAAATCTGATAATTTCTAAGGCATTTTTCTACACTCTAAAGTTCTCAAGATTCATAAAACATAATCAGAACACACATAGGCATGCTACTTCATACAATTTAGCAATAATGCATAAGCCATAAATCTCGGATATTACAGTTCTACCCTCCTTAAAATAATTTCGACCTCGAAATTACCTGACTAAAATAGGTGAGGGTATTGCTGTCGCATTGTTTCTTCCGGCTCTCAAGAAGCTTCTTCTGATCCATGATTACGCCATAACACTTTGACTAGAGGAACTGATTTCCTTCGCAATACTTTCACATCTCGCTCCAAGATCTGAATTGGCTCCTCCTCGTAGGATAAATCTGGCCTTAGCTCCACCTCTTCAACCTGTACCACATGAGATGGATCCGATCGGTAACGACGTAGCATAGAAACATGGAATACATCGTGCATCTACTTCAACTCCGGAGGCAATTCTAGCTGATATGCCACTGGTCCAACTCGCTTCAATACCCGATAAGGTCCTATAAACCTGGGACTTAACTTTCCTTTGCGACCAAATCTCATCACCTTTTTCCAAGGCGATACTTTAAGAAAAACTTGATCTCCTATAGCAAATTCTATTTCCTTCCGCTTAAGATCTGTGTACGACTTCTGCCTATCAGATGCCTCCTTTAACGTGCCCGAATTACCTCAACCTTCTCCTCAGATTCTACCACAATCTCTGGACCCAAAACTCGATGTTCCCCCAATTCCGTCCAACACGTAGGAGTGTGACACTTTCGCCCATACAGCACTTCATACGGTGCCATCCAAATACTGGCTTGATAGCTGTTATTATAAGCAAATTCTGCTAATGGCAAATATTCTTCCCAACTTCCTCTAAAGTCCATCACACAGCCCCTTAGCATATCCTCTAGCACTTGGATCACTCGCTCCGACTGACCGTCCGACTGCGGATGAAATGCCGTAGTGAAATCTAGTCTGGTGCCTAAAGCCTGATGTAGTGCTTTCCAAAACCGAGACGTAAACCTTGGATCCCTATTTGAAATAATTGATACCGGTACTCCATGCAATCTCACAATTTTTGCTACATACAACTTCGCTAACCTCTGCAAAGAATAGTCAACCCGCACTGGAATGAAATGTGCGGACTTTGTCAATCGATCCACTATCACCCATACCGAGTCCTTCTTAGTAGGCGTAAGGGGAAGTCCACTAACGAAGTCCATGGTGATTCTCTCCCACTTCCACTGCGGAATCTTTATTGGCTGAAGCAATCCTGACGGAACTTGGTGTTCAGCCTTAACCTGCTGACACGTTAAGCACTTACCTACAAATTCTGTAACTTCCCGCTTAAGACCAGGCCACCAAAACTATTCCCGTAGATCTCTATACAACTTACTACCTCCAGGATGCATAGCATAAGGACTACTATGCGATTCCTGAAGAATCCTCTACCTTAACTCCTCGTTTTTCGGCATACAGACTTTACCCTTGAAACACAGTACTCCTTTGTCATTAATACCATAATCTTCTAACTCCCCACTCTACACTTGCCGTAACTTAGCACTTAAATCTTCATCCATTAACTGTCCCTCTTTCACCTCATTCAACCACCTCGGCTTAACTTGCAACTCTGCCAACAAACTTCCATCATCATACAAGCTAAGGTGTGCAAACATCGCCCTCAAATCCGACACAACTTTCCGACTTAGGGCATCTGCCACCACATTCGCTTTGCCTGGATGATACTCTATAGAACAATCGTAGTCCTTTAATAACTCCACCCACCTTCGCTGTCTCAGGTTCAGCTCTTTCTGAGTCAGGATATACTTAAGGCTCTTGTGGTCTGTGTAGATCACTGACTTCTCTCCATATAGATAGTGCCTCCATACCTTAAGAGCAAAGACCAATGCTGCCAATTCCAAGTCATGCGTTGGGTAGTTAACCTCATGAGGCCTTAATTGTCGAGACGCATAAGCGACTACTTTCCCGTTTTGCATCAATACGCATCCCAATCTTGTGTGAGAAGCGTCACAATACACCACAAAATCCTTCCCTACCTCCGGCTGAATCAAAATCGGAGCTTCAGTCAAAACCCTCTTAAGTTTCTCAAAGCTCTCTTGTTGCTTATCCGTCCATACGAAAGGTACTTCCTTTCTCAACAACTTTGTCAAAGGTGCAGCTATTGAGGAGAACCCTTCCACGAACCTTCTGTAATAGCCTGCTAATCCCAAGAAACTATGAATCTCAGTCACAGACTTAGGTGGTTTCCAATCTAGCACAGCCTCGATCTTCCGAGGATCCACCCTTATCCCCTCTGCAGACACCACATGTCCTAAGAACGCAACTTCCTTACGCCAAAATTCACACTTGCTGAATTTGGCATAGAGCTTCTTCTCCCTTAACACTTGCAACACTATCCGAAGATGCTCATCATGTTCCTCCTCAGACTTGGAATACACTAGGATGTCGTCTATGAACACAACGACAAACCTATCCAAGTAAGGTTGAAAAACCCTGTTCATCATATCCATGAACGTGGCTGGGGCGTTCGTCAATCCAAACGGCATTACTAAGAACTCATAATGCCCGTATCTTGTCTGGAAAGCTGTCTTATGGATATATGCTTCCTTCACCTTAAACTGATGATATCCAGACCTTAGATCTATCTTTGAGAATACCGCGACCCCCTTAAGCTGATCTAACAAGTCGTCTATCCTTGGGAACGGGTACTTGCTCTTGATGGTCAGCTTGTTCAACTGACGATAATCTATGCACATACGCATAGTTCCGTCCTTCTTCTTCACAAATAAGACGGGTGCTCCCCACGAAGACACACTGGGTCGGATAAACCCACAATCAAGCAACTCTTGGATCTGAGCCTTGAGCTCAACCAACTACTTTGGTGCCATTCTGTACTGGGCAATTGACACAGGAGCTGTACCTGACAGTAAGTCAATTCCAAACTCCACCTCCCTATCTGGGGGTATCCCAGGTAACTCCTCTAGAAAAACATCCACAAATTCCTTTACTATTCTAACTCCACTAACTCCCTCTTCTTTTGTATCTAACGCACGAACAAAGATCAAAAATGCCTTACACCCTTTTCGAACCATCTTATCAACCTTTAAAGCAGAGACTACGTTAGACAAGTAGTTCCTTCTTTCTCCTATCATAATTATCACCTCATCCTCAGGCGTCCTTAACTCCATTCGCTTAGCTGCGCAATCCAATATAGCCCGATGTTCCACTAGCCAGTCCATGCCAAGAATAAGATCAAATTCTTCGAAAGGTAGTTCCATCAAGTTGGCAGGGAATATCACTCCCTGAATCTCTAAAGGTACATTCCGAAATACCTTGTTCACCACTACAGTTTGACCTAATGGGCATACTACAGTCATCTCCCTGTTAGACAGTTCAGAGGCTATGCCTAGTGTTTCCACTACTCTACATGCAACATAAGAATGGGTCGAGCCAACATCAATTAAAGTAATGTAAGGCTTGCCAGCTATAAGGAACATACCGGTTATGACGTCCGGTGCGTCTCTATCCTCCCTCCGATGTGAATGCATATACACGGACACTGGTTTGTCTTGCCTCTGTATTACCAACACCTTTGCCCGGTGTTCCTCGTCCTCTTCCAGAACAATTACCTCTGCCCATCGGACCACGACCCCGCGAGAGTCGCGTCCACCCCCATCAAAGATGATTAAATCCACGACTGTTGGTGGCTCCCGTCTATTCTTATAGGACAGTCCTTAATCATGTGGTCCTTGGACCCACACTTGAAACATCTCTCCGTCCTCTTCCAACACTCTCCTAGGTGCATCTTCCCACGAGCACGAGCACAAGTGCAGCGCCCCTCTCCGTCACACTGCGACCTCGCGGCCCATCAACTCTAGGCCTCTTTTGAACGTTCCCAGATGGCCCTGATGATCCAAAACCTCTCTTTTGCCTATTCCGATCCGTATTACTGTCTCTCACAGAGTCCTTAATCCCTTCGGCTACCTTAGCCTTCTCTACTAACACGACAAATTCCCGCTCTATTTGTGGAGCTATCAACAACCTCGGTCATCCTCGGTCAGTCCTCAAACCGGACACATCGTTCATGCTCCGTAGCCACAATTCCTCGAGCATACCGGCTTAACCTTAAGAATTCAGCCTCGTACTCCGCTACGGACTTGCTCCCTTGAACCAGCCCCAGAAATGCCTTTCTCTGCGTATCAATATAACTAGTACCAACATACTTCTTCTGATACACTGCCTTAACATACTCCCAAGTGAGATCCTCAGCTGTAGCACCATCCCGAACTGTGAGCCACCATTGATATGCCTCGTCACGAAGTAGCGACACCATTCCTTTCAGTTTCTCCTCAGTAGTCAGATCTAGCTCATCCATAATTTGCTCTGTCGCCTCCAACCAATACTCAGCCGTACTGGGCGCCACACCAGATACACCACGAATTACCTCAGCTCCATTAGTTCGGAGTCGCTCGGGTACAGATTTCTGAGCTCCCATACCTCTACCTGCTCCAGCCACCATCTCAAGAACTCGCGAAGATCGCTGCTGCGATCATCGCATCATCCCTGTCGATCACGATGCTCAACTCCAAAGTGGTGGTGGTGGGGGTGGTGGTACCTCATTCTCGGACCCTTGACCAGACCTAACGGGTTCCGATACGGTCATTCTGCCTCTACCACGCCATCGCACATTACGACCACGTCCCCTAAAACTCATTTCTACGATCGCGCTTTAATCTGATTTAAGAAATTTTATGCATTAGTATTTTGTTCCACTGATTATCCGCGAACAATTTTATGAAAAGGAGCTTAATAGTAGTTTTTTTCGATCATTTCAGGGTTTTCGTTTCCAGTCTTCTACCCTAATTCAGAGAAATACGTTCATTCCATAGTATCTACTACATACATTCACCACTCGAATATTTTTATCTGTTCCTACCCCAGGGGTATTTTCATAATTTGTCCTATGGGAGTATTTTGGTAATTTTCCAAATCAGGTATTTTGGTATTTCAAAAAAATAGGGATTTTTTGGTATTTTGTAAAGTAAGAATATTTTAATAAAAGTTGGGGTAACATGGTAATTTTCATAAACCAAGGGTATTTTAGTAATTTTACAAACCAGGGGTATTTGGGTAATTTTGTAAATCGAGAATATTTCAGAAAAATTTTATAAAAGAGTTTTTACAAATCAAAGAGGTAATTTGGTGATTTTAAAACTAAGGTTTCTATAAAATAGTATGGCTAGTCCCTTTCGGGTTTTAATTACTGGGTTTAGCCCGTGAATAAGTCCTCTTGGTTAGGATGAACCGTCACTACGCACTAGGTAGGATTCGAGCGAAGAGGAGGTGAGTCACTAGGACTGCTTAAATACCAGGCTCTCCCTGAATCTAATCCTCGACATGCGCACAATGGTCGCCACACCCTAACTTGGCGACTTACTCACAAGTTTGTTTAATTAGGCCTTAAATTTTATGTAATTCCTGTGTTGGGGTAGCTAATCCTAGGGTTCAATAACTTAATATACTAATCTATGTTCCTGTTATTCCTACACACAAATCATAGAATAAATCATACAACAGTTAGGGGTACTTACCTGGTGGACTTCGGGTCGGAAACTTAGGTGCCACGCCTGAAAACCTATTAAATTTCAAAAATTTTCACAAAACTTATTTGGGCTCAATTTTTGAAAATGTTATGGGCTTTAAACCCAATGCCGAGAGTTTAAAACTGGGCTCTGATACCAAACTGAAACACCCCAAACCCGGCCCACGAGCCTTGACCGAATCTGGTATGTTCCTCGAGTAAAACTTGTCAAAAACTCGTTTGTTACTTTGGAAAACTTGGGTGGTTTTGAAGAAAATTCGATTTGTGTTGTGATTAAATCGAAAATGTTGTCTTTATTGGAGTCCGTATTTTATTAAAACATTATCTTCGTAATTGAAAATCATAAGTTATAAGACATGGCCAAATTTCAACCCATTTGAATTTATTTTAAGAAAAACTGTTTAACATATAGTTTAAAATTAATCGTTCCATAGCAGAAATTTAAAAAATGAAAGCATAAAACAGTTAATAATAATGGCCTTATTACATCAAACAAAACCCAAAATAAGTCCAAAAAACTTAAATATAAAATTCAAATAAAATAAATGCTGAGCTGACCATGGCCACCACTAAGTTCCTGCCGACCCGGTCCGTTTACTATGTGTCACCTGAAAAGATATCCCACAACGGGGTGAGTCAAACAGACTTAGTGTGTAACAGCTAACAATAAGTCCCAAAAGATTTAGGCATATCAAATCATACATATATAACAAATATAAATAATGATGCAATCCCGAACCCAAGCCTAGATATCCATCCTCTACACATCACCCGTACCTGCCATCACACCGTGGGGATTACTAAATCGACCCTCCATCCGCTACACACCATCGAAGGCAGTCGCTACAGTCAACATGCACATCGCCCTTATAAATTGTGGCATAGCCACCAGATGATGTGACAGAGTCACCAGATATTAATATGTGACATAAGTCACCATATTCAAATTATGTGACATGAGTCACCAAATATTGTGGTAAAAACCACCAGATCACTTCCCCTTTTCATATCACCCATATGCCCCATGTGTCATACAAATCATGCAAACATTATGCCATATGCCTTATTCATATTCGTAACAAATTCTCATACATGTCACATTCAGTGTTCAATATACTATTAACAGAGTTTTGGAGAATAACATACCTGAATATGCCGTACCATTGAATGGTACCTTTGGCCATATCTTTCACATTCTTATTAACACATGTATTAATTTCATACCGTAAACCTATTAAGAATTGGTGTGGAGTTACACACCTGGTTACTAACGCTTTCAATGAATCCCGAAAAGTCTATCGAAATAGATCGTACTCCTCCCTAAAGATCATAGTTAGAATTGGCCCAATCAATAAACACTAAATATGGCCTTGGCCGAATATCAAGGCTCCCTTACCTTGATTATCTAGATCCCGAAACCACTATCTATTTAATGGAGATGTCGAAATACCTATAAGTCTTATGTTAGATTTAATACTAACATTTATTAAATTAAAGCAAATGGCCTTCGGCCTAAAACCTCACTCGCTTACCTTATATTTAGAAATCCCGAAGATCTCCTTCCTTGTAGTCGACAATACAGAATCTCGAAACCCTCCTTCAGAGTTTCGGCCATAGAGCAACAATGTGATTAGAGTCTTGACTTCAATAGTCAGAGAAAGAAAAAAGGAGTAGTAAATTGACATAGAAGAGGTTTCTTACCGATTAAGAATGACCGAAACGCAAATGGTCAACCACCCTCACGAAATTGACAAGAACACTAGCAGAAGAAATCGATTCAAAGAGTGCTAAAGAAGTGACTTTCGGCTTTAGGATTTACTAAACGATCGGCTAGGAGTTACCTTGAGATTCGTCTTTTGATGAACACTAGAGAGATTCGGTTTCAGCAAGGGAAAGAAAAGAAAGAGTATGAGGCTTAGAGAGAATCGAAAAGAAGAAGAGAATGAAGTGCAGAGAGATTCGGCAATAGGGTGTTTTGGGTTGAAGAGGTTGCGGCAATGGTGAAATAGGAAGAAGAAGATTTCAGCTATAGCAAAACAAAAGAGAGAAGAAGAAGATAATTTGGGAGAAAAAGTGCACAAGAAAATTGCCTAAACTTTACTATGCACCTTCGGTTTCCCCCCTTTCGCATGGCCGAATATTGACACCCAAAGTGTCCCTTGGCCGGCCAACTCTCCTTCCCTTATCAGTTTCCTCCTTTTTCTCCTATTTTCTCTCTTCTCACCCATTCAAAAATAATTCAAATAAATTAATAATTATCCTTTGCCCTTAGCTGAAATTTTAAAAGGAATTTAATCACATCCAAAGCTCCTCCCTCAGTCTCCCAATGCCACCCACTACTACTCCTTTTGCCGAAAAATAAAAGTCCCAAAATGCTGCTTGTGCTGCTCGAACTTAAGACCTGCACTTTGCTTGTGGCGTCACCTACTAAGGCTTTAAGTGGCGCCTCCTTGCCACTTTAACAAGCCAATTTTTATGTCCTATTTCCCCTACTAATTTTCTTAAGGCCTATTAGGCTTAGCTCCCCTTTAAAAACTTAAAATCTGATAATTTCTAAGGTATTTTTCTACACTCTAAAGTTCTAAAGATTCATAAAACATATTCAAAACACACATAGGCATGCTATTTCATACAATTTAGTAATAATGCATAAGCCATAAATCCCGGATTACAGCACGACCGTGTGGTCTTGGGCCCAGGCTCTGTGAATTTTCTGATATGGCCCATTTACTATGTTTTGGGCCCATTTTCCATTCTTTTCGTCATCCGATGCTCTCCTGAGTACAAAACATGAAAACAAATGATTAAGGGCACCAAATTACATAATTCAAGGCTTAAATCATCCAAAAGCATGCTAAATGTGGCCTTAAAATATGTTACTTTTATGGTTTATCACTGCCTAATCTGGATACTAGTGATACGCCTGTTTCACCGATGACTGAGACTGGATCTAGGTCTCATGATCGTCTGGCTAGGGACGACGCACTGTCCCAAGCCATGTTACAGATTTTGGAGAGGGTCACTGGGGCAATACTGGAGCTTGAGGTCGAGGGTCAGTTACGAAACGACTCTAGTCTAATAGAGCTGAGACTTTCAAGGGTATTACTGGAGTTGCCCTTAACATGGCTGAATACTGGATCGAGGCCACAGAAAGGATTATGGATGATTTAGACTGCACCCCTGATCGTGTGTCTATCGAGTCTTAAAATTTATAATGAGAATGATTGAACCTGGAAACTAACTCTGACAATGATTAAAGGCAAGGGTACCTACCGAACAGTAGTATAGCTTAGGCAAGACCGGATTATCGAACCCAAAGGAACTAAAAATACTAATACTAACTTTCATCTTATTATCTAGCTTAAATACTAAGTGATTGGTTGTTTTAATCTAAAATTAACTAACTACCAAGCTAAGATACAAAGACAAAAAGACTAAATTGGGGAGATAACTTTTAGAAAAACTCAGTTGATTTAGACGATACCCTTAGGAAGAATCCACCTAGACTTCACTTGTTATCTAACACTAAACTAGACGATTTATTTATTTAGTTTGATCCGTAAGACTCCCTAACGTATATTAAACCCTCTCTCGAGGCGAATAACGTCTAAGCCTAGGTTAATTAACAAAAATCTCTTTCTCACTTAATAACCCCCTAGAATAGCAGTAAATCGATCTATGGACTCCCATATTAGGTTTCACCCTAATCCGACAAAATCTCATCCTATCTCTAGGCATGCAATCAACTCCTCTTCATTATGCTAGATCTACTATTATGTAGTGCTCCTCCACCTAAGCACATCTGACTTGAATCAATATCCCAAAAATATTAACACAAGAATTAAGCACACATAACTAAGAACAAACTAAGTATTTATCATATAGTTTAGAAAACAATAACAAGATTCATCTAGATTTCATCCCCTTCAGGTATCTAAAGGATTTAGTTCATAACTAATAAAGAAAACATCTAAGA
This sequence comes from Gossypium bickii, assembly GCA_025503065.1. NCBI lineage: Eukaryota > Viridiplantae > Streptophyta > Magnoliopsida > Malvales > Malvaceae > Gossypium > Gossypium bickii. Next base: position 20,322,961 of record CP106709.1, read on the forward strand.
AGAAAAGATAAAACAAAACATAAGAACTCCCTAAAACTCTCTGAAGGAATTGAAGGAGAGATCCACCGTCTTGAGTAGAATTCTGGCTTCTTGAGATGGATCAACTGGCTATCTTCAAGTGATTCCCACAATTCTGACCTTTTCGGCTTGGCTCTTTAGCCTAGCTAACCTTCCCCTTTCAGCTGATACTTAGGGGGTATCTATAGGCTCTTGGAATAGGTTTCTTTGCCCCAAAGTATCCAAATCTGAATGAAATTGCCTTTTGCCACGACAGGGACACGGCCATGTCACACGCCCGTGTATTAGTCTTTAAGCCGTGTTCGAATTTCTTTAATGAGGCACGACTGTGTAAATCGGGGGTCAAACCGTGTTCTAGATTATAAATGAGGCACAGCTGTGTGGGCTTTGGTCCAGGCCGTGTCGATTTCGTGATATGGCCCATTTACTCCGTTTTGGGCCCGTTTTATGTTCTCTTCATTCTCGGGTGCTTTTCTGGGTATAAGACATGAAAAGAAAGGATTAAGAGCACCTTTTTATATGAATCAAGGGATAATTCATCCAAAAGCATACTAAATGTGGGATTAAAATATGTTACTATTATGGTTTATCAAATACCCCCACACTCAAACTTTTGCTTGTCCTCAAGCAAAGTTCTCAACTTACAACTAAAACGAACTTTCCATAATTCATAGTTCTTATCACCATGTCTCATCATAATTCATAGATAATTTCTACATGGATAATTTTAACTCAAAGAGTCCTAAAGATTCAAACAAGATAAGTCATGCATTTTTTATTACAAAAACATAGGTGTCTCCCCATATCTAAATAATTACCTTTAATTCAAAACCGACAAGTATTGACATCCTCACTAAGGATTCACTCAAATCACTCTAAGTGTTTAAGGTTTCAGGAAAAGAGCACTCATAAGTCGAACCTGAAAAGTTAATCCCATAGGCTTGCATGAAAATCAAATCTCCACCACTGTAAAATGAGATGATAAACAGATCAAAAGGTCTTTAACAGGGTTGTAATGGGGCTAGGGTTAAAGGTGTGGATAAAGGCTGAATTAGAAGGTTAGTATCGAGATTGAATTGACAAGTTACCTATTTAGAAAATTGAACTAGTCCTAAATAATTACATCAATTGACAATTAATAATCCTAATAATATGAGCTTTTTCTTTTGATAAATTGACTTTAACTATATAAGCTCACTTTTCATAATACTACTGAATATACTTTGATTTTTTTTTGTTTAAGAACAAACTAAAATCACATAATAAGGAATGAATAAAGATCATAGCTAGGCAACAGATCAAATCAAATCTCGATATAAGGGTAGTCAAAAAGAATGGTGGTAACAAAAACAAAAGGTTTTGGGTTAATATCAGCGGGTGAGTCAATAAAAAGGGTTGCTAGGATCAATGGGGTTCACTAGGGGTTAAATTGTGAAGGTAGGATTTTTAGTGGAGTAAGTGGGTTAGAACCTAGGTGCCTTTATCATCTCGGTATATCAAATCATAACTGTGGTCTTCACCTATATAATCAAGGCAAGTTCTAGAATAACAGTTCATAGTTGACACACTCATAATCAATAAAGTGAGCATGAAAAAGAATATATGCTCTATAAGGCTCAAAATCTCACAAAAATTTATGGGTGTTTTTGACATCATCCTTATAAATTTCAAATTTCAAGTAATATTCATATTCAGGTTAACAACCTAAAAATTTAACTTTTTTTTTTGAAAGATAGACTTATCATGATTGATTCTCTAGTATTCTTCAAATTTCATCATCAATGCACAATTATCAATTACTTACTCTAAAACATGTCAATAAAAACCATAAATCATCAGAAATTTCATCCTAATTAGTAATATGAGGAAATTACTTAAAAACAAGATTAAATTCAGGGATTTGAGAACAATGAAAAAAAAATTAGGCACTTTTATCCTCAGGGATTTGAGAATAATGTAGAAAGTTAGGCACTTTTACCCCCCTCACACTTAAGATGTACATTGCCCTCAATGTACAAAGACAGATAATAACATGTAAGGGATAAATCAAAAGAGAAGGGATAAAGTGACACTTCCTGAATTGCGGATGATTGCCTTAGAGGATGTGGAAAATACGTGAGAAGTGTCGTCTTTTGTTGTAGTGGTTACTAACGAGTTCTGCGCTAGATGAAGAAATTGGGAGCTCATGAAGAATTAGCCATGGTTTATTAAGACACAATTAAAATAAACTAAACATATAATTAAAGACAAGAAAGATAAAGAGAAGGAGACTAAGAAGGAAAATAAAAGTAAAATAAAACAAAAATGGACTGAAACGTCCTTATTGTTGGATGGTTCGCGAGGTGGGTGTGATTTCTAAGGCTGCAGAGGTGGTGGCGGTGGCGGAAGTGGCATGATTTCCTAGCAACCTTTTCAACCTGACACTAATAAAGTAAAAGAAGTTAAACTAAATTAGGCAGAAAAGAAGTAAAGATAAGGAAATTGAAGCAAAAGAGAAAAGAAAAATAAAAACTAATTGGTCTTAAGGACCCTTGGCTTGTTGTTTTGATGAAGCGGCCGGCATGAACTTATGTAAATTGTTCTCCTTTGAGGAGATTGGACTTTTACGCTTCCTTGGCATGGTTTCGGTGTGGCCCAAGAGTTATAGAGATTTTGTTAGAGAGAAATCTAAGAAGAGGAAAGAATAGAAGGGGTGGAGAGTAGAGGGGAGGAATGGGGAAGGGGGGTTGGGGTTAAATAGAGTTTTAATTCTGGTACATTCACACGCCCGTGGACTGAGGGCGCGTCGATTCACACGGTCGCCTCGCACGGTCGTGTGTCTGGGCGTGTTGGCTCACCCACACCCGTTTTGCAGATTGTCAGGAACGTTGGTGATAAGTCAGTATGTTGGCACGGTTGGAAGGCACGGGCGTGTTCTGCCCGTGGTTGGAAAGCCAGTAGTTACACACGGTCGTGGGATAGGGCCGTGCCACTTTGTTGGTGCCCGTGGGGGAGTGGTTGAGTCCGTGATTTCTAAAATTAGTTGAATCTGACTTGTACAGTCCTGCCATGTTAGTACCAAGATTCTTGAAGTACACACGGCCTCAGCCACGGCCGTGTACAAGGCCATGTGGGCTGGAAATCTGCACCCTTGGTTATTTTTAAAGTTAGGTAAAAGAAAGAATAAAATAAAATAAAAATGAAAAAAGTAGAAGTTAATGAGGTTAGTACTCGGGTTGCCTCCCGAGAAGCGCTCGTTTATAGTCTTAAGCTAGACTTTTCCTTGTATATATAAAAATTTCAGGGGGGTTTAAAGGTTTGAATATCTTCCCTCATGCTTACAGTTCTACTTTCTAAAGTTTAAGTCGAGAAGAATTTACCTTAAAAGTGCCGAATGTTGGATTGCTTACCTCGACTGTTCCGTGTGGGAAGATATTGTGTACCTTAAAAGGAATTTCTTCGTTAACTTTCAGGCCTGATGTGGTGATTCGAGGGTCGGCTTTGTCTAATAGTACCTGGTCTCCTATTTTGAAGTGGTTTGATGTTTCTACAAGCTCTTTTGGGGGTTCCTTCGATTTTACTTCGTGCGTTTCTAGTTCTTCTTTGATTTGTGTTTCCTGCTCTTTTAGTTTTTCAACCTTAAGGCTTCGTTCCTTATGTGATTCTTCTTTGTTGGTACTAGGTCCATGATTCAGCTCAGATTTGTAGTCTTGTGGTGTTCCCTGTGGTAAGGGTTGAACACATTGATTATCAACTGGGTTGACTTTCTTACCTTCATTGATTGTTGTCCTAGCCGAGTCAAGAGCTTGAAGAGTAATTGATTCGTCACCTACACAAAGTATGAGTTCTCTTGTGGCAACATCAATTTTAGTTTTGGCAGTTGCTAGAAAGGGTCTTCCTAAAATTAGGGGGATTGAATTATCCTCATCCATGTCTAAGACAACAAAATCTACTGGAAAAACAAATTTATCAATTTTTACAAGAACATCTTCGATAATTCCCCTAGGAATTCTAACAGTTTTATCAGCTAATTGAATACTCATCCTAGTTTGTTTGGGCTTCCCTAGACATAGTCGTTTAAACAATGTATAAGGCATGACATTTATACTTGCCCCTAAATCAGCTAACGCATTATCAATAGTTAAACTACCAATTAAACATGGAATTGTAAAACTCCCTGGATCTTTTTGCTTCTGCGGTAGTCTATTCTGTAACATTGCTGAGCATACTGCGTTTAATTCCATATGTGGCTCTTTGTCTAACTTGCGCTTGTTCGTCAAGAGCTATTTTAAAAATTTCCTCGAGTCTGGCATTTGAAAAAGAGCTTCAAGAAGAGGTAAGTTGATATGTAATTTCTTTAAAAGTTTAAGAAACTTACCGAACTATTCTTCTGTATCATCTCTTTTCATTGCTTCTGGATAAGGTATGCGAGGTTGGTACTCTTTGATTATCAATTTTGGCTTTTCCCGTGTTACCTCTACTTTATCTTCTTCTACCTCATTTTCTTGTATTGAGTTGGGTTTATCTAACCCTTTACTATCATGAGCTATGATGGCTTGGATTTGCTCCTTTGGGTTAATCTCTGTGTTACTTGGTAGACGTCCTTGCGGTCGTTCGGACATTAACTTTGCAGGTTGTCCGACTGCCTTAGTGACTTCCCCTACTGACTTAGTAAGTTCCCCGATTCGGTTCCTGGTCTCTTCAACCGATGTTTGTTGATCTTTAAGTGTTTTCTCTGTATCTTGGAAACGGTTTTCTGTGGCTGCCATGAATTTTGTCTGCATCTCTTCAAGGTTTGGCTTTTTCTCTTGCAGATATGGCTGATTTTGGAAATTCTGAGGAGGTTGTTGTTTTTGATTTCCTTGATTTCCACATGAAAAATTTGGGTGGTTCCTCCAACCTGGATTATAAGTATTACTATAAGGATTATTATTGGATCTGAAATTATTACCTATATAGTTTATCTATTCGCTTCCTGCGCCCGGTTGGTATGGTGGGTACTCATGATTCGCCACAGTTCCATTTGAGTCGCACTGCATTACTGGATGTACCTACGAAGAGCACAAACTATCAATCTTTTTATTCATCATCTCCATTTGTGTTGATAGCATGGTTACTTCGTCGAGGTTGTAGACTCCGACTGATTTTGTTGGTTTTGTCCTGGTAACTTGCCACTGATAGTTATTCAGTGGCATCTCTTCAATAAACTCGTATGCTGCTTCAGGAGTTTTGTTGCTCAAGGTTCCATCGGCTGCTGAATCAATTAGTTGCCTCGTTGAGGGGTTTACACCATTATAAAAAGTTTGGAGTTGAAGCCACAAGGGTAAACCATGGTGTGGACACCTTCTCAAGAGATCCTTGTATCTCTCCCATACGTCGTATAATGTCTCTAAATCCATCTGCACAAAAGAAGAGATATTATTCCGTAATGTGGCCGTTTTAGCTGGTGGGAAATATTTTAAGAAAAAATTTTCAGTCATTTGCTCCCATGTGGTGATTGACCCTCGTGGTAACAAGTTTAACTACTGTTTGGCTTTATTTCTTAATGAAAAGGGAAATAACCGAAGATGTATGGCATCATCAGAAACGCCATTAATTTTGAAGGTATCACAAAACTCTAAGAAATTAGCTATATGTGTATTTGGGTCTTCGTCCTGCAAACCATCAAATTAAACAAATTGTTGAATCATTTGTATAGTGTTAGGCTTTAATTCAAAATTATTAGCAGCTATAGCAAGCCTAACAATACTCGATTCTGCTCCTATTAAATGAGGTTTAGCATAATCATACATGGTACGCGGAGCATTGTTTTCTCCCATATCTTGCGGTGGTGGGTTATTCTCGTCCATCCCTTCAGTAGGATTGGATATGCCTTCTCGATTTTCTTCTGTATAATTTAGGGCTCGCCTGATTTCTCTGCGATTCCTTCGAGCGGTAGCTTCAATATCACTGTCGTATACTAAAGGTTCTCTCGGGTTCCTTCTAGTCATAAACTAGAGGTACCTGGTAGGAAAAGAAAGAAGAAAAATTAAAGAAATTTCAGCAAAAACAAAAATAAAAACAAAATAAATAAATAAATAATAATGGCTAGAGTAATAAAAATAGAGTTTTCTTAATATTTTAGTTCCCCGGCAACGGCGCCAAAAACTTGATCGTGTGTCTATCGAGTCTTAAAATTTATAATGAGAATGATCGAACCTAGAAACTAACTCCGACAACGATTAAAGGCAAGTGTACCTATCAAACAGTAGTATAGCTTAGGCAAGACCGGATTGTCAAACCCAAAGGAACTAAAAGTACTAATACTAACTTTCTTCTTATTATCTAGGCTAAATATTAAGTGATTGGTTGTTTTAATCTAAAATTAACTAACTATTAAGCTAAGATACAAAGACAAAAAGACTAAATTGGGGAGATAACTTTTAGAAAAACTCAGTTGATTTAGACGATACCTTTAGGAAGAATCCACCTAGACTTCACTTGTTATCTAACACTAAACTAGATGATTTATTCACTAAGTTTTATCCGTAAGACTCCCTAACGTATATTAAACCCTCTCTTGAGGTGAATAACGTCTAACCCTAGGTTAATTAATGAAATTCTCTTTCTCACTTAATAACCCCCTAGAATAGCAGTAAACCGATCTATGGACTCCCATATTAGGTTTCACCCTAATCCGGCAAAATCTCGTCACCATATCTCTAGGTGTGCGATCAACTCCGCTTAATTATGTTAGATCTACTCTTAAGCAGGGACTTTTGCTCCTCCACCTAAGCACATCTGACTTGAATCAATATCCTGGAAATATTAACACAAGAATTAAGCATACATAATTAAGAACAAACTAAGTATTTATCATATAGTTCAGAAAACAATAACAAGATTCATCTAGGTTTTCATCCCCTTCAGGTATCTGAAGGATTTAGTTCATAACTAATAAAGAAAACATCTCAGAAGAAAAGATAAAACAAAACATAAGAACTCCCTAAAACTCTCTGAAGGAATTGAAGGAGAGATCCGCCGTCTTGAGTAGAATTCCGGCTTCTTGAGATGGATCAACTGGCTATCTTCAAGTGATTACCACAATTCTGACCTTTTCAGCTGGCTCCTTGGCCTAGCTAACCGCCCCCTTTTAGCTGATACTTAGGGGGTATATATAGGCTCTTGGAATAGGTTTCTTTGCCCCAAAGTATCCAAATCCGAATGAAATTGCCTTTTGCCACGACAGGGACTCGGCCATGTCACACGCCCGTGTGATTAGTCTTTAAGTCATGTTTGGATTTTTTTAACGAGGCATGACCATGTAAATCGGGGGTCAGGCTGTGTTCTAGATGATCAATGAGGCACGGTAGTGTGGGCTTTGGTACATGCCTTGTCGATTTTGTGATATGGCCCATTTACTCTTTTTGGGCCCGTTTTATGTTCTTTTCATCCTCGGGTGCTTTCCTGGGTATAAGACATGAAAAAAAAGGATCAAGAGCACCTTTTTATATGAATCAAGGGATAAATCATCCAAAAGCATACTAAATATAAGATTAAAATATGTTACTATTATGGTTTATCGACCCCCGAGCAGAAACTAAAGGGTACAGTGTCACTGCTGAGAGATGAGGCTTACCAGTGGTGGCTTACGGTTATGGAGGGCACACAGTCGGACTGACTAACCTGGGAGTTCTTTAAGACCGCCTTCTAGAGGAAGTATGTGGGGGCTAGTTACGTGGATGCTCGTAGGAAAGAGTTCCTGAATTTGACCAAGGGTGATAGATCAGTGGCCGAGTATGAGGCCGAATTTCTGCGACTAATCCCCTATGCGCGTGGTATGGTGGTGACTAAGTATGAAAGACGCATTCACTTCGAAGATGGTCTCAGGGATAATCTGAGGGTACTGATAGCTCCACAGAGAGAGTGAGACTTTGCTGCACTAGTTGATAAGGAGAAGATCGCCAAGGAAGTGAAGCGCACTGAGTGCCAGAACAGAGAGAGGTTAGAATAAGAGGGATTCGAAGCCCTCGAGTTCTGTTCAAAGGCCTAAGAAAAAGGCCAAAGTTGATGGGACAACCAAAGTTGGGGCTTCTATTGCTACTACTGGATAGCCACCGTGCACTGACTATGATAGACGCCATCAGGGCGAGTGTTGGAAAAGAACTAGGGCTTGTTTAAGGTGCGGTTCGTTAGAGCACCGTATTAGAGACTGCTTGCGGAAGTCTGATCAGATGCAAGCTTCTGGCATGGGTATTGCACCACCGGAAGTAGTTCAGCAACCACCGAGAGGACGTTGTCAGGCCAGGGGTGGTAACAGTCTGGGTCATGGTCAGAGAGTACTGGGTAGAGGTGCTAGTCACACTGAGGCAAGGTAGCTGGCTCTAGTTTATGCTGCTCATCCCTGAAAGAATGAAGACGCTTCGGACGTCATTACAGGTACATTCTTTACTTATAATGTACCTTATACTGCACTGATAGATATAGAATCCACATACTCTTATATAGCTTGTATCGTATCTGAAAACTTGGGTATACTGGTTGAGAGCACTACAACTGAGGTCACTGTACTGAGTCCGTTGGGGCAGTCAATAAGGGTTAACAAACTGTTTAGAGATGTTCCTCTAGATGTTTAATGAGTTATCTTTTTTGGCTGATCTGATGGAATTGCCTTTTGGAGAATTTGATCTAATATTGGGAATGGGCTGGTTAGTCAAACACCAAGTGAGCTTAGATTGTGCCACAAAAAGGGTTATACTGAGAACAGAGGAGGACAATGTGGTAGCCGTAAATGGGGAGAGTCAGAACTACTTATCGAATTCGATTTCTACATTGAGGGTCGAGAGTTGGTTCGTAAGGGATGTGAGGCGTATCTGGCCTACATCAGTGTTTCAGATTCTAGGGATTTTTCGATTAAAGATATCAGGATGATTAAGGACTTTTCGGACGTTTTTCCTATAGAAATACCTCGGTTACTTCTGAATTGTGAAGTAGAGTTTGGGATTGAGCTTCTTCCTAGTACAGCCCCGGTGTCCATCACCCCTTATAGAATGGCACCAAAAGAGCTTGTGGAGCTTGAGGCCTAGATTCAAGAGCTACTAGATCGTGGGTTCATCAGCTCTAGTGTGTCTCTGTGGGGAGCACTGGTTCTATTTATGAAAAAGAATGATAGATCCATGCGTATGTGTATTGACTACCGTCAACTGAACAAGTTAACCATAAAGAATAAGTACCCCCTACCAAGGATAGACGATCTGTTTGATCAGTTCTGAGGTGCTTTAGTGTTCTCTAAAATTGACCTCCGATCAGGGTATCACCAGTTGAGAGTTAAGGAAGCCTTCATGCATAAGACAGCATGTAGGACTCGCTATGGTCATTACGAGTTCCTAGTGATGCCATTTGGACTGACGAATACTCCAATAGCTTTTATGGATCTGATGAACCGAGTGTTCTAGCCCTATTTGGATCGGTTTGTGGTGGTATTTATTGATGATATACTGGTGTGTTTATTGATGATATACTGGTGTTTCTGCTGAGGGAATTAGATCGATCCTCGAAAGATTGAGGCTGTCTTGGATTGCAAGCAGCCTAAGACTGTGTCGGAGATCCGCAGTTTTCTGGGACTGGCAGGGTATTATCGATGATTTGTACAGGGGCTTTTATTGATTGCAGCACCGTTGACTAAGATGCTAAGCAAGGGTGTGTCGTTTAATTAGACAGATGCGCAACAAGAGAGCTTTGAGAAGCTTAAGACTGTATTAACTGAGGCCCCTGTTTTAATACAACCAGATTTTGGAAAAGAGTTTACTATCTACAGCGATGCATCACATGTCAATTTGGCGTGTGTGTTGATGCAAGAGGGTAAGGTGGTAGCATATGCGTCTCGTCAGCTTAAAACTCATAAGGCTAATTATCCGACGCATGACTTGGAATTGGCCGTGGTGGTATTTGCACTGAAAATATGGAGGCATTACCTGTATGGTGAGAAGTGTATCATTTACACTGATCACAAGAGCCTCATATACCTCCTCACTAAGAAGGAGCTGAACCTTAGGCAGCGTAGGTGGATTGAGCTGCTTAAGGACTATGACTATACGATTGAATACCATCCTGGTAAGGCCAATGTGGTGGTCGACGCGCTGACTCAGAGGGTTATGACTGATTTGAGGGCAATGTTTGCTCACCTCAGTTTATTTGATGATGGTAGTCTATTGGCTGAACTTCAAGTTAAACCGGCGTGGATAGAGCAAATTAAGAGTAAACAGATGGAGGACAAGTCTTTGGGTCTTCACTTTCGACAGATTGAGAGTGGGAACACTGTGGATTTTGGACTGAATAGCGAAAGGGTACTCTATTTTCGTAGGAGAATCTGTGTGCAGAATAATACCGAGTTGTGTTCAGAATGCTATGCAGCCTGGTAAAAATAAGATGTACTGAGACCTTCGTGAGTTATATTGGTGGCCAGGTATTAAGTGTGAGGTTACAGACTTTGTAGGTAAGTGCCTAACATGTCAGCAAGTTAAGGCTGAGCATTAGTTACATTTGGGGTTGTTTTAGCCTATTAAGATTCCACTTTGGAAGTGGGAGCGAGTGACTATAGACTTCGTTAGTGGGTTACCCCTCACACTCACTAAGAAGGATTCATTATGGGTCAAGGATTCATTATGGGTCATCATGGATTGATTGACCAAGTCTGCCCATTTCATACCGATTCGTACTGACTACTCTCTGCAGAAGTTAGCTAAGTTGTATGTGTCTGAGATAGTGAAACTTCCTAGGGTACCTATTTCGATAATATCTAATAGGGATTTTTGTTTCACGTCTCAATTCCGGAAGAAGCTACATGAAGCTCTGGGTACAAGGTTTGACTTCAGTACTACATTCCATCCTTAAACAGATGGTCAATCTGAGAGGGCGATTCAGATACTGGAGGACATGTTGAGAAGCTGTGTGATTGACTTCCGAGGCTGTTGGGAGGATTACTTGCCACTAGAAGAGTTTGCTTATAACAACACCTGAAGCGGTGTTAAATTGAGTATTCTGTGGGAGATTTTGTTTTCCTTAAGGTCTCGCTATGGAAAAAGGTACTGAGATTTGGTTGTAAGGGCAAGTTGAGACCTAGATTCATAGGGCCTTATCGTATTTTGAAGCGTGTAAGACCAGTTGCCTACAAGTTGGAGTTACCTCCGGAGCTAGATCGGATTCATGATGTATTCTATGTCTCAATGTTAAGGCGCTGCCGCTCTGATCCAACGTATATTGTTCCAGTAGAGGAGATCGAGGTTAGACCAGACCTAACTTTCGAGGAGGAGCCGGTTTAGATATTGGATCGTGATGTAAAGATTCTGGGAGAAAATCCATCCCACTGGTTAAGGTTTTTTGGCGTAATCATAGCTCTGAGGAGGCCATGTGGGAGTCTAAGTGTAACATCCTAAATTAAGGGTTGTGTATGTGGTGTGTTTTATGTGGATGCTATGCCTAATATGCTGGTTTAAGGTGTTTTGGAGGTCCAGGAAAGGCTCAGGGTTAAGCCAAAGTCTTGGCCAAAATTCTCTTTTTGGGCACTTTGGGGGGAGATGGATGGGATAGGACTTAAGGGTTCTTGCTTGTAGGTATTTGGCACAAGAAGTGCTTTAGTAAAGTGGCAAAGAGGCGCCACTTAAGAGGCAGGGGAGTGACGCCTCAGGAGAGCTGGTAGGGAGCAGGTTCGAGTCGTGAGTTACCTTTTTGAGGATTTCTTTTTGACTCCAAGGTAAGGGAGATGTGGTTTCAGCTTGGAGTCTGGTGGATGAGTGTTGAATGGGTCAACACATTTGAATAAAGGGAGGAGAGGAATTCAAGGAGGAGGAATCGGTCAACAGGTTTGAATAGTGAGTGGAGAGTGATCGGTGAAGAAAATCATTGGATTGGGAGAGAGGGAGAGAGTTTGGCCAAATGTGGGAAGTGGGGTGTATGAGGGTGTGTGCAGTTTAGTTGTCTTCAGGGGTGACCGAATTTTAGATAGTAGCACTTAGGTTTGGTGAGTATTTCGGCTAGCTAGAGAGCACCTAAAGCATTCTTTACCTCATTTCTTTATTGCCAAAATCGAAACACCCCCACACTATTTGGTTTGCATTTTCATTTTTTCTCAATTACCAAAACCGAAATACCTCCTAATTCTCTTCTACTTTTTTTCTTCTTTTATGCTTGGCCGAAACTTACATTGCCATTCACCCTCTACTTTTGTTTCATTTTCTTTGCTATTATCTTCAAAAGTTGAACCCTTTAAAGCCACACCTTCTGTCGAAACTCTATCATCCTCTCTACCCTTCTCTTTAACACCATAGCCGAACCTTTCTTGGCAAATAGCACCTTTCTTCTCCATCTCTTTCTTTTTAAGAGCTGAACATCTTCGGCATTCGTCATTTGATAAGTTATGTTTTTGCCTAGCCGAATCTCCCTAGCCTTCTATTCTTTATTTTCTTCTCTGGATTTCTTTAAAGAGGGAGCCGAAACTTATTATCTTTTCTAGGCAGTTCTCATTTATTGCTAGCCGAATCTCTCTGACTATCATATCTCTTTATTCGGCTTTTTATTCCAGTAGATTGTTGTGACCCATCTTCCACCTCTCCCAATTGGGTTTCTCTAGAGTTTGTGGTAAGTGTTTTCTTTTCATTTCAATCATCTTTTCTCACGTTTGAGTGCCGAAAGTAGTGATCGAATTCTCTAATTCTTGGCCGAATGAAGAGGGCTTTGTCTCTGCGTTCTTCCAGCTCTTGGTCTGTGATTGGAGGGGGTTAATGGATAATCAATTCCAGTCGGCTTAGGTACTCGATCGGTGCAGGATCCAAGCCTTTTTAATCTTCGGGATTTGTCAATCTAGGTAGGGAACTTTAGCCTTTGAGCGCTTATTCGCAGTTGCTTTAATTTCAATGCCTTAATCCGGTTTAGTGACCAAGGTCTTTTTCATGGATTCTAATGTCAGCCAAGCGAAAGGAGGAGTTGGACCCGTGATCCCATCCCCTAAGTTCAAGAAGCGTGCGGTGTCTGCTGTTCAAGATTGGCCACCAGGTTGTGGGCCAGCTTCAGAGCAGAGTCGTAGGGAGATAGCGGTAGTTTCTGCTAGGGATAGTGTCAACATAGATAACATAGGGCTGCATGTAACCAGGTGTGTAAATCTTCACATTTTAATATTAATATATGATACTAATCGTTTGGGGCTGAAAAGCCGAAGTGACTAGATGGATAGTCGTTATGCCTATATAGGTATGGTTGAAATACCAAGTAAGTACCTTGTGTTATGTATGAGTTAATATGTGTATGCATGCCATAATGATACTGTTCATTTAAATAGCATGATACTTTCACTAGGTTTACATATGTTACGCATGGGTTGGATATGTTGTGAAGGGGAAGTGCTTAAGACTGTCACTAGTGGTTTGGCACCACAAGTGGGTTGGCCTCACATTCTTGATTCTGTGACTAAGTCTCAGTGGTTTGTAACCACCAGTGGTTTGGTACCACATACATATGATCTCGTGACTCGTCCCAGTGGTTTGGTACCACAGTGGGTTGGCCCCACATGCATGATTATTAGGGACTGTCACTAGTGGTTTGGTACCGCAAGTGGGTTGGCCCCACATATGAGATTTTGTTACTCTGTCACTAGTGGCTAGTTGCCACATATGGAGTGTAGTGGACGGAGGGTTGATTGTAGAAATCCCCACGGTGTGATTGGCTGGTACGGGATGGTGTGTAGAGGATGGAAAAACTAGGTATGGGCTGGGTCATGATGCATTCATCTACTTGTATGTCATCCTGAATGGGCTAAGGCCCAATATACGATTGTGGGCCTCGAGCCGATTATGTGTTATAGGGGATTTACACACTGAGTCTCGGTGACTCACCCCTTTGCTTAACCTTTCAGGTAATCCGTAGACCGTGGATATGGGAGCCAAGGTGGACTCGTGGAGGCCATAAAGACTTTATTTTTCGTAAACTTTTCTTGCTTTACTTTAAATTTAAATTGGGGATTTTATTCGTGTAATAAGGCCTTTCTAAATTAGTATTTGGGTTTTATTTTATTTAGTGTTTAATTTAAATTTTTGACACTATGCAAATTTAATCACGAAATTAAAAATAGGGTTTTCAAAATTACGAGTAACTCAAAATATACGATTTCTTCCAAATGTTATCAAGCTTAACGTATACCTATTTAACTAAAAGTTGAAATCTTCCCTAAACTACCAAACCACTATTTTCAAAGACATCGCTTTAAATCAAAAAGTTTTTCACAAGTACGATTTTTCCTAAACTAAGCAAAACTTCGTCCTGTAACATACCAGATCTGGTCGTAACGTATAGGCCGGGTTTCGGGTGTTACAATTTTGGTATCAGAGCCTAGGTTGCAAAACTCAGGCTGTGAAAATGGGTTCATTGATGTTTTATTAAGTTGTCTAAATGATTTTTGGGAATGTTTGATTGGAACATGGCATCCGAGCCCGTTGGCACCCGATCCACCCAGGTAAGTGTTCTAAATCTACTGATGATGTATGTATGAAATGACTGTTAATATAAATGGATATGGTTGCTAGCCTTTGGAAACCCAGACTATAGAGACTGAAACTTTGATATGTTTGGCGGAAACTACTCTCTAAGACTATTTTCCATAAAACTACTCGGTGCTAAACAATGAAAGAAATACTAACTCATAAAACTTTTAATCAGATTAAGTCGCAAACGTTAGTCATGAGCACTAGGGGATAGTGACGTAGTGTACGTGGTTGTGGTAGGGGCAGGATTGTTGTGTCAGAACCAGTGGGATCTGGTCATGGGTTAGGAAATGAGATGCCAGTACCACCAGCTACGGAAGAAGAATTCCAGGATCAAACGGCCGGAGATGATGCGGTGTCTCAGGCGATGTTACGGGTTTTGGAGAGAGTTGCCGGGGTAGACATGGGTACAGGAGCTCGAAAATTTGTGTCGAAGCGGCTCCGAGCAAATGGAGTGGAAATGTTTAGGGGCGTTTCTGGTGTGGCTCCCAACGCAGCTGAATATTGGTTAGAAGCAGTTGAGCGTATAATGGATGATCTTGACTTCACGACAGAAGAGAAGTTGAAAAGAGTCGTGTCTCTTCTTCGAGACAAGGCCTATCAGTTGTGGCTCACGGTCAGGGATGGTACGATAGTTGATAATATCACCTGGGATTTCTTCAAAACAGCATTCCAAAGGAAGTACGTCGGATCAAGTTATGTGGATGTGCAACGTAAGGCGTTTCTAAATCTGGTTTAGGGGAGTAAGTCAGTGTCTGAGTGTGAGGCGGAATTCTTACGTCTAAGCCGTTATGCCCAGGGTGCTGTGGCCACAGACCATGAACGTTGTGTTCGGTTTGAGGATGGGCTGAGAGATAAGTTGCGGGTGCTGATAGCTCCACAGTGAGAGAGGGAATTTGTTGTTCTTGTGGAAATGGCTAAGATAGCCGAGGAGGTGAAGCAGTCTAAAAAGCAGAATCAGGAAAGAAATAAAAATAAAAGGAATTTTGGTTCGTCAGGATCAGTGGGGCGGTTTCAGAAGAGACCAAGGGTTGAGGGGCCGAATCGTGTTGTGAGACCTGTTGGGGATAGTCGACCTCTGAGGTGTACTCGATGTGATAAATTTCATTTTGGTGAGTGTTGGGCTAGTAGTAGAGGCTATTTCAAGTGTGGGTCTATAGAGCATCGAATAAGGGACTGTCCACAGTAGAGGGGCAGAGCGCAATCAATGTGTCAGGGTTATGTTCAGTCAGGAAGTGTTAGTCAGCAACCACAGAGAGGTCATGGTCCGGTCAGAGGGGGTAATGGTTTTGGTCGTGGACGTAGAGCACCAGATAGAGGTGCAGGGGGCACTGATGCGAGACAGCCAGGGTTAGTCTATGCAGCTAGACGCCGAAAGGAAGGTGACGCATCGGATGTCATAACCGGTATGTTTCTAATCTTTGGATTGCCTTTTACTGCACTGATTGATATAGGGTCGACACATTCTTATGTCACTAGTGTGGTATCTGGAACCTTAGGCATAGACTCTGAGATTTCTTCTAGGGAGATGACTGTAATTAGCCCACTAGGACAATCTGTAGTGGTGAACAAGCTTTATAAGGATGTACCTCTAGAAGTACAAGGGGTGGTGTTTTCGGCTGATCTGATGGAACTACCGTTCGAAGAGTTCGACTTGATCTTAGGGATGGACTGGTTAATAAAGTTTCGAGCAAATCTGGATTGTGCTGCTAAGCGCATGGTGGTCAGGACTCTTGAAGACGAGGAGGTAGTGGTAATAGGAGAAAGGAGGAACTATTTGTCTAACATAGTGTCCGCTTTAAAGGCTGAAAGAATGAT
This sequence comes from Gossypium bickii, assembly GCA_025503065.1. Lineage (NCBI taxonomy): Eukaryota > Viridiplantae > Streptophyta > Magnoliopsida > Malvales > Malvaceae > Gossypium > Gossypium bickii. The sequence goes on from CP106709.1 coordinate 20,339,286, forward strand.
GAGGAAAGGATGTGAGGCATTCATAGCTTTGATTTGTACTTTGGAGGACAAGAAATTGTCTGTGAGGGATGTTAGGACAGTGAAGGAGTTTCCTGATGTTTTCTCAGAAGAGCTTCCAGGGCTACCCTCGGATCGCGAGGTGGAGTTTGGAATTGATCTTCTTCCGGGGACAGCACCTGTATCTATAACTCCTTATAGAATGGCGCCGAAGGAGTTAGTGGAATTGAAAGCCTAGATTCAGGAACTTTTAGATCGAGGTTTCATCCGACCGAGTGTATCACCATGGGAAGCTTCGGTGCTATTCGTTAAGAAGAAGGATGGGTCAATGCGTATGTGCATTGACTATCGTCAGCTGAACAAATTGACCATCAAGAACAAATACCCGTTACTGAGAATTGACGACTTGTTCGATCAACTCAAGGGGGCTTCACTCTTTTCGAAGATAGATTTGCGGTCAGGTTATCATCAGCTTGAGGTCAAGGAAGCAGACATTTATAAGACGGCGTTTCGTACTCGCTATGGACATTACAAATTTTTGGTGATGCTGTTTGGGTTAACCAATGCACTAGCAGCATTTATAGACATGATGAACCGGGTTTTCCAACCTTAACTAGACCGATTCGTTATAGTATTTATAGACGATATTTTGGTTTATTCAAAGTCAGAAGAGGAGCACGATTCACATCTTCGAGTGGTTTTACAAATCCTGAGGGAAAAGCAGTTGTTCGCCAAGTTCAGTAAGTGCGAATTTTGGCTAAGCGAAGTTACTTTTCTAGGCCATGTTGTGTCGGCAGAGGGGATTAGAGTTGATCCCAGGAAAATTGAAGCTGTCTTGGATTGAAAGCCACCTAAGTTGGTGGCAGAAATCAGAAGTTTTCTCGGTCTTGCTGGATATTACCGAAGATTTTTTGAAGGGTTTTCTTTGATTGCAGCACCATTGACCAAGTTGCTACGGAAAGGGGTTCCATTCGTTTGGTCTGATAAACAACAGGAGAGTTTTGAAAGGCTAAAGGGAATTTTGATGGAGGCTCCGGTGTTGATTCAGCCGGAGGCTTGAAAGGAGTTTGTGGTTTATTGTGATGCTTCACACACGAGTTTAGGATGTGTTCTAATGCAAGATGGAAAGGTTGTGGCGTACGCGTCTCGGCAATTAAGACCGCATGAGTTAAACTATTCCACGCATGATTTGGAATTGGCGGCAGTAGTGTTTTCTTTGAAAAGTTGGAGGCATTATCTGTGTGAAGAGAAGTATGTTATTTATACAGATCATAAGAGCCTAAAGTATCTCCTTACCCAGAAAGAATTGAATTTGAGACAGCGGCGGTGGATTAAGCTATTGAAGGATTATGATTGTTCGATCGAATACCATCCAGGTAAAGCTAACATGGTGGCAGATGCATTAAGTCGTAGGGTGATCTCTGATTTGAGAGCAATGTTCACTCAGCTCAGCTTGTACGATGATGGAAGTCTATTAGCTGAACTTTAAGTGAAACCTTCTTAGATTAGTCAGATCAAAGACAAGCAGTTGTTAGATGATGTCTTGAGTGCTCGACTACTTCAAGTTCGGAATGATGAGGTAGAGGATTTCAATTTGAACAGTGAGGGGGCTCTATGTTTCCGTAAGAAAGTTTGCATGGCAAAGGATTTTGAGTTAAGACAATTGATACTGCAGGAAGCGCATAGTAGCCCATATGTTATTCATCCTGGCGGGAGTAAGATGTATAAAGATTTGCGAGAACAGTTTTGGTGGCCGGGTCTGAAACAAGAAGTAATCGAATTGTAAGTAAGTGTTTGACTTGCCAGCAGGTGAAAGCAGAACATCAGTTGCCTTCGGGTTTGTTACAGCCGTTAAAGATTCCGTAATGGAAGTGGGAGAGGATCACGATGGATTTTGTTAGTGGGCTACCCCTTACGCCTACGAAAAAGGATTCGGTATGGGTAATTGTTGACCGATTGACGAAGTCTGCTCATTTCATACCAGTTCGGGTTGACTACTCTCTTCAGAAATTGGCTAAGCTGTATGTAGCAGAGATCATAAGGTTGTATAGGGTACCAATGTCTATCACCTCGAATCGAGACCCGAGGTTCACGTTAAGATTTTGGAAAGGATTGCATCAAGCGTTAGGGACAAAGTTAGATTTCAGTCCAGCGTTTCATCCATAGTCTGATGGACAATCAGGGAGGGTAATTCAGATCCTAGAGGATATGTTGAGGGGCTGTGTCTTAGACTTCAGAGGTAGTTGGGAAAAATTTCTACTGTTAGCAAAATTCGTGTATAACAATAGCTGCCAATTGAGTATTCAGATGGAGCCGTATGAAGCGTTATATGGTCGGAAGTGTCGTACTCCTACTTGTTGGACAGAGTTAGGTGAACGTCAGATGTTGGGTCCAGAATTGGTTTTAGAAACGGAAGATAAGGTTAAGTTAATTCGGACTCGTTTAAAGAAAGCGTCAGACAGGCAGAAATCCTATGCTGATCTAAAGCGTAAGGATATAGAATTAGAGGTGGGTGATCAGGTGTTCTTAAAGGTTTCAATGTGGAAGAAAGTGCTTAGGTTTGGATGGAAGGGTAAGCTAAGTCCCAGGTTCATTGGGCCTTATCGTGTGTTGAAGCGTGTGGGACCAGTAGCCTATCAACTCGAATTGCCTACAGAGTTAAGTCAAATTCATGATGTGTTTCACGTATCAATGTTAAGACATTATCGTTCAGATCCATCTCACGTGTGCCAGTGGAAGAAATTGAAGTAAGGCCTGATCTATCCTTTGAAGAGGAACCAGTTCGAATTTTGGATCGTGATGTCAAAGTATTACGTAAGAATACAGTTTTGTTAGTTAAGGTGTTGTGGCGTAATCACAGTTCTGAGGAAGCTACGTGGGAATCAGAGGAAGCAATGCGACAACAACATCCTCATCTCTTTTGATCAGGTAATTTCGAGGCCGAAATTATTTTTAAGGGGGTAGAACTGTAACATCCTAAATTAGGGGCTATGCATGTGGTGTGTTTTGTGTGTATGCTATGCTTAATATGCTGGTTTAGGGTGTTTTGGGGGTCTAGGAAAGGCTCAGGGTTAAGCTGAAGTCTTGGCCAAAATTCTCTTTTTGGGCACTATAGGGGGAGTTGGATGGGATAGGACTTAAGGGTTGTTGCTTGTAGGTATTTGGCACAAGAAGTGCTTTAGTAAAGTGGCAAAGAGGTGCCACTTAAGAGGCAGGGGAGTGACATCTCAGGAGAGCTAGTAGGGAGCAGGTTCAAGTCTTGAGTTACCTTTTTGGGGATTTCTTTTTGACGCCAAGGTAAGGGAGAGGTAGTTTCAGCTTGGAGTCTGGTGGATGAGTGTTGAATGGGTCAACACATTTGAATGAAGGGAGGAGAGAAATTCAAGGAGGAGGAATCGGTCAACAGGTTTGAATAGTGAGTGAAGAGTGATCGGTGGAGAAAATCATTGGATTGGGAGAGAGGGAAAGAGTTTGGCCAAATGTGGGAAGTGGGGTGTGCGAGGGTGTGTGCAGTTTAGTTGTCTTCAGGGGTGACCGAATTTTAGATAGTAGCACTTAGGTTTGGTGAGTATTTCGACTAGTTAGAGAGCACCTAAAGCATTCTTTACCTCATTTCTTTATTGCCAAAATCGAAACACCCCCACACTATTTGGTTTGCATTTTCATTTTTTCTCAATTACCAAAACCGAAATACCTCCTAATTCTCTTCTACTTTTTTTCTTCTTTTGTGCTTGGCCGAAACTTACATTGCCATTCACCCTCTACTTTTGTTTCATTTTCTTTGCTATTATCTTCAAAAGTCGAAACCCTCTAAAGCCACACCTTCTGGTGAAACTCTGTCATCCTCTCTACCCTTCTCTTTAACACCATAGCCGAACCTTTCTTGGTAGATAGCACCTCTCTTCTCCATCCTTTTCTTTTTTAGAGCGAAACATCTTCGGCATTTGTCATTCGGTAAGTTCTCTTTTTGCCTAGCCGAATCTCCCTAGCATTCTATTCTTTATTTTCTTCTCTGGATTTCTTTAAAGAGGGAGCCGAAACTTATTATCCTTTCCAGGTAGTTCTCATTTATTGCTAGCTGAATCTCTCTGACTATCATATCTCTTCATTCGGCTTTTGATTCCAGTGGATCGCTGTGACCCATCTTCCACCACTCTCAATTGGGTTTCTCTAGAGTTTGTGGTAAGTGTTTTCTTTTCGTTTCAATTATCTTTTCTCACGTTTGAGTGCCGAAGGCAGTAATCGAATTCTTCAATTCTTGGCTGATTGAAGGGGACTTTGTCTCCGTGTTCCTCCAGCTTTTAGTCTGTGATTGGAGGGGGTTAAGGGATAATCAATTCCAGTAGCTTAGGTACTCGATCGGTGCAGGATTCAAGCCTTTTTAATCTTCGGGATTTGTCAATCTAGGTAGGGAACCTTAGCCTTTGAGCGTTTATTCTCAGTTGCTTTAATTTCAATGCCTTAATCCGATCTAATGACCAAGGTTTTTTTCATGGATTCAAATGTCAGCCAAGGGAAAGGAGGGGTCGGACCCATGATCCCAACCCCTAAGTTCAAGAAGCGTGCGGTGTCTGCAGTTTGAGATTGGCCACCAAGTTGTGGGCCAGCTTCAGAGCAGAGTCGTAGGCAGATAGTGGTAGTTTCTGCTAGGGATAGTGTCGACATAGATAGCATAGTGCTGCGTGTAACCAGGTGTGTAAAACTTCACACTTTGATATTAATATGTGGTACTAATCGTTTGGGGCTGAAAAGTCGAAGTGACTAGATGGATAGTCGTTATGCCTATATGGGTATGGTTGAAATACCAGGTAAGTACCTTGTGTTATGTATGAGTTAATATGTGTATGCATGCCATAATGATACTGTTCATTTAAATAGCATGATACTTTCACTAGGTTTGCATATGTTATGCATGGGTTGGATATGTTGTGAAGGGGAAGTGCTTAAGACTGTCACTAGTGGTTTGGTACCACAAGTGGGTTGGCCCCACATTCTTAATTCCGTGATTAAGTCTCAGTGGTTTGTAACCACCAGTGGTTTGGTACCACATACATATGATCTCGTGACTTGTCCAGTGGTTTGGTACCACAGTGGGTTGGCCCCACATGCATGATTATTAGGGATTGTCACTAGTGGTTTGGTACCACAAGTGGGTTTTCCCCACATATGATATTTTGTGACTCTGTCACTAGTGGCTAGGTGCCACATATGGAGTGTAGCGGACGGAGGGTTGATTGTAGAAATCTCCACGGTGTGATTGACCAGTACGGGATGGTGTGTAGAGGATGGAAAAACTAGGTATGGGCTGGGTCATGATGTATTCATCTACTTGTATGTCATACTGAGTGGGCTAAGGCCCAATATGTGATTGTGGGCCTCAAGCCGATTATGTGTTATAGGGGATTTACACACTGAGTCTCGGTAACTCACCTCTTTGCTTAACCTTTCAGGTAATCCGTAGACCGTGGATATGGGAGCCGAGGTGGACTCGTGGAGGCCATAAAGACTTTATTTTTCATAAACTTTTCTTGCTTCACTTTAAATTTAAATTGGGGATTTTATTCGTGTAATAAGGCCTTTCTAAATTAGTATTTGGGTTTTATATTATTTAGTGTTTAATTTAAAATTTTGACACTATGCAAATTTAATCACGAAATTAAAAATAGGGTTATCAAAATTACGAGTAACTCAAAATATACGATTTCTTCCAAATGTTATCAAGCTTAACGCATACCTGTTTAACTAAAAGTTGAAATCTTTCCTAAACTACCAAACCACTGTTTTCAAAGACATCGCTTTAAATCGAAAAGTTTTTCACAAGTACGATTTTTCCTAAACTAAGCAAAACTTCGTTTTTACTTCACCCTGTAACATACCAGATCTGGTCGTAATGTATAGGCCGGGTTCAGGTTGTTACACTAAGAATGCGATGCGATAGCAGTATCTTCATCTGTCCTGATCAGGTAGAATTTCAAGGCCAAAATTTTCTTTTAACGGGTAGAGTTGTAACACCCTAAAAATCTCTTATATATTTATTTTCGTATGTTTGTGACACAATTGTATGTCTCCTTTAGTGGTTAAGTGTTCTGGGAAGTGTCTAAGGGGTCCCAAGTTCAAGCATTAGCTGTGGCAAATTTTTGTTTTTGGATGAATAAACCCCTATCTCTAATCATTAAGCTTATAAATAAATGTTTGCTCAAAAAAAAAAGCTCATAAATAAATGTTGGTAAAATATGTCAAAATGGGCCTGCTGGTCTGGTGGTTAAGTGGAGTGTTAAATGGCTGGAGGTGTGCGGTTCAAATCTCTGCGCGATCAAGAGGATTTATTTTTAGTGCTTTGTCGTACGAGTGTTGTAGTTTGACCAAAATTCTGAGTATTTGAGGAGTGTGGGGATGTTGTGACCGGTTTTTAGGAGGATAATGAGGGGGATTTCGGTAGTTGTGGGATTGGTGGAAGAAAATAAGGAATTTGAGGTGTAGTGGGAAGGTGGACAGTTTGTGGAGGATAGTAAGAGAGTTTTGAGGAGTGGATCAAGGGAAATGATCAGTAGTTGTGCGAAAACTAATTCCTTTCCCAAATTTTGACTTTAGCTTTTGTTTTCTCTCAATTTTCTGTCAACTGTTCTCCTTCGTCTGCCGAATATTGCTAGTAAATTTCTTGTAACAGTCCAGTTTAGACCCTAGTCAGAATAGTGGTTTTGAGACCACAAATCTGAGTCTAAATAATATTTTTAATATTATCTTATGTGCCTCTAATATGTGATTAAGCATGTGTTAAAATTCCATAAGTTAATTTATCCATCTGTGTGCTTAATATGATAAAAGGATTAAATTGCATTAAATGCAAAACTAGCATGATATTTGTAAAAGTTTCCATTTGATATGGCTTTTTAATAAGGGGGCCTTATGAGGCAATTATGCCAATATTTAGATAGTGGATGGACAAAGGACAAATATGACATTAGATTATATGTTATTTATATTTAGCATAAAAAGGTTAAATTTGTAAATTGAATATTAAGTTATTATATCTTAAAACATTACAGAAATAAGTCATCAAAATGGTGTTTATCCACCAAAAAATCAAACAAAAGAAAAAGAAAGAAGAAGCTAGGGCATTCGACACTCTTTTAGCTTGATTCAAGGTAAGTTTTACTTCAGATTTTGATAATTTCTACGTTTCTGTAATCGTCGCTTCGTATGCCATAAAACCCATGTTGTAACTTGAAGAATTGATGATGTTCATGAGATGTACCATTAATGAAATGGTGAGCTTTGTGATGAGTTTAGTTGCTAAATGAAAGATATGTGTTAAATGAACATTTTTGTTCTTGATTTTTTGATGAATTTAGCTAATTAGGGCTAAATTGTGAAAATAGAATTTGGAGGGATTAAATTGTAAATTTGGTGAAATGTTTGGACTTATATGAGATACATGACCATTCGGCTAAGCATGGATATATGGTGATCTTGTATATTTGATGTTTTGTGAAAAAAAGACTAAATTGATAGAATGTGCAAATGTGAGTGTTAAGTTGCAAATAGCCCTAAATGTATGTTTTTGGGATTGAATCGAATAATTTGATGAATAAAAAGGCTAAATTTGAATATGTATAGATCAATAATCGAAGAAAACGGACTTAGATCACAAGAAAATGAAGGTAGTTGAATAACCGAGTCCGAAAGAATATCTGAATCCGAAGTAAGTCGATATACAGATAAATGTATTTGCTTTGAATTATTTGAGTATATATATGACATTTGAATTGCTATGACTATCCATTGAGATGAAATGTATGTGAAATACGAGTTACGAATAAGTCAACAGGTTGATAATGTCCGAGAAGTCCCGTTTGAACCTACGATTAGATAGGATAGTATATGTCATGACATAGGTGTCTGTTATGTGATATCATGTAAGACCACGTCTAGGACGTTGGTATTGATTTGAGAGTGTAAGACCACATCTGGGACGATGGCATTGATATGAGGTTTACGTGTAGGACCATGTCTGGGACATTAGCATCGTATTGATTCGTGTAAGACCCTGTCTGGGACAGTGGCATCGACATCTGACTACATGTAAGACCATATCTGGGACGTTGCCATTGTACAACTATTCCGAGCACTCTGAGTATTCTATTAGATTTCAAACAGTTCAACGAGTAAACTTGAGAGACGAACGACTATGTGAATTGTATATCCATATCAAGTATGTTTGATATGTACACTAAGTGTGTATGAAAGGTAAGTATCTATATGTACTTATTAAGATTAATATGTACAATATAATGATGAGATAATATGTGAAGATATGCTTGAATGAGCTATGTGTATATGTGATACTTGAGTTGAAGAATGTGGTAAGATATGGCTAAGCATGTGAGCCAAAGAATATGTGATGAATTTGTTTTGAGAACTATAAATGATATTTGATAAACCGTAAAAGTAACATATTTTAATCCCACATTTAGCATGCTTTTTGATGATTTAAGCCCTGAATTGTGTAATTTAGTACTCTTCATCCTTTGTTTTCATGTTTTATACTCAGGAGAGCATTGAAGGATGAAAAGAACGGAAAATGGGCCCAAAATGGAGTAAATGGGCCATATCACGAAATCCACACGGCCTAGGCCCAAGACCACACGGTCGTGCCTCATTCAACAGCTTCAAACACGACCTGGCCACGATTTACACGGGCGTGTGCCACGGGCGTGTCCCTGCCGCGGCCAAGAGGAGTTTTACTCTGATTTGGATACTTGGAGGCAAAGAAACACATTCCAAAGCCTATTCAAACACCCTAGTAGGAATTCTACTTGAATTAGGATACCTAGGGGCCAAGTAAGGCATCTCAAAGTCTATATAAACACCCAAGGGGGCAACTAAGTGAGGAGTTCGGTAGAAGCCGAAACCGAGGGCTTTAGTTAGGGGGAGTCCAGCTAGGCCAAAGAGGGAAGATTTGTAGGGATTTACTCGAAGATAGCCAGTTGATCCATCTCAAGAAGCCGGAATCATATTCAAGACAGAGGATCTCTCCTTCAATTCCTTTAAAAGGTTTTAGGGATTTCTTATGTTTTGGTTTATCTTTTCTTTTGAGATTTTTTCTTTTATTTTTATGAACTAAACCCTAAGATACCTGAGGGGGATGAAACCTAAGATGAATCTTGTTATCGTTTGCTGAACTATATGATAAATATTTGACTTATTCTTAATTATGTGTTTTTAATTCTTGTGTTGATATTTCCTAGATATTAATTCAAGTATGATGTGCTTAGGTGGAGGAGCAAAAGTCCCTGCCTAAGAGTAGATCTAGCATAATTAAGCAGAGTTGATCGCGCGCCTAGAGATAGTGTGACGAGATTTTGCTGGATTAGGGTGAAACCTAATATGTGAGTCTATAGATTGAGTTAATACGATTCTAGGGGTTTTAATTAGAAAGAGATTTCAATTAATCAATCTAGGATTAGACGTTAGTCGCCTCGAGAGAGGGATTAATATAACTTAGGGAATCTTACGGATCAAGTCAAATGAATAAATCGTCTGGTTCAGAGTTAGATAACAAGTGAAGACTAGGTGGATTCTTCCTTGGGTGTCGTCTTAATCAATTGGTTTTTCCGCCAAGTTATTTTCCCAAATTCATTCTTCTTTGTCTTAGAGTCTTTAGTTTAGTAGTTAGTTAATTTAGATTAGATAAACAATTCATTCAATTCTTAGGCTAAATAATAAAAAGAGAGTTAGTATTAGTACTTTTGGTTCCTTTGGGTTCGACATTCCGGTCTTGCCTTAACTATACTACTGTTCGATAGGTGCGCTTGCCTCAAATCATTGTCATAGTTAGTTTCCAAGTTTGATCATTCTTTTTATAAATTTTAAGACTTTGACATCGCGAAAACAACGATCAATATTGTATCAATATGATTATGAGTATTTTATGCTAAGTTTAGTTGTATATGGCTTACTAAGCTTCAGAAAGCTTACTCTGGGTGTGTTTTGTCTGTTTTATAGATCGTTAAAGCTACTAAAGGCTGGGGACCATTGAGAATCTTCATCACACTACCTATCTCATTTTGGTACCTTTTTGATATGTATATAGTTAAATATGGCATGTATAGGCTAGTCATTTTGAATTATGTTTGAAATGTGTATAAATAGCCATGAGATGTGGCTAGATATGTGTTGGTGATATGCATGAGTAAATATGAAATATGATGCATAATTTGTTATGGCTTGGTAGCTAATGAAATGGTCAAGACTATGGTAATTTTATGAATGCATTATGAGTATGTATGTTTGGGAAAAGAAATGGTTATGTGAAAGGTAAATGTGGATAAATCATGTTTGAATGTATAAGTGTTTTAGTTGGATAAATTGGCATGTTTTTTATTGTCAATTGTGCATGATTGAGTTGGTATAATGCTTGTAGGTTTGGCCATTAAGTGGGTGGCATTTTGGCCTTGCAAATGGCCTATTCTGTCTACATGGCTGTGTCACACAGGCGTGCCTAGTGGCCGTGTGGATAAGTCTGTAGCTGGCCTAACTTTACACAGCCATAGTATACGGGCGTGCCTGATAGTCGTGTGGTTAAGTCAATAGCTAGCTTAATTTTACACGGCCATGGCATACGGGCGTGCCTGGTAGCCGTGTGGATAAGTCAGTATACATGCTCTATTTTGGCATGGCCAGGACACATGGGTTTGTCTGGTAGCCGTGGAAGACACACGGGCGTGTGACCTCTATAACTTAGAAAAGTTTTAAATTTTTGATAATTTTAGTATGTGTCCGGTTTAGTCCCGACCCTATTCTAAAGCATGATTAAGGTCTCGTTGGCCTATAAAAAGGGACACTTTGATGCGATTGATGATTTGTATTATGAAATGTCTGTAAAAGTTTCTGATCTATCCGGTAACGCCTTTAACCCTAATCTGGCAAAGGATATGGGATAGGGTGTTACATTTCTGCTACTTCTTTTTTGTTCTTTTTTTCAATTTTGCACACTTCCCTACCCATCTTTATTCTTCCTCTTGTCGTAACCTCCTTTCTATTCCTGTTGGTTGCTATCGAATTGTTGATCGTTAGGCCAATTCTTCTTCTTTTCGTCCCTCCCCTTCATATTGTCGATTCTTGTTTCCTCCACTCTGTTATATCGATTTTCTATCGTTGATTGTTCTTATAGTTCGATTCTTGTCGCTATTCTGGTAAGTAAAACTTCGACACTTTGATTTGTGCCTAAATTAAATGCTGATTGGATGTTACTATCATCTTGATAGCAAGGAATTGTTTTGATTGAGGTCCCTCTTCTGTGGAGTTTGGCATATTCGTTTGGAGTTTCAAGGTAGGTATCGTGCTTTTGAAATGGAAGTATATTCAGTTTTCTCTTGTTGTGCTTTCATGAGTTGAGACTAACAATTAAAGTGAATGATCAATTTTAGGAACTACTGAGCTTGGAAATGTTTTGCTGCGAAACAATAACAGGTGTGTAAACACAACTCTGAAAATGGAAATCGGTGAAATGCCGAAAAATGTGATTGTCGATGCCACACGGGCGTGCAGCCGCTCATGTGGTAGGCCGTGTAATCGAACACAGGCGTGTGATTGACGAGGCTGGCCGTGTGCGATACACGGGCCGAACCGAATTGGGTAGTGTGGACCACATGGTCATGTGGACCCACACGGGTGAACCACACAGTTGTGTGGGATTATTGGGCTAGGCCGTGTGATCCACATGGCCAAGGCTATTTTGGGCCGTATGGGCCACACGGGCAAACATTATGGGCTTGTAGGCCCATTTTCACTATTTGATTGCTAAGGTTGCACGGGTCACCCGACTGTGGACCTACTGTAGGGTCGATAATCTTACTTAGACCCCTAATTGACTGAAATGACTGTATGACTAATACGATTAAGCATGATGATGCCCCACTGATTTGATACTGTATGCCTTGATTTTATGCATGATCTTATGTTTTAGCATGTTATATATGTATATTGCATTGCATTGGGGTGGGGTGGGGGTATATTGTTCGGTGGAACTGTACTGAAAGGCCTCGAGCCTAAATTACTGGCAGCTCAGCTGCAAACTACTATCTAGTGCCGTATTCTGTACTTTTTTGAGTGTAGGGATGGGTAGGTTGATTATATCCCCACATGGAGTGTACGGTTGGACGGAGTTGGAGTGTAGAGGCTGGCAGGGTAGGATTTGATACTGTATATATGTTACTATATTGAATATTGATACTATAATGGGCCAAGGCCCAAATGCATGACTGCTTCTGTATTGAGATAGGCTAAGGCCCTAACTGAAACTGAAACTGTTACTGAGTTGGGCTTAGGCCCAGACTATGATTGCATTATGTCTGCTTTTTTATATAGGGATTACACATTGAGTTTTCGTAAACTCACCCTTCTGTTTTATCTATATAGATAATCCCAGATTTAAGTAGATCGGAGCGGCAGAGGACTCAACGGCGACCACACGACTTTTTTTCACTGTTTCGTCTTTAATTAGGTTTTCAAAGTTTAATTTGGGGTATTTTACTGTAATAAAGGCCTCTATGGATATTTGCATAAAATTTGGTTTCTATATTTGTCTTACATTTTATATCTGCTAGAGGTAGGTAAAATACGAGTTTTTAAAAGAAATGCATGTGTTTTAGCAATATACCCACAAGGACACAAACTGTTTAAAAAGCTTCCGCAACGTATAATGTTTTCAAAACTAACGACTGGATAAGAATCATGATTTTAGAATTAATTAAAGATAATGAGGAATTCTAAACGGAAAATGTTTTAAGCAAAGTTACGGTTTTCCAACACAAGCTATAGTTTTCTAACACACTACCATGTGACATCACTAGATTCGGCCATAACGTCCAGGCCGAGTTTGGGGTGTTACATGACATGGTGACACATTTGTTTGAGCCAACATTGAATACACACATGGTGAGGCACGCGACCTACGACACGGCCATGTGACCTTATTTCGATTACCCACACGGGCAGACACACAGGTTGGGACATGGCCATGTATCTCATACTTCGAATTGTACACGTTCTGAGGACACAGGCGTGTGGAGTAGGCACATGAGTGTGTGGAATAGCCACACAACCAGGTTTAGGGCTACACAAGCTGGCTTCTGTCACACGGCCTAGCCACACGACTGTGTGACCCCTGTTTTCACTTTAAACTTAAATTTTTGTATGTGTTTCAGTTTAATCCAGTTTTAATACCGAAATATTTTAAGTGTTCCCCAAGATCAATTTAGGTCGTGATATGCTCGTACGACATGAAAAATGATAGTGTTTTTATATCATATGAATTATTTGGTTATATTGTTTAAATGTTAGAGTTTTATTATTGTAATGCCTTATAGCTCGAGTAAACTTCCGAACCGGGTGTGGGTGTCACAAATATGAAACAAAATAGAAAAATATGGAAAAAAAAACTAAAAACAAAGGTCACATCACCATGTGGCCAGGCTGTGTGACAGAGCCCAGACCGTGTGGCTCAAAGACATGGCTGTGTGGCCAAACTGTCTAATAACTTGAGTCTGTGTAACTTAGGGCCACACGGCCGTGTCGACATGTTCTGTATCTCTCTCAGACCGTGTGGACAAACCTGCAACAAAAATGAAATAGGCCATATGGTCATTTCATGCAAGTGTGTGTGGCACACGGCCATGTGCACCTGAAAGTGCCTTCAAAACCAAGTCATTTCAAACCAAATCTCTTTAATCACAAGCTATGATATAATCACCCCTTAAACCTATCCAAAACACATTAAAGCATCCCAAAATATACCAAATAACATTTAACCTAAGTGCCTAACCAACATATGCCTTCATTGGCACCACAATTCAAACATTAAAACTTAAACCATTCAAATAAGATTACTTAACATTTCATGCTTATTCAACTTCAAACATACCTCATTTATCATGACTAAAATCATCTACCAAAGTTTACCAAGCTACCTACATAATTGTACCAAATCTACCATTTAAAATACATTTAAAACCAAAAACATACCATTACCATCACATAATACAACCAACCAAGATACCAATTAAGGATTTACATCAATATACACATCTCATACTTCAAAAAGCACAAAACATATCCATAATGCTTATAGCATATATAAAAAAAGATCCTATATGTCACTTATAACCAGACTGAAATAAACATTTAGTTACCAAAAGAGTTGTAGGATAGTGTGATCTTCAACGAAGTTCCAATCGACAGCAAGAGTCCGACAATCTACAAAGAAGAAAACCAAATAGAGTAACCTTATGTAAAGCTTAGTAAGTTCGTATTGAAAGTAAACTTTAACTTACCGTAAAGAACTTAGCCTAAACCTTTCACAATAAAAATCATAATAAAAGTCATGAGTTCATTTAATTGCCTATACACATCACAAGTCTCACAAGGTTAGTAAATTCATATATACAAAAACGTGTAACTTCTTCATGTCATAAAACATATACAAGTAAACACATTCAAAGCTCGATTCAATCATATCATATTCACTTAACATTTCACATTTTCATTTCAAGTATTCATTTCAAATGTCCATTTTTTTACATATCTATCCATATAAACATTTCGTATACACAATTCATCTAACTATTTCCATATAACCAATTCATATAATCATTTCGTATATCTATTTCCATATAATTGATTCATATAATAATTTTTTATATTCATTTTCCATATAATCGATTCATATAATCATTTTTCACATAGCTGATTCATATAAACATTTTATATATTCATTTTCCACCCGATGAACCATAATGAAATAACATTGGATACACGATAATTGTAACACTCCTAACCCATCTCTATTCTCGGATTAGGGTGACGGAGTAATATGGCACATATCAAAACAATTAACATCTTTAAACCATTCATTTATTGAATTACAAATCAAAAATCTAAATCTAACATCATTCATAATAACATTTATGAGCCTTATATCGAGTATACAGGACCTAAAAATGACTTTGGAAACAACTAGGGACAAATCTAAATCAAAACAGAAAACATGGAAAATTTTGAAAATTTTCAAAACAGGGGTCACATAGTCGTGTGGCTAGGCCGTGTGGCAGAGCCCAGGCTGTGTGGCTTAGGGACATAGTTGTGTGGCCAAATCATGTAACAAACTGTGCCCATGTAACTTTGGGTCACACGGTCGTGTAACTCTCTGTGGCCGTGTAGTTTAGGGCCACACAAATGTTTCGCTAGGCCACGTAACTCTTTGTGATGGTATGGATTACCCTACACCTAAAAATTAATAAAACCTAAAATGACTTCCACATCAAGCCAAAATAATGCCAAAACCTTAGGTGCCAAGCTAAAACAATTTCATATACCTTTAAAACACATTCTAACAAGCCTAAAACATACCAAAACAACTAACCTAAGTGGCTAACCAATGTACCCTCATTGGTATCACAATTTAAACATTCAACAATCACACACTCAACAACCACAAAGTAATGCCTTAAAGAGGTACTTAGCATACCAAATCATTCATTTCATCTAATCCATTTACCATATCCAAGTTACTTTCATAAGACACAAACCAAATGACCAAAAGCATTTATAATTACAACCTTGAGTCAAAGATACCAAACATATGTACATAGCAACAAGACTTTCCAAACCAAAAGACATAATTTATCAACATAAACAAAATGACCAAATAGGCTCCTAGTACATGCCATTTATACCCAATATCAAAATGACAACATCTTCTACCGTAATCAAGGCTGGATAGTGTATATGTGCTCTGACTTGATTTCAACTGGTCGAGCTTTCCAATGATCTACAAGGAAATAAGACAACTAAGGTAAGAAACCAATGCTTAGTAAGTCATACAAATTTAAACATATCTTACAAAACAAGAATCAATTTATACAATTCATGCACCATTTAGAACATGCTCATATAACTATTCAATTTCCTAAACATACCCCAAATATTACTAGTTAGCATACTTATATACATATAATCACACCAATGCATTAACATTCATCATCAACATATACAAATCAAAGCATTCATAACATTCATCATCAACATATACAAATCAAAGCATTCATCTCATATTAATAACTTATGATACATATATCACCCAAAACATGTTACTTGAATAGCAAATGGTCAGAGGATGCCACGGCGTCTTTCAGCCATGGTCTTATTTATTTCCAACTTGATGCTATAGTGTCTTTCAACTATGACCATACTCATTTTCCGTCATTTTTCCATCGTGTCTTTCAACTATGGTCTTATTCATTTCCATCATGTTTCCATAGTGTCTTTCAACTATGATCATTAACGTTTGAATCTTGATGCCATAACGT
This sequence comes from Gossypium bickii, assembly GCA_025503065.1. Lineage (NCBI taxonomy): Eukaryota > Viridiplantae > Streptophyta > Magnoliopsida > Malvales > Malvaceae > Gossypium > Gossypium bickii. The sequence goes on from CP106709.1 coordinate 20,355,650, forward strand.
CTTTCAACTATGGTCTTGCTCATTTGATTTATGATGCCATAACGTCTTTCGACTATGGTCTTACTCGTATTTCAACCAATGATCTCAATCATCACATATATGTATATATAGGAAGTAAATAGAAAAACAACATATAATTATATTTAACTAAGTTACAAACTTACCTAAAGAAAAACGATTGTAGAAACAAGGCTGTCGACTATTCTGCTACTTTAACTTTTCAACAATCTTTGTTCGGTTGATTTGTTTCTTAATCTAAACAATAATTTTAACTCAATTAATTGATTCAAACAGCTTACATAATCAAATTTATGCATAAAATATTTTTTATCAATTTACAAAATTACCCCTAAACTTTACACTTTATGCAATTTAGTCCCTAAACCCGAAACTTACGAATTATCCACATTTAAGCAACAATACATCCAACCGATTTATATGTAGTCCTTATTCAGACCACATTTATTAATTTTTCACAAGAATTTCACACAATTTCACCACGTTAACAATTCAATCCCTAAACATTAAAATTACTAAAAACTACTTTACAAAACAATCCTATTTCTTAATCAAACTTAATAATTCATCATAAAACTTCACAAAAACCCTCAAATCATCAATGGAATAAATTAAAATGTTTAAAATTTTACAAATTAGTCCCCGAGTTAGATAAATTAAGCTAAAACGAACTCAAAAAAATAAAATTACTAAAAATGGGTAAAAATTACATATCATGCATCAAAGACAAACTTGGCCAAATGCTTCCTATTCTTTAATGGTGTTTTCGGCTTTGGTGGGCATAAAATGAAAAAGATGATAATAAATTAGGCTTTTGTTTTGTTTAATTATCAAATTATATCTTTACCCTTTAAAGATCAATAAAATTTAATGCTAATAGCCACCACAACCGGACACTAAAAGTCTAAATGGTATATTTACCATTTAAGTCCATAAATCTTCATTTTCAATAGCCATTTAACACATTTAGCTAATAGAAACTAGTGCAGCTTTTACGATTTAATCCTTTTTACTTAATTAACTATCTAGAGGTTAAAATTTCTTAATCAAAATTTAATATGAACCTATAATAGCTCTATAAACTTTAAATAAATAATAAAATACTGGCTCACTTATCAGAATTGTGGTCCCAAAACCACTACTTTCGACACCACTGAAAGCAGATTGTTACAGGAATAATGCTCACACAAGCTGTAACTGTAATTCTTCATATGAGTTGTAACTGTAAATGGTCACACAAGCTATGAAATGGGTGTGTTCACATGAACTATGGTCGGGATGTTAGGCTACTCAATGCTGCTCACATTAGATGTGGAGAATACATGGCAAATGTAGGACCTCAACCATCGGTAGGACATCCAAGACCAACACCCGAAACGGTAAATAACCCTAATTACATGTCATTTGTATCATAAGCATTCACGAGGCTCATAAGGGTTGTGTTTCATATTTATATCATTTAGTCATATACATATTATTTCATCACAAGAATTTATCCATGTACTTTCCCATTTTCAAACATAACCTTTATTTTACTTAACATTACAACTTAGTCCATTTCATCCCTTACCACTTAACAAGAAATGAACTCAGTCACAACATATATAAATTGATATTAAATAAAAAAAATTAGCAACTAATTAGTTTAACCAATTTACAAAACCTAATCACAATAGCTACAACACTTCAACAACGACTACTCGACAACTTTTCCTTTCTCGCAATTATCAACCAATTGATCCGTTTCTTGATTTAAATATAATATCTTCATTCAATTAACCAATTCAAATACTTTAAAACAATTAAATTCACATATATAACCCTTTCTCAAAATTTCACACTTTTATCTTAAACTTTTACCTTTCATTCAATTTAGTCCCTAATCTAGAAATTTTCAAATTTAAACACAATTAAGCTCAAACCATGCTGGCCGAATTTTCCATAGTCCCTATACAACCCATATTTATTATAATTTCACAATAATTTCATTTAATTTTACTAGTTTAGCAATTTAGTCCTTAAACATTAAAATCACTAAAAATCACTTTACAAAATAGTCCTATTTAGCTATCAAACTTATAAATCTACCATCAAAATTCAAAAACATCTCAAACTCAACAAGAAATAATTCAAAAAATTTAACAACTTTACAAATTAATTCTCGGGTTAGCTAAATTAAGCTACAACAATCTCAAAACATAAAATTTATGAGAAACGAGTGAAAATTTAGCTTACAAGCAAGGAACATAGCTTGGCTGGATCTTCTCAAGGTTATAAAATGGTGTTCAGTTGGAAATAAAAAGAAATGAATAAGATGATATGGATGTCTTATGTTTTATTATTATTATTACATTTTAACATTAATTAATAAATATTTTAAATCATAAAACTTAATAATTTAAGCCTAAAATAGGCCATTAACATCAAGAATGGATAAATTTCCATTTAAATCCATTCCAAAATGATTTTATATTCAATTTTCACTTTTAAACTCATAGCGATTGACTTTTACAATTTTTATGATTTAGTCCTTTTTACCTAATTAACTATTCGAACATTAAAATTTTCTAACTGAATTTCAATACACCTATATAGTAACTCCGTAAACATTTAATAGAAATATTTATAGGTTCGGTTTATAGAAACGAGGTCCCAATACCTCATTTTTCAAAACCACTTGACTTTAGGGGCAAACCACTTGAACTTATCTATTTGTCCAATTAACAAAATTTATCAAATCAAAAGTCAATATAATACTATATTTGACTCGTAAATATTAAATAATAATATTTACATATTCACTCGTTGAATTTGTGGTCTCGAAACTACTATTTTTAACACCACTGAAGAACGTGTTTTACATCTTCTATATGCATAATAACCCAACTCGTCGTTTCCCCTACACATTCTTGGCTTAGTCCCTCCTGGCGTACTCACTCTCACAACAGGACCTGAAACATGAACAAACACTTTATAAGCTCACGCGAACTTAGTGAGTTTTTAGCACAGAATACCCTGGAACCTTTCTAGTTGAATTCTGTATCTTGCAAATTCTAGATCACATATTTATCTTTGGCAAATACTTTCATAATATCTAATATATACCTATACGCCAGCTATCATACTTAACATACCAACTCTCACTTCACTCATTGGCTAACTCTAGATTGTACCAGATGATACATATCTTATTCCTTTTTAGAACAAAAAATGTACATCTCAAAAGAATATCTATACAGAACCTACCATTGAAAAAATCCACTTTGAATACACATAGAATACTTTTCCCCAAGATGGGTACTCACAAACACATTTCTTGGCAGATCAAAAAACTAACGGATCTCTTAAGTTGAAATCCATACTGATCTTAACTCTAGGGGATTCTCATACTGATTCTGGTAGTTATCAGATTACCAATCAAACCATATCTTAAATCAACCCCAAATTACAACTTTTACTGATAATGAAACATTATGGATCATCTAGAATAATCCCAAAATGACTACGATACATAACACGAGAATGTCCAACTTGACAAATGGCTTAGGTTTTGGATGTCCTCTGAATGAGGCATGAACACCATTTAGATATGGAAGATACCAGGTAATTCAGATTTTATTCTTACATAGTGTAGACAAACTCAGTCCAGCAAACACTTAGACCTTTCATAAATATGAACACGCCAACATCCTATGCAGATAGACTACAACAAAAGGTTACCTCTTTAGAAATACATATGCATACTCTCTTTCAGGAAATTCCTCTTAAAGCTCATTCAATTTCATCACAAGACCAACATATTCAGACTTATTAGATACTTATCATAGGGTTAGCTATCAAAGAAATCTCAGATCTTACCTAGATCTTGTCACAAAGGTGGTTAACTAGATTCTGCTACGCAGACATCACTGAATACGCCACATAGATGTTACAAAATTTGCCACGAAGGCTATAAATAATACTCCACTAAGGCTTAACAGATCATGCCACACATACATCACACAGAATCTTATGTTTACTATCCTGATGAACTTTACAAAAGGTGCCATGGGTTTCTCCCTCATGGACTTATATATATCTTCATGTCATGATCTGTCAGTCTGATTTACATCTCACCGAAGGCATGATCGCCTTCGGACATACCAATGTCATGAGTAAAAATCCTACACAAAATATATGAAAAGGCAGTATCTACAAGTATATGGGTCAGGTTATAATATAGTTACAACAGAGTAGATGAGTACTCCAAGTATTGTCCCCAAGGGAGGCGAGCACTAAAGTAATTCTAACCTAAGCATAATAAATCTAAATAGTATTTTAAATGAATTATATTACGATGAAATAAAAAGAAAGGTTTTGGTGATCTATACCAATAGTAATAATAAAATAAATAAATAAATAAATAAATAATGAGAAATAAAATAATAAAATATATCAAATCTAGGCATGGGTGATTAGTTCACTTCGATAATCATAATGTAACAGCTCGTTCTTCAGTGGTGTCAGGAACAATGGTTTTGGGGCCACAAATTCGATGAGTAAGTTCATAAATATTATTATTTAATATTTAGAAGTCAAATATGATATTAAAATAAATTTTGAATGAACAATTAGGTTCAAGTGGTAAGACCCTAAAGTCAAGTGGTTTTAAAAAATGAGGTATTGGGACCTCATTTTAATAAACCGAGTTGCAAATATTTTTATAAATATTTATGCAGTGTTATTAAGGTTGTATTAAAGTTTCGTTAAGAAATTTTAATGTTTAGATAGTTAATTAATTAAAAAGGACTAAATCATAATAGTTGAAAAAGTCAATCGCTATTAGTTTAAAGGTGTTAATTAATTAAAAAAACATAATTGGGTGACCTTAATGGATAAATTACCCATTCCTAAGATGGTGGGACGATTTAAGGTTTAATGTCTTTTAATTTAATATGTTGTATACGTTATTTTATTATAATAAAGAAAAGGTTAAAATATATGAAACAAAAGGTTGTCTTCCTAATCTATTTTATTTTACATGGATAGAAAGTCATTATTATAGATTTTGAAGCTTCGACCAAGCTTCAATGTATGCATGTAAGTCCGTTTTGAATTCCTTTCTCGTAATTTTTATGTTTTTGAGATCGTTGCAACTAGGTCCAACTAGCCTGTATCTTCATTTGTGAAATTGTTAGAGATTTTGAATGTTTTCATTGACGAATCTTTGTGATTTTAGATGTTAAATGATGAATTTGATGTATTATTTTTTTATTTATAAGTATTTTGTGAAGTGAATTTGATGCATTTAACGATTAGGGATTAAATTATTGAAATAATAAAAATACAAGGACTTGGTATGGAATTGTTACAAATTTGGGCTGTAATGGATGCTATTAATATTTGGCTGGTATGAATTTTTAATAAAATTCGTTTATTTGCATGAATAGGACATAAGGACTAAATTGAATAAAAATAAAAGTTGAAGTAATTTTGAAAAATGTCAAAAATGACTAAATTGCATAAAATGAATTGGTTTTACTATCTATATTAATGAATTGAATGAAATTGTTAATTTAGATCAAGAACGAGTGGAAAATCGAGGAGAATAGAAAAATTACCAAATAGCCCCTGTATTTTGACATTATTACAATTTAGTCAGATAAGTTCGTATGAACTATAATCACTTAAACGTTGATTAAATTGAATGTTTAATGTGTTGTTTTAATGTAAATGAATCAATATATATATGATTATGTCCACATTATGACGAATTGACGGTTATCCAGCCCCGTTTGAACCTTAGGAATATATAGAATACAAATGACATGTCATTAGGGTTACCATGTTCAGGCGCTGGTCTTCAATGTCCTACCGATAGCTGAGGTCCTTCATTTGTTGCGAATGCTCGTCAGCTTATGTAAGAGGCATCATGTAGCTTACATTCCTACCGTCAGCTTGTGTGAGCAGACTCATTTTATGGCTCGAGTGAGTAACGATGAAAAGGAAAAGGAAAATGAATGGTTTCGACCATATGTTTAGCACACTTTGTGTGAGCTTTCCTGTGTATATGATATTATTCTAAGTAATTCAATAGGCTTGAAAAGGCAAGGAACGGTAAGTGTTCCGATGGACTATGCCATAAATGTAACGCACCGATTTTCCATTAATTTCGGCTTTTTTAATTTCAAGACACAAATACCTATCTACTTTAGTGGTTGAGTGATTTGGGTGTGTTTGGGTGTGTCTAAGAGGTCCCAAGTTCAAGTCTCAACTTGGGTAAATTTTGGTATTTTTATGAATAAAGCCCAAACTTTGGTTAGTAGGCTTTTAAGTAAAAATGTGTAGGTAATTAGCAGAATGGGCCTACTGGTCTGGTGGCTAAGTGGAGTGTTTGTGTGAAGGAGGTCTTGGGTTCCATTCTATGAGACGACAATGGCTTTAATTTTTGCTCTTAGTTTCGGCTAGAGTTGTGCTAAGGTGAAAGGCTAAGTGGTGGTTTGTGAATAGATTTAGTGGGAGGGAAATTAGAAGAAGATCAGACTTTCTAAGCAGTTGTGTTTTACAAAAATCCCTCTCTACTGAAATTTCAGTTTCCTCCCCTTCCATAGCCAATTTGTCCATCTTTCTTTTTCCCCTTCCCCTTTTGTCGTTCTTTCTCTTTTCCTCGCTACCATATTTTAATTTTGATCCTGTCTGTAGTAGCCTCGTTTCTATGCAACATTCGTTTATGCCTTGATTCTGTAAGATGAGTAGCGTCATTTTTAATTTCGTTGTTGGCTTATACTAATGTGCGTCATTAATGCTGGATAGGGGAAGATCGAGAGACTCGTAGTCGCTATTTAAACACCTAGGTTCAGGGAATTTCGGTGGCTAGATTGAAGGTAAGGTTTTGGAAGATATTGGGTTTATCATCTCGATTTAGTTTCATTTTAAACATTGATTTGGATGTTGGAATATTGATTCTTAGGTTCTGGAGTGATCAGTGATTGTCTTAGCTTCAATCGAGACCTGGTGTGTACCTGAAAATGCAGAAAACAAGGTTTTGGCGAAAGCCAAAAACCTTTCTGTCGATGCCACACGGGCGTGTGGTCGCCCGTGTGGTAGGCTGTGTGCAAGATTGTTAGTCACCACACGGCCGTGTGATCGACGAGCCAGGTCGTGCGTGAGTGACACAACCATGTGACAACTGGGCAAGGCCGTATGGGACTCACGGGCGTGTGGGATTCTGGGCCAGGCCGTGTGATCCACACGGGCAGGCCACATGAGCGTGTGAGCCCATTTTTCTGGAAAACTCTGTAAGGTTACATAGGTAGCCTAAGTCGGTTGTGGACCTACCGTAGGGTCGGTAAGCAATGCTTAGACCCCTAAATTAATGATCTGACTGTTTGATTTCTATACTAAGCATGTATGCTGATCTGAAGGTATGAACTTCCATATACATATTAGCATGACATTTATGTATGTTGCATTGCAACGGGGTGGGATTGATGATATTCCGAGGAAGTATCTGAAAGGCTTTTAAGCCTGACAGCTTAGCTGCAAATTTCTGATTATGTGTCGCATTCGGTACAACCTAGTGTATAGGGCTGGGTGGGTTGATTTTATCCCCACATGGTGTGTAGGGTTGGACGGAGTTGGTGTGTAGAGGCTGGTGGGTAGGACTCTATTTTCTGCCTATTATGTCTAAAATGGGCTAAGGCCCTGTAATATGTCTAATTCAGTATCTGAGTGGGCTAAGGTCCACACTGTTTCTGTAATGGGTTCAGGCCCGAACTGTGAACATCATGTTTGTTATCTGATATTTCTGTTTGTATGATTTCTGTGGGGACTACACACTGAGTTTGCGAAAACTCACCCTTTTTTGTTTAATCTGTTCAGGTAATCCCCAACGGTAGACGAATCGGTGCGGCAGAGGACTCGACGGTGACCACGTTTCTGGACACTTTAATTATGGTTTTATATTTAATTATTATTTGGTTATAACTGGGTAAATTTCATGTAATAAGGCCTTTACGAATTTTCATTTAAATTTGGGATTATTATTTTATGAACTACTAGCAGTAAGACAAGACTCGAGTTTTCAAAGTAAACAAATGCTTTATAAAAAACACACGAATTCACAAATTACTTTTGAAAACCTTCCATGACGTATAATGTTTTGAAAATGGTCAATAAATGATTAAATAACACGTTATGACGAAGCCTAAAATATTTACAAATGGTTTTAACGTAGTTGAGTTTTCCAAAGCACTATCATGTAACGCCGCCGGATTCGACCGTAACGTCTAGGCCGGGTTTGGGGTGTTACAATAAACCTATGGAAAGGTAAGAAATGAGAATGGTCAATGAATTTATATTAATATTTATGGAAAGTATGAACTCAAAGGCATTATGTTCATGTAAATCTAGCCTATCTTGTGATAATTCAATTGAGTTATGTGTTAATCCACTAACATGTGTTGTTGATGATGCTTAGGCTTGTACTAAGCTCATGGTTGGATTATATCATGTTTAATTGTAATGTTATACATTGAAATGGTAAATGTTCAAATGGAAATATGTTTATGTTCATGAAAAGATGTTATGAATCAAAAGATATATTTTCTTATGAAACGGTTTATCATGTGGTTGATCCCAAGAGAGTTATATATAAATGCACTAACTTGTGTATTGATGATGATGTTTAGGCTAGTGTCAAACTATTGTTTATCGTTGATGTTTATGTTTATGCCTTGTATTATGCAAATGAAACGGGTAAGAAAAGGTAATGAAATGGTAAGTTTATAATTGAGATGTAATATGATGAAATGAAAGGATTGATGAGTTAAATAACATACTCATGCGTGAGAAATCTACTTATGCTATGGATGAATCTATCTATGTCATGGACAAATGTATTAATTCATGAATTGATAATGTTATTTAAGTGTATGCTAAGTAAATGGAATGGTAAGTAAGTAAATGGAATGGTTCATAGTCTCATAAAAAGGTTAATGATTGTGTAATATGTCTTATAAAATCCTATTATGATAGGAAAGAAAAATATATATGATGTTGATGGACTTACTCATTTGTGAGTTGATGGTTATATAGTTGGATAAATATTGTGGCATCGGTATAGGTTTACATTTACCCTATAAAGTTTCATTATTGAAGTGGGATATTATGTTTAAAGTTTATACGAGCTTACTAAGCATTCATTTCTTACGTAATTACTTTCCTTTACTTTGTAGATTATTGGAAGCTCGATCGGTTGGAAGTTCGTTGGAGATCTATCACACTATCTGATGATTATATTAGTAGTTTTTGATGTTTTGGCTAAGGTTATAATAGCATGTATAGGTGGACTTGTGGTTTATGTTAGTTGATAAGTTTGGCATGTATATGTGTTATTATGGTTGGTACACTTTTGGTACTTATGGTATCTTGTTGATGTTTGATAATATGGTTAGGTTTATGCATGTCTTCAATAGCCAATTTTGTATTTGAATGAAGTATTTGCAATGTGGCTAAGTATGGTATGTTTGAGATGGAAATAAGGTAAATGTGGTTGAATGAAATATAGTCAATTATGCATAAGTTTATGTATGTTAGTTTGATTGTGATTGAGGTGCCTATATGGCATATTGGTTGAATGGAATTTGGTCATTTGAATTGGTCATTTTATGCATTTTTTGATATGCTTTGATGCCTTGGTTAAGGGTGCAAATGGCTTGTAGGTACATACTTGAAGTGGGTGAAGGAAATGTCTTGATTTTGGCCAATTTCTTGTCCACACGGCCTAAGACACGGGCGTGTGTCTTAGTCGTGTGTGACACACAGCCATGCGACACGACCGTGTGTCCCCTGTAGGTTTTAAAGATTTCAAGTTAGGCAGTTACACAGCCTAGCACACGGCCTAGCACACGGGTGTGTGAGGCTATTTTGAGTGCTACACTGCCTGTCTCACGGGCGTATGGTTTGGCCATGTAACCCAACTCAGAGAGTTATACGAGCACGTACATAGGTTGGGACATGGCCATATGTCCCTATTTCGATTGTTCCATGGCCTAAGACATGGACGTGTGTTTCAGCCATGTGAATCACACGGCTTGGCCAGACAGCCGTTTGACCACTACAGTTTAATTTTTCAACTTTTTATTCAATGTTCCAAATGTTTCCAATTTAGTGTTGAATCATTTCTAAACTATTTATAAGGCCTCGAGGGCTCAATTAAGGGACATTATGTATGTATATGAATGAACTATGCCATGTTTATGTTGAGCTATTAAATGTATGTTTTAAAGTTATAATTTTGTAGTAACGCTCTATAACCCTATTCTGGCGACAGATGCGGGTTAAGGGTGTTACACATAATCAACTGTCACTTTAAGTTTTCTTATTCAATCAACTAGCCAATATCCTAGTAGGATCTCCTGATCTTCCACTAGAATAACGAGTTGGCAAGAACTACTTATCTCTCGACCTCAGAGTCCAAACTTGTACAGGGTTAAGGTGTTCACGAATAGCCCATACCAAATTTGGGTTAATTGCCACCTTAATGACTTTCTAGGGTTGTCAGGCCTAGGGTTTAGGTTCTTCCTTTCCTGAACAGCTGATCTAATAAGAGAACCCTGCAAAAAAGTTAATTAATGATACCTTCACTCGCTAATACCCCACAGGAGGATTAGTTCCTCATGGATCTCATAAACAATATAAACTTGATAGAAAGAGTAAACACGAATAATAATTCACGAGTATAAAGTTTAGAAGAAGCCGGGTTTGTATTGGAATTGAATGCAGAATCCTTACAAGTTTGATTATGTTTCACAAATATGATTTATTTCCCAAAAGAAAATAACAAAAACTGAAATAAACCTAAGCCTAAGAAAAGAGAAAAACTAAAGACTAAATCTAAGAAGAAAATTATTCAATACGAAAATTTGTCCTTTAACAATTGTTGAAGATCCTATTTATAGATTTAGGGTTACCTTCACCATCAAATCTAGGTTAGTTGGTGCTTTCATGTTTAACTTTTGATTGTACATACCAAATGCCTCTAGCTTATAATTATCTCTCGTACAAGGCTGGTGTCATGACAAATTAATGCCTATGTCACGACATTGAGGGCGGTATGTGTAGTTCTGTAACACCCCAAACCCGGCCTAGACGTTATGGCCAAATCTGGCGACGTCACATGATAGTGCTTTGGAAACCATAATTGCACTAAAACCATTTGTAGGTAACTTGGGCTTTCGTCAAAATATGTCGTTTAATTATTCATTATCCATTTCAAAACTTTATGTGTTGCGGAAGCTTTTAAAATAATTCGCAAGTTCGTATGTGTTTGATAAAACCTTGGTTTATCTTGAAAATTTGCGTCTTGTCCTACTGCTAGCAATTCATAAAATAATTATCCCAAATTTTAAGCAAAAATTTGTAAAGGCCTTATTACAAGACATATACACAAAACTAACCAAATCATAATTAAAAATAAATCGTAAATAAGTGTCCAGAATCGTGGTCACTGTCGAGTCCTCCGCTGTATCGATCCGTCTATTACTGGAGATTACCTGAACAGATTAAACAGAAAAAGGTGAGTTTTCGCAAACTTTGTGTGTAATCCCCAAAGAAAACATTCACATAGTCATATCAGAAAACATACATAAATTCATAGTTCCGGCCTGAGCCCCTTTTAGAAACTGTGTGGACTTTAGCCCACTCAGATACAGAATCAGACTTATTACCAGGCCTTAACCCATTTCAGGCAGAATATGCAGAAACAGAGTCCTACCCACCAGCCACAACACACCAACTCTGTCCAACCCTACACACCATGTGGGGATAAAATCAACCCACCTAGCCCTACACACCATGGTGTACCGAATACGAAACATAATCAGAAATTTGTAGCTGAGCTGCTAGATAACAGGCTTAAGAGCCTTTCAGATACTTCCTCCAATCATAATCCACCCACCCCGATGCAATGCAACATACAGGAATGACATGCTATTATGTAAATAAATCTCATATATTCAAACCAGTATACATGCTTAATACAGAAATCAGATAGACAGAGCATTCAGTTAGGGATCTAAGTATTGCTTACCGACCCTACGGTAGGTCCACAGTCGACTTGGGTGACCCGTGCAACCTTACAGAGTTTTCAAAAAAATGGTCTCACACACCCATGTGACCCCCCCGTGTGGGCCACACGGCCCAAATTGGCCTTGGCCGTACGGATCACACGGCCTGGCCCAGAATCCCACACACCTGTGTGCCGCACACAGCCTTGCCCAGCCATCACACGGCCGTGTCACTCGCGCACGGCCTGGCTCGTCGATCACACGGTCAAGTGGGGACTTACAATCTTGCACACTGCCTACCACACAGACAACCACACGCCCACGTGACATGGACAGAAAGGTTTTTGGTTTGCCAAAACCTTGTTTTCTGTATTTTCGGGTACACACCTGGTTCAATTTTGATGCATAACCACTCCCGAGCACTCCAACACCTATTTCGACAATTGAAAGCCCAATTTTAGTCACTTAATCCAAGTTGTTATGGATAGGTAATTTCCCAAAACTTACTGACAACCTTACCTTTAACGAGCAAGAAGTAGTGGCTTGTAACCCGAGAACCCGATTAAAGCCTTCGAGCAGTATCTAAACATGAGTAAAATGATTCCTCCATTAATCGCTTAATCAAAAATAACACTAACACGTATAGAAAAACCACTTACTAATCGCGCGTCTTGACTATAGATAATAGACACGGTTGAACAAAAGGAGAACCGAAATAAGAGAGGGGGAAAATAGCAGAATTTCGGCAGCCAAAGGAGATGGGGAACGGAAAACGACAGCCAAAAAGAAAGAGGGAAAAGGAGGAAGGCTAGCCAAAATTTTCAAACAGAGGAAATAGTTCTGAACAGAAACTGTTAACCCCCAAACTTTTCCCTTAATTCTCTCCCTACTATCAGATTTTTAGTCCAACACAACCTCTTTGAATGTGTTAGGAAAAAATAATGCTCATGCTGGGATTCGAACACAGTTTACTCAGCATAAATAACACTCCACTTAACCACTAGACCAGTAGGCCCATTCTTCTAATTTCTTACACATTTTAACTTATAAGCCTACCAACCAGAGTTTGGGCTTTATTCATAAAAATACCAAAATTTACCCAAGTTGAGACTTGAACTTGGGACCTCCCACACACAGCTAGAACGCATAACCGCTGAAGCAGACACTCATTCATGCCAAAATTACAAAAACTGAAATTAAGCAAAGCCGAGGCGTTACAAGTTTAGGGATGTTTTAAGGGTATGTCGCGACACTAAAGGCAGTATGGAAATTCTTGCATTCTGCTCCCTATGTTGTGATGTAACATCCTGATTTAGGGCCTAGTCAGAATAGTGGTGTAAGACCACAAATCCTATGTATAAGTATGAGTTTTGTGGTTTATAATATGTTTGCATGTTAGTGTGGATGTCAAATATATTTGTTAGTATAACGCTAATTGTTGTTTAGCTTATACTAGGATGCTTAAATTGTTTATGTGTAAACTTACTAAGCTCAAAGCTTACTCCCTTTCTTTTCCCTTGTCTTATAGAGAAAGAGGGTTGATTCGAGATACGTGGATTAATCAAAAGATCGCCCACACTATCAGCACACTCTGGTACAATAGACTTAATGTTTTGTATATGGCATGTATAGAGGCTAGACAAGTTAGTGAATTTTGTTGTAAATGGCTAAGATGTGTTAGCCTATAGATGGATAATCTATTTTGTATAATGCCATAGTTGTTGGCTACTTTATTATATGAAAAGATGTAGTTATCCATGTAAGTTTATGTTTCATTATGAGTTGATTATGGATGAGTTGAATGAGTACATGTTGTATGAGCTTGAGGGGTGGGAAGAGCTTAGCAAGTAGCTTTGTTCTTGTCCATGTGGATAGGCACACGAGCATGTGTCTAGGCCATGTGTGACACACGGCCAGCCCACGGGCGTGTGACTTGGCCGTGTCTCTTTGACAAAATCAAGTAGTGTAGGCCACGGGCTAGCCACACGGGCGTGTGTCTAGACTCTAGGCCGTGTAAAGTAGTCAGTATTCACCACGGGTGGAGAGCATAGGCGTGTGCCCTAGCCGTGGGACATTGGCAGAATGGTTGAGTTTTGTGCACGAATCATGGATATGGGTGTGTGTAATCTAACACGAGCGTGTAGTCCCTGTCTAGATGGAGAAAATTTTTAAGTTCGTATGAGTTTTCGATATAGTCTCGAGAGCCCTCGTGTGTATGAGTGAGGCATCGTAAGTCGAGAATAAGGTTATTGTGGTGACAGAAAGAGAGTGGTCACGTTGAGCCTAAGTGGCGATTAAGTGGTTTTACTCCGGTAATGCCTCGGGCCCGGTTCCGACGTAGAATACGGGTAAGGGGTGTTACATGTGACCTCGAACTCCCCATGTTGCAACACAATGACCAATATTTAGTTCTTATGCCCTTGCATGGTCTCCTACACACTAACTAAGTATGTTAGCTCACTTTTAAGCCTCATTTGGCCCTTAAGGTTAATAAAAGACTTAAATCACACTTTTTATTGAATGTAAACTAAACTATAAAAACTCGACTAGAACATAATAAAAGTGCTTGTATTAAAGCTCCTCAAGTACAAAAGCTAGTTTAATCTGCTACACTATATTACGGTAGATCAAACTCCCCCACACTTAAGTCATTGCTTGTCCTTACGCAAAGCAAACAAAATAAACAATTAAGAGACGAACCTTGAGCAAGTATAGTACAACATTAGCTTCTAAGAACATAACTAGGTATTTAATATTTACACATAAACTTAACATGATATGTAGACAACTTATGTAATATCCTGGATTTATGGCTTATGCATTTGTGCATAAATTGTGTGAAATAGCATGTCTTGTGTGTTATGAATGTGTTATATGGATATTTAGAACCTTGGAATGTAGGGAAATGCTTTAGAAAATATTCGATCATAAGTTAAAAAGGGGAAGCTAGGTAGAGTGGCCTTAAGAGAAAATGTAGGGGAGATATGACACACAAATGGGCTTAGTTAAGTGGCTTGGAGGTGCCACTTAAGGCCTCTGTAAATGATGCCATAAACGGGTGCAAATGGGCCGAGGTTCGAGTCACGTGGGAAGCAATATTTTGGGGTTTTTATTTTTGCTTGTTGACGTCAAAGAGAGGGGGCTGATGGACGGCATTAAGGCACTACAGGAAGGAGTTTAATCCTTTTTAAAATTCGGCTAGATAAGGGGATAAATGATAGATTAATTTTATTATTTTAAATAAAGAGATAAAGAGAAAAGCAAGGGATTTGATAGTGTTGGCCGAATAGGGGATTCTTGAGGTAGTAATTTTGGCTGAAAGAGGAAAAGAGAGGCCAATCTTCATTCTTTCTTTCCTTGTTCATCTGCCGAAATTCTCTAGCAAACTTTCTCCTTTCTCTTTTATTTTGCCAAAGCCGAAAACTCTAGTAAAACTAGCCGATTTCTCCATCTTTTCCTTCTTCAAAAATTACCACCATTGCCAAATTGCTCAACCCTTCTCTCCTTCTTCTCGCAAGTTCATAAAAGCCGGAACTAAGTACTTGCTAGACCCTAGCCGATTGTTCATTGAATCCCAAAGCCGAATCTTCTGTGGTGTCAGACAAGGGTGTTGCCAATTTCTTTAGTAAGGGTAAGATCAAATTCGATTTCCATTCTTTTCTTTTAGACTTGTCGAAATCTAGGACTAATCCCATTAATATTCTTGTTTGCCGAAATTTGGAAGGATCTTTGGGATTTTTTGGTGTAGTCGACTATAAGGAGGATTATTCGGGATTTCAATATCCAAGGTAAGTTATGTGATATTCGGCCAAGGGCCATTTATTATGAGTAGATGTTAGTTTTGGATCTAACACATATCTATGGGGATTTCGACAGATACCATAATCAAGTAGCTATTTCAGGATTTTTAGATCCGCAGAGGTAAGGGAATACTAATCGGCCAAAGCCAGATGTGATGGTTCAAATCTATTTCTTATGTTTTTAAAGAGCCGAAACTAACTTATGAAGTGATTGAGTATTAGCCGAATGGCTTTTTACTAACATGTTTAGGGTTGGCCGAATATAGGAATTAAAGATCTAAAGCGCTAGATCGGGTTGTTCGGGATTTCTATAAACTCAGTAAGTATACCAAGTGTGTACCCCATGCTATCTCTTACTAGATTTATGGCAATTTGTTATATGTGTTAATAAGAATGTGAAATATATAGCTAAGGTACCATGCAATGGTACAAAATACCCAGGTACGTTTACCTACTCCTACTATGAGTATAATATGATCTGTATGGCACGTATGTGAACTATAAGAATGTGAATATAGAAGTATGACATGGATAATGCATATTTGTATGACATGGGGCATATGGGTGAATATGAAAACGGGAAGTGATCTGGTGGTTTATACCACACTATCTGAATATGGTGACTTCGGTCACATTATCTGAATGTGGTGACTCATGTCACAAAATAATTATCTGGAGGCTATGCCACGAATTTTATAAGGACGATGAGCACGTCGACTGTAGCGACTGCCTTCGATGATGTGTAGCAGATATAGGGTTGACTTAGTAGTCCCCACGGTGTGCAGGTTGGTACAGGTGATGTGTAGCGGATGGCATCTAGGTTTGGGTTCGGGTTTGCATCACTACTTTTATCTGTTATATATTTGTATGATATGATACGACATGCCTGAATTGTTGAGATTTAGTGTTGGTTACACATTGAGTCTGTTTGACTCACCCCGTTGGGGAATATTTTCTTTCAGGTGACACTCAGTGATGGACCGGGTCGGCAGGAGCTTAGTGGTGGCCATGCTCACTTCGGGACTTTATTTAATTTTGGACATGTTATATTTCAAATACTTGGATTTATTTCGGGTTTCAAATTTTGATGTAATATGGCCATAGTATGAACTGTTTTATGCATGCTTTATATTTGAATTTATGATGTTACAAATTCTTTTGCAAATTAAACCTTATGTGACTTTATTTTAATAAAAATATATAATAAACTCTAAATGTTTTGGACACCCTAAAACAAATGGTTTTCAACATAAGATAAACTTGTTTCCAACTCGAGCCCAACACAAAAGTCAAATTTCTTTCAAAACCATCCAAATTTTCTAAAGTATTCAAGAAGTTTTGAGCCGTTTTACTCAAGGAACATACCAGATCCGGTCAAGGATTGTGGCCCGGGTTTGGGGTGTTTCAGCTTGGTATCAGAGCCCAATTTTAACCTCTCGGCCTTGGGTTTAAAGCCCAAAACGTTTTTAAAATAAGGCCCAAACAAGTTTTGAGGAAAACTTTTATGAAAAGAGCAGGTTTTCTGGCATGGCACCCAAGTCTCCGACCCGAAGTCCACCAGGTAAGTACCCCTAATCAATTGTGTGATTTATATTATGAATTGTAGAAGGGTATAAATGGAACGTAGATTAGTATATTAGGTATTTGAACCCTAGGACTAGTTTACCCCAACACTTACATAAAACTTTAATGCCTAATTAAACAAACCTGTGATTAAGTCGCCGAGTTAGGGTGTGGCAACCATTGTGCGCATGTCTAGGATTGGATCCGGAAGAGCCTGGTACTTAAGCAGTCCTAGTGACATACCTCCTCTTCGCTGGAATCCTACCTGGTGCGTAGCTACGGTTCGCCCTAACCATGAGGACTTATTCACGGGCTAAACTCAATTTAGCTATATTTTCATAAAAACTTCGGTTTTAAAATCACCAAATTACCCCTTTAAATGGTAGCAAAACTTAGTTTGAAAAATTTCCAAAATATTTTTGATTTACAAAATTACCTAAATACCCCTAGTGGTAAAATTACTAAAATGCCCTTGGTTTCCAAAATTGCCATACTACCCCCGATTTCAATAGCATTTTCTGATTTTGCAAAAATATCCAAAAACTTTATCGTTACAAAATACTAAGGTACCTTGATTTAGAAATTTACGAAATTACCCCTGTTTTACAAAATTACCAAAATGACCCCCGATTTCCAAAATTTCTGCATTTGGAAAACAAATTCTCAAAAAAAAAAAAAGAACCCCAAGTTTTGCAAATTTTGAAATACCTTTGGTTTCTAGAGATTTTTCAAATTGACCCCGATTTATTACCAAAATACCCTTGTAAGACAAATGACGAAAATACCCCTGGGGTAGGAGCAGGCAAAAATGATGGAATAGTGAAGGTGTGTGGTACATATTATTGAATGGATGTGTTTTTCTGAACTAGGATAGAAGACTTGAAACCTTGATTGATCGAAAGAACCCCTATTAACTTTCTTTCATAAAATGTCTTCGCGGGTAATCAGTGGAACAATGACTAATGCATAAAATTTCTTAATCAGATTAAAGTACGGTCGTAGAAATGAGCTCTAGAGGACGTGGTCGTAACGTACGAGGACGCGGTTGAGGTAGAATGACCGTGTCGGAACCCGTTAGATCGGGTCAAGGGTCTAAGAATGAGGTACCACCACCACCACTACCAGCTATTGGTGTTGCAAGCGAAGATCGGACGGGAATGATCTTTGTATCACAGTCGTGTCTTTGCGAGTTCTTGAAATGGTGGCTGGAGCAGGTGGAAATATGGGAGCTCGAAAATCTGTACCCGAGCGACTCCGAGCCAATGGAGCTGAGGTGTTCCATGACGTATCTGGTGTGGCGCCCAGTACGGCTGAATATTGGTTGGAAGCAACCGAGCGAATTATGGATGAGCTGGATCTGACCCCTGAGGAAAAACTGAAAGGAATGGTGTCGCTGTTACGCGATGAAGCATATCAATGGTGGTTGACAGTTCGGGATGGCGCCACAGCTGAGGACCTTACTTGGGAGTATGTTAAGGCAGCATATCAGAAGAAGTACGTCAGCACGCGTTACACTGATGCGCAGAGGAAGGCATTTTTTGGGATGGTTCAAGGGAACAAGTCCGTAGCAGAGTACGAAGCGGAATTTTTAAGGTTGAGCCGATATGCTCGAGGCGTGGTGGCTACTGAGCACGAGCGATGTGTCTAATTTGAGGACGGACTTAGAGATGACCTGAGGTTGTTGATAGCTCCACATCAGGAGTGAGAGTTTGCCGCATTAGTAGAAAAGGCTAAGGTAGCTGAAGGGATTAAGGACTCGGTAAGGCAGAACTCTGATCGGAATAGACAGAAGAGAGGTTTTGGGTCGTCTGGATCGTCAGGGAATGTACAAAAGAGGCCTAGAGCTGATGGGCCGCGAGGTCAGCAAGTGGGTTCAGGAGGGCAGTATCGTACTTGTAATCAATGTGGGAAAATGCACTTAGGGGAGTGTTGGAAGAAAACGGGAGGATGCTTTAAGTGCGGGTCAAAGGATCATATGATTAAGGACTGTCCAATAAAGATAGATGGAATTCGACCAGCAGGCCAAGGTGCTAATCAGGCTGGTAGAGGTGGACAGCAGCTTCAGCGAGGTCGTGGACAGAATGGTAGAGGTAATGGTGCGGGAAGAGGACGTGGAACATCTGGCAGAGGTGTTGGGAATACAGAGGCAAGGCAGTCGGGTCTGGTTTATGCGGTTTGCCGGAGGGAGGATGGAGACGCGCCGGACATCATAATCGGTACGTTCCTTATGTGTGACAAGCCTTATTTTGCTTTGATTGATGTGGGCTCGACCCATTCTTATGTTGCTTGTAGAGTAGTTGAAACTCTAGGCATAGCCTCTGAACTTTCTAGTAGGGAGATGACTGTAGTAAGCCTATTAGGCCAAACTGTAGTGGTGAATAAGACCTTTCGGAGTGTACCTTTAGAGATTCAATGAGTGATTTTCCCTGCCGACTTAATGGAACTACCCTTCGGAGAATTCGATCTTATACTTGGCATGGACTGGCTAGTAGAACATCGGGCTATGTTGGATTGTGTAGCTAAGTGAATGGAGTTAAAGACCCCGGAGGGTGAGGTGATAATTATGATAGGAGAAAGAAGAAACTACTTGTCTAATGTAGTTTCAGCGCTGAAAACTGATAAGATGGTTCGGAAAGGGTGCAAGGCATTTTTGGCCTTTGTAAGTGCGTTGGATGGGAAAGAAGGGGGAGTTAGTGGAGTTAGAACCGTAAGGGAATTTGTGGATGTCTTTCCGGAGGAATTCAGAATTGATTTGCTGCCGGGAACAGCTCCTGTGTCAATTACCCCGTATAGAACGGCACCAAAGGAGTTGGTTGAGCTCAAGGCTCAGATCCAAGAGTTGCTTGATTGTGGGTTTATTCGACCCAGTGTCTTCGTGGGGAGCACCGGTCTTGTTTGTGAAGAAGAAGGACAGAACTATGCGTATGTGCATAGATTATCGTCAGTTGAATAAGCTGACCATCAAGAACAAGTACTCGTTGCCAAGGATAGACGACTTGTTTGATCAGCTTAAGGGGGCAGCAGTATTTTCGAAGATAGATCTACGGTCTGGATATCATCAGTTGAAGGTGAAGGAGACAGATATCCATAAGATAGCTTTTCGGACAAGATACGGCCATTACGAGTTTTTGGTAATGCTGTTCGGGTTGACGAACGCCCCAGCCGCGTTCATGGATATGATGAACCGGGTCTTTCAACCCTACTTGGATCGATTCGTCGTTGTGTTCATCGACAACATCCTAGTGTACTCCAAGTCTGAGGAGGAACATGATGAGCATCTTCGGGTTGTGTTGCAAGTGTTAAGGGAAGAGAAGCTCTATGCCAAATTCAGCAAGTGTGAATTTTGGCTGAAGGAAGTTGCATTCTTAGGGCGTGTGGTATCCGCAAAAGGAATAAGAGTGGATCCTAGGAAGATTGAAGCAGTGCTAGATTGGAAACCACCTAAGTCTGTGGCTGAGGTTCGCAGTTTCTTAGGATTAGCAGGCTACTACAGAAGGTTTGTGGAAGGGTTCTCATTAATAGCCGCACCGTTGATGAAATTGTTGAGGAAGGAAGTACCTTTCGTATGGACAGATAAGCAACAAGGGAGCTTTGAGAAGCTTAAGAAGGTTTTGACTGAAGCGCCAGTTTTGATTCAGCCTGAGGCAGGGAAGGATTTTGTGGTGTACTGTGATGCTTCTCATACAGGATTAGGGTGTGTATTGATGCAAGACAGGAAAGTAGTCGCTTACGCGTCTCGACCGCACGAGGTTAACTACCCGACGCATGACTTGGAATTGGCGGCAGTGGTCTTTGCTCTTAAGGTATGGAGGCATTATCTCTATAGAGAAAAGTCGGTGATCTACACAGACCACAAGAGCCTTAAGTATTTGTTGACTCAGAAGGAGTTGAACCTGAGATAGCGAAGGTGGGTGGAGTTGTTAAAGGATTACGACTGTTCTATAGAGTATTATCCGGGCAAGGCGAATGTAGTGGCAGATGCCCTAAGTCGGAAGGTTGTGTCGGATCTGAGGGCAATGTTCGCACATCTGAGCTTGTATGACGATGGAAGTCTACTAGCAGAGTTGCAAGTGTAGCCGACATGGTTGAATGAAGTGAAAGAGGGTCAGTTGTTGGATGAAGATTTAAGTACTAAGTTACAGCAAATGCAGAATGGAGAGTTAGAAGATTATGGCATTAATGACGACGGAGTGTTGTGTTTCAAGGGAAAGGTTTGTATGCCGAAGAATGAGGACCTAAGGCAGAGAATTCTTCAAGAATCGCATAGTAGCTCTTATGCTATGTATCATGGAGGTACTAAGTTGTACAGGGATTTAAGGGAACAATTTTGATGGCCTGGTCTAAAACGGGAAGTTACAGAATTTGTCGGCAAGTGCTTAACGTGTCAGCAAGTTAAGGCTGAACATTAAGTTCTGTCAGGATTACTTTAGCCAATCAAGATTCCACAATAGAAGTGGGAGAGAATCACCATGGACTTCGTTAGTGGGCTTCCCTTTACACCTACTAAGAAGGACTCAGTATGGGTAATAGTAGATCGGTTGACAAAGTCCGCGCATTTCATTCCAGTGCGAGTTGACTACTCTTTGCAAAAGTTGGCGAAATTGTATGTGGCGGAGATTGTGAGATTGCACAGAGTGCCGGTGTCGATCATTTCAGATAGGGATCCAAGGTTTACGTCTCAGTTTTGGAAGGCTCTACATCAAGCTTTAGGCACCAAGTTAGACTTCACAACGGCATTTCATCCACAGTCGGACGGTCAATCTGAACGAGTAATCCAAGTATTAGAGGATATGCTGAGGGGATGTGTAATAGACTTCAGAGGAAGTTGGGAAGAATATTTGCCTCTAGCGGAATTTGCATACAACAATAGTTATCAAGCCAGTATTCGGATGGCCCCATGTGAAGCGCTGTATGGACGGAAGTGTCGAACTCCTACGTGTTGGACGAAATTAAGGGAACATTGAGTTTTGGGTCCGAAAATTGTGGCTGAATCCGAGGAGAAGGTTGAGGTAATTCGAGCACGGTTGAAGGAGGCATCTGACAGGCAGAAATCGCATGCAGATCTCAAGCGCAATGAAATAGAATTTGTCATAGGAGATCAAGTGTTTCTTAAGGTTTCGCCTTGGAAGAAAGTGATGAGGTTTGGTCGCAAAGGGAAGTTAAGTCCCAGGTTTATAGGACCTTATCGGGTGTTGAAGCGAGTTGGACCAGTGGCATACCAGTTAGAGTTGCCTCCAGAGTTGAAGCAGATGCATGATGTATTCCATGTTTCGATGCAACGTCGTTATCAATCGGATCCATCTCATGTGGTACCAGTTGAGGAGGTGGAGTTAAGGCCTGATTTGTCCTACGAGGAGGAGCCAATTCAGATTTTGGAATGAGATGTGAAAGTGCTACGGAGGAAGACAGTTCCTCTAGTCAAAGTGTTATGGCGCAATCATGGATCAGAGGAAGCTTCATGGGAGCCGGAGAAGCAATGCGACAGCAATACCCTCACTTATTTTAGCCAGGTAATTTCGAGGTCGAAATTATTTTAAGAGGGGTAGAACTGTAATATCCTGGATTTATGGCTTATGCATTTGTGCATAAATTGTGTGAAATAGCATGTCTTGTGTGTTATGAATGTGTTATGTGGATATTTAGAACCTTGGAATGTAGGGAAATGCTTTAAAAAATATTCGATCATAAGTTAAAAAGGGGAAGCTAGGCAGAGTGGCCTTAAGAGAAAATGTAGGGGAGATATGACACACAAATGGGCTTGGTTAAGTGGCTTGGAGGCGCCACTTAAGGCCTCTGTAAATAACACCATAAACAGGTGCAAATGGGCCAAGGTTCGAGTCACGTGGGAAGCAATATTTTGGGGTTTTTATTTTTGCTTGTTGACGTCAAAGAGAGGGGGGTGATGGACGGCATTAAGGCACTACAGGGAGGAGTTTAATCCTTTTTAAAATTCGGCTAGATAAAGCGATAAATGATGGATTAATTTTATTATTTTAAATGAAGGGATAAAGAGAAAAGCAAGGGATTTGATAGTGTTGGCTGAATAGGGGATTCTTGGGGTAGTAATTTCAGCTAAAAAAGGAAAAGAGAGGCCAATCTTTATTCTTTCTTTCCTTGTTCATCTGCTGAAATTCTCTAGCAAACTTTCTCCTTTCTCTTTTATTTTGCCAAAGCCGAAAACTCTAGTAAAACTAGTCGATTTCTCCATCTTTTCCTTCTTCAAAAATTACCACCATTGCCGAATTGCTCAACCCTTCTCTCCTTCTTCTCGCAAGTTCATAAAAGCCGGAACTAAGTACTTGCTAAACCCTAGCCGATTGTTCATTGAATCCCAAAGCCGAATCTTCTGTGGTGTCAGACAAGGGTGTTGCCGATTTCTTCAGTAAGGGTAAGATCAAATTCGATTTCCATTCTTTTCTTTTAGACTTGTCGAAATCTAGTACTAATCCCATTAATATTCTTGTTTGCCGAAATTTGGAAGGATCTTTCGGGATTTTCGGTGTAGTCGACTATAAGGAGGATTATTTGGGATTTCAATATCCAAGGTAAGTTATGTGATATTCGGCCAAGGGCCATTTATTATGAGTAGATGTTAGTTTTGGATCTAACACATGTCTATGGGGATTTCGACAGATACCATAATCAAGTAGCTATTTCGGGATTTTTAGATCCGCAAAGGTAAGGGAATACTAATCGGCCAAAGCCAGATGTGATGGTTCAAATCTATTTCTTATGTTTTTAAAGAGCCGAAACTAACTTATGAAGTGATTGAGTATTAGCCGAATGGCTTTTTACTAACATGTTAGGGTTGGCCGAATATAGGAATTAAAGATCTAAAGCGCTAGATCGGGTTGTTCTGGATTTCTATAAACTCGCTAAGTATACCAGGTGTGTACCCCACGCTATCTCTTAATAGATTTATGGCAATTTGTTATATGTGTTAATAAGAATGTGAAAGATATAGCTAAGGTACCATGCAATGGTACAAAGTACCCAGGTACGTTTACTTACTCCTACTATGAGTATAATATGATCTGTATGGCACGTATGTGAACTATAAGAATGTGAATATAGAAGTATGACATGGATAATGCATATTTGTATGACATGGGGCATATGGGTGAATATGAAAAGGGGAAGTGATCTGGTGGTCTATACCACACTATCTGAATGTGGTGACTTCGGTCACATTATCTGAATATGGTGACTCATGTCACAAAATAATTATCTGGTGGCTATGCCACGAATTTTATAAGGGCGATGAGCACGTCGACTGCAGCGACTGCCTTCGATGATGTGTAGCGGATGGAGGGTTGACTTAGTAGTCCCCACGGTGTGTAGGTTAGTACGGGTGATGTGTAGCGGATGGCATCTAGGTTTGGGTTCGGGTTTGCATCACTACTTTTATCTGTTATATATTTGTATGATATGATACGACATGCCTGAATTGTTGAGATTTAGTGTTGGTTACACATTGAGTCTGTTTGACTCACCCCGTTGGGGAATATTTTCTTTTAGGTGACATTCAGTGATGGACCGGGTCGGCAGGAGCTTAGTGGTGGCCATGCTCACTTCGGGATTTTATTTAATTTTGGACATGTTATATTTTAAATACTTAGATTTATTTCGGGTTTCAAATTTTGATGTAATATGGCCATAGTATGAACTGTTTTATGCATGCTTTATATTTGAATTTATGATGTTACAAATTCTTTTGCAAATTAAACCTTATATGACTTTATTTTAAAAATATATATATAATAAACTCTAAATGTTTTGGACACCCTAAAACAAATGGTTTTCAACATAAGATAAACTTGTTTCCGACTCGAGCCCAACACAAAAGTCAAATTTCTTTCAAAACCATCCAAATTTTCTAAAGTATTCAAGAAGTTTTGAGCCATTTTACTCAAGGAATATACTAGATCCGGTCAAGGCTCATGGGCCGGGTTTGGGGTTTTTCAACTTACCACTTTTCATATCAAGCACCTAAGTTCAATATTTAATATTATACAGGTAATTTGATTATCCTAGCAGAATATAAATACTCGTAAATGTAATTTTTTGATATGATGTCAATTTATGAATAAGTCTACCTAGATCACATAGGGATTTTTGACTTGTAGCATTTTGAGGCTTAGGAAAGGTATGGAATTCAAAAACAGTAAGCATCAAAATAGATTCAAGCATGAAAATAATTTGACACATCGTATTGTTCCCTATTCTTCCTCTTTAGTAACCCTTACTCGCTCACTGCCTTATTTCTCCTTCTTTTATCTTCCTTATTTCTCCATATAGGAAGTCACAACATAATATAGCAACTACGGCTAGCTCACGAGTTTTTGTGCACTAATGAACAAGTTTTTTTTTCTACTTTTGTGACTTTGTCACATTTTTTTCATTTTCAGTATGTCCCACACACATGCTTTTATTTTTCTTTTTCAAGTACTTTTTCTACTCGTTTTGCTTTTCTTTTTGTATTTTTCTTTTATTTGGCACATAATGGCTAACCTATAATCACTATATCACACTGTTTCTTCTTATTTCAATCTTATTTTTACAAAATCCACCTTGATGTATCTACTTAACCCTCAATACGCATGGCCAGACGTCTATAGTTGTGCAGTTCAAGACCAAGGAAAAAGGGTAAATACAAATTTGCATTTTTGGCTCAAGTTTTCTATGAAGGTTCATCAAGAAATGTATTTTGGCTCAAATATAGTTACTAAAGATGCATAAATAAGGTTAGTTTTTTGTTCTGGGTGTATACCAAACAATGCCTTAGATCATCCCTAGGTATCGCAATTTTAAAAAAAAATTAATCAATCAAACAACCACAAATTTAACTATTTATCATACATACTAGCACACTTGTTTCCCTGTATTCTCTATCATTTGGTATATTCAATTACTCAATGCCTATTTACAATGTAATATATAGAACTTTCTAATAATAAAAAATTTAAAATCATTCACTATAATGTCAAGTTTATAGTAAACACAATCAACCTATATACATGTTTCTAACCAATTACTTGTATTTCTACAAGCTCAAGCACATTCCGGCAATAAAAATTAAAAAAAAATCACAAAAACCAAAAGAAAAAGTAACACAAAATTTCCTATGTCACCCCCCACACTTTAGATAGCACATTGTCCCTAATGTGCAGCCCTGAATAGAAAAGGAAAAATGTTATCCGATTGATCGTAACATTGTTGTAGTCTAATGGTGGGTGATTCATTCCTTTTTCCTTGAAAGCTCAAATTCATTGTGTTTTTTTATATGGGTTCCTACATAGAAAATTTAAAAATAATATATATAATTCTAATGTTAATCCTATTCCTAAAACAATAAAATAAAAATTATCCAAAATTAATTACAATCCTTAAAAACAAAAAGTAGAAGTTCAATCGTTCTCCTCCTCATAAAAATCCATCTTCTCCCCTTCTTCTTTCTCCTTCCTCATCCTCGTTCTCTTCCTCTTCATCACTTTCCTGCCCATCTCCTTCATGTTTTGGATGTGTTGGGCCGAACATATCTGGCGGATAATTTGGTACTCTCATATTATTTTGCCGCGCTTATTCTTGTAAAACTAGGCCCGTCTCTTGCATTCATTTTATCATCCAGTTCAATTTTGGACTACTTCTTTCTCTAATTTCTTTGTTGAAATGTCGGTTTTGCTTTTCGTTTACACGAGGCTGGGACTTCCATCTTCTCTTTTTGGTGTTTGTCTGAATCCTTGATTTGTTTTCTTTGAAGCTCCATGCATTGCGTTTATAATGTATCCTCTATGATACTTTTCAATGACTTCATAAATTGCTTAGTGGTCTCATTGGAACGCAGGCTTTCTTATACAAGGTTGCTACTAAGTGAAGGAAGAAAATCCCGAATTTTTGGCCACTGATGCACCATTTAATGTAATGATAGATCCACGTCCTGAAGTACACATGTTTCTTTTGTAAAATAAAAAATAGTAAAACCACTAAAAAAGTATTGACATTAGAGACATTTAGAGTAGGAGCAACTGGAAACATGATTGTTTGATTAAAAGACTTAGGAATATCAGTACCAGGACGACATTTCCATTCACCCTACCATCTGTTAAGTAATTTACAACATTATCCATATTAATATCTCTAAAAGATTCTAAATCACTTTCTTCCACAAAATCATTCTCATAATATGGGGTGTTATAAAATTTACAATTAACTAGAGGGTGGCTCTTATCTTTTCTCTTAGTATGAGTACCGTTTCCTACGTAGCACCCTTGGGTCCTCTAGACTCTTGGCCCCTTAAAGATGCATAAAATTCATGTACTATTGGGACCACGACAGAGTCTTTTGGGATAATGCAAAAACGCTCCCACCTATGATATTGGACCAGGAGCCATATGTCCTTGCATAGAATCATCGACGGTTCAAATCCCCTTTCTTGGATAAACTTTTTCCCTTGAAGTTCTAAAACATATTTTTTAATGTTCCGATTTGGAAATTTGGAAGGGTTTGTACCCGTTGATGGTTTAGGTTCGTTTGTTCTCCTAGATTTTCTTGAAGACATTTTCAAAAAAAATTTTCTATGTAGACAACTAACTATCAAGCAATTTATTTTACAATAAATAGGCACAATTTAATGGAACAGGAAAATAAAATAGGAACCCTTAACTTGGTATAGGGATTTTGGGATTCCTCGTAAAAAGCTCGTACACCTTTCCTCAATGGTGTGATGTATTTTTCCTGCACCAAAGTGAATCACCAAAGAAAGCAAAAAATTACAGCAAAATAAAAGGGAAAAAGAAAAGGGAGATTTGTTAGGGTTTAAGGATTTTGAAACTTTTGAGAGGATTAGATTTAATAAGGATTTAGAACTAAGTAAATATGAGTTTGAGTTAAAAAATTTATTCTAAAGAAGAGCATACTGACTTATATGTCGCAACACAGGTCTTGTTGTGTCATGACATCAACTCTGGAACAGAAATTAAACACGAAGTAGGGGCGTTTTGGTCTACACAATCAAACTTAAAGCTCGATAACATCAGCTGGCCTAGGGTTAAGGACGATGATAAACTGTAAAAGTAACATATTTTAGGCCCACATTTAGCATGCTTTTGGATAATTTAAGCCTCGATTTATGTAAAAAGTGCTCTTAATCCTTTCTTTTCATGTCTTCCACTCAGGAAAGCACCTACGGATGAAAAGAACGTAAAACCGGCTTAAAACGGGCCAAATGGGCCAATTCACGAAATTGACACAGCCTGGACTTCAAGCCACACGACCGTGCCTCATTAAATTACTAGAACACAGCCTTCTCTCGATTTACACGGCCGTGCCTCATTAAAGAAGTCCGAGCACGGCTTGGCCACGATCCACACGGGCATGTGCCATGGCCGTGTCCCTGTCGCTGGAAAGAGCAATTTCATTCGGGAAAGGATACTTGGAGGCAAAGAAACACATTCCAAAGCTTATTCAAACACCCTAGTAGGAAATCTACTTAAATTAGGATACTTAGGGACAAAGTAATGCATCTCAAAGCCTATATAAACACCCAAGGGGGCAACTTGAAAGAGGAGTTCGGCAGAAGCCGAAACCGGCGTCAAAGCTAGGCCAAGGAGCCAAGCCGAGAAGGTCAGAGTTAGGGAATAACGCAAGAATAACCAGTTGATTCATCCCAAGAAGCCGGACTTACACTCAAGATGGCGGAATTCTCCTTTAATTCCTCCAGGGGGTTTTAGGATTTTTCTTATGTTTTGTTTTATCTTTTCTCTTGCGATGTTTTGTTTATTCATTATGAACTAAACCCCTCAGATACCTGAAGGGGATGAAACCTAGACAGATCTTTTTATTTGATTTTTAAGTTATATGACAATTACTTAGTTTGTTCTTAATTATGTTGCTTAATCCAAATCTAATGTGCTTAGGTGGAGGAGGAATAGACCCTGCCTAAGAGTAGATCTAACATAATTAAGCGGAGTTGATTGAACACCTAGAGATAGGGTTACGAGATTTTGCCAGATTAGGGTGAAACCTAATATGGGAGTCCATTGATCGATTTACTGCTATCCTAGGGGGTTATTATAAGCGAACGAGAGTTCCACTAATTAACCTAGGTTAGATGTTATTCGCCTCGAGAGAGGGTTTAATATAGGTTAGGGAGTCTTACGGATCAAGCTAAGTAAAAAAAAATCATATAATTTGGGGATAAATAATAAGTGAAGTCTAGGTGGATTCTTCCTGAGGGTACCGTCGCAATCAACTGAGTTTTTCTTCAAGGCTATTTTCCTAGTCGTCTTTTTGTCTTTGTGTCCTTAGTTTAGTCTTCGTCAAAAGCAACTTCACTCTAATTTTAAGGCTAAATAATAAAAAGAAAGTTAGTATTAGTACTTTTAGTTCCTTTGGGTTCGAAGCTATACTACTGTTCGATAGGTACACTTGCCTTTAATCGTTGTCAGAGTTAGTTTCCAGGTTTGATCATTCTTTTATAAATTTTAAAACTCTGATTTACAGCGATCAGACGACAACCACCTGAAGGCTATAAATAGGCTCATTTAGCATATGTTATGGAGAGCATTCCATTAACCTAGATTCTCTATTTAGATTTAGTTTTGTTTTCTTTCTTTCTTAGGTTTTTTTAGAGTTCAGTTTATTTGTTTATTGCTTTCTTTCAAGAGATATGATTTGTAAAGACGACAACTTCTAGGGATTCATATTTTTATTTATATAAATCAGGTTTTTCTTAAACTCTACACTTCAATTCATTCACCATGCTTTATTCTTCCATCTATTCCATATCGTTTATGAAAGCCATGAGGAACTAATCCTTCTATGGGGGATTAGCGAGTGGAGGCATGATTTATTAATTGTTTTGTAAGCTTACTCAACGGATCAACTGTTTGGGAAAGGAAGAGCATGAAACAAACCCTAGGCTTGACAACCCAAGAAAGTCATCAAGGTGAGAATTAACCCAAAATTGGTATTGTCCATCCATGAACACCTTCACCCCCAAGCCAATCTAGACTGTGAGGTCGAAAGATAAGTTGTAACAAACCGTTTTAGAGTCAAATCAGAATAGTGGTTTCGGGACCACAAATCTAAGGTTAAAATATTTATTTTATTATTTTATTATTGTTTACAGCATGATAGAATTATTATGTGAAAGTTTCATAAAGAAATTTTACCGTTTAAATGCTTAATTAAGTAAAAAAGATTAAATCACGTAAAGCGTAAAACTTGTGTGTCAATAGTTTAACGTGCCTTATGGCTATGGTTTATTAAATTAGAGGTCCATATAATGCTATTATGCCATTGATAAGGTTAATGGACATTAATGGCCTTATATTTGTTGATTAAATAGTTTAATAACCAAGGGTAAAATGGTAAACTATGTATTAATGTATTAATAATAAAACAAAACATAAAATTAGGGTTATTTATCATCTTTCTCACAAAAAATTAAAGGAAGAAAGACCATTTGAAGCATTTTAGGGTTCGGCCCTTTGTAGTCTTGATTGAGGTATGTTTTGAGTTCGGTTTTTAATAATTTCTACATTTTTGTGATCGTTGCTTCGTATTCTAGCTAGCCCGTACCTTAATTTTTGAATTTTTCATGATTTTGTGAAGTTCCATTGATGATTATTTGAGTTTTTAGATGTTTGATGATTAAATATGAAATTTGATGGTAGATTTTAAGGTTTTGTAAAGTGATTTTTGATAAAAATGTCAAAAAGGGATTAAATTGTGATATTGTAAAATGTGGTCGTTAAAAGTGTGAAATAATGAAAGATACGGGCTACTAGTGATAGGTGGTAAATTCGGCTAAGCATGGGTTGGTATTAAATTGCATGAATTTGCAATTTTATGTGATAAGGACTAAATGGTAAAAATTGAAAAGTATAGGGGCAAATGTGTAAATTTTCCAAAATATGAATTATGGACTAAATTGAATAGATTGAATGTTGAATGTATTGAATTTGATAATATAGAGATCAAGGTAAGCCGAGATCAAGTTTAGATAATGGAAAAGGAAAGATTGACGAATAGCCGATAGTTTTATCCGAGCAATACAAGGTAAGTTCGTATAATTAGAATTGAGCTTTAAAATATTTGTAATTATTTGAAATGTATGTATATGTTTGAGGAATTGATATACTTGGAATACGAACCTAATCAATATATATATTTTTGGTTATCGAGCCCCATTTGAATCGTAAGAATTGGTAGGATACGAGTGACATGTCACTAAGGTTAATGTTTTGGTCAAGCTCCTGCATTTGTTAAGGACTCACCACAGCTCGTATGAGCTTACTAATATATCAGCTCGTAAGAGCTTACTGTTTAGCTCGATAGAGCTTACTGTTTCAGCTCTATAGAGCTTACTGTTCATTAGCTCAAGAGGAGCTTACCGATCATGGCTCGAAAGAGCATAATTGATAATGAATTGACGGGTTACTGATGTTTATCATCCGAGTATCCTTTGGAGTTCTAATAGGTTCAACGAGCATAAATTATGTTTATACGAATGAGTAATGTTATTGAATGAATTATTGGTTATATGATTGAGAATGAAATGTTGAATGCTAGTTATATTGATTATTGAATTATGATAATGGATGATTTCATGTATTAACTTGTCTAGCCTACGGATGAATGCTTGTGATAGGCATTTGGAAATTGTATAGAGTTTACTTTAGTTAATTACCTTGATTATGTATAAATGGTAAGTTCAATTCTAAATTATACGAGCTTACTAAGCTATAAAGCTTACTCTGTTTCTTTTTCTATGTTTTATAGAAGTTCGTTAGCTCGCTCGTTTCAGACAAGTCGGAGTTGCACATCACACTATCCAATTTCTAATTGGTACTTTTGAATTTGTGGATAATTGTAAATATGGCATGTATAGGCTAGTTTAAAAGATGTTAGTTATGGCTACTTGATATCATGGTTTTGGTATATTTTGTGTATGAGTTAAGCCATGTGATTTGGCTTATTTTGGTACTATGTTTTGGTTGAGTTTAAGTGTTCAATTACGGTATGTTTTGGGTAAGGAATTGATGGAATGAAAAGGTGCAAAAGATGTTTTATTATGTAGTTGATATATGAATGAATAATGCATGATGTTAATTAGGCATTTGAGTACTAAATTGAATTGGTATATTATGTGTATGAAATGTTATGTAATGATTGCCAATTGTGTTATGAAATGTGGTCATTTATGCTTATAAATGCTTGTGTGTATAAGGTGGCAAATGGCTTTACAAATAGCCTATTTTTGTCCATACGGGCAGGGACACATGCATGTGTCTCAGCCGTGTGTGACACACGGTCATGTTACATGTTCGTGTGTCCCCTGGTGTTGAAATGGAATAAAAGTCAGTATGCTCCACACAGGCGTGTGACTGGCCGTGTGGTACAAGTCAGTATACCCCCCTAAATGGCATACGACCTAGCACACGGGCGTGTGGCTTGGCTGTCTTGATAAGTTAGTATACACTACAGTTTTGGCACGGCCTGATACACAGGCGTGTATGGCCGTTTCAAAGGGCACACGGGCTAGACACACGGGCGTGTGGTTGGCCGTGTGACCCAGTCAGTATACTCTCCAGTTTTCACACGGCCTGGCACACAAGCATGTCCTCGGCCGTGTGACACAAGTCACTATGTATACCCTATTTTCACACGGTCTAAGACACGGGCGTGTGATACTTTAAATGTTGAAATTTTTTCTAAGTTTCCAAAATTTTCATATGTTACCGATTTAGTACCGAATGCATGATTGAAGCCTTGTATGCTCGATTTAAATATATATTGAATGTGAATGAATGATATTTACTGAAATGAAATGATATTTGATAAATGATTGTTCTGAACTGAGTTTCTAGTTCGATAATGCCTCTTAACCCATTTCAGTGACGGTTACGGGTTAGGGGTGTTACATAAGTAGTCCTTGGTGACTCTTTATGTTAGTGGAAGATCAGAAGATCCTGCTAGGGTAGCGACTAGTTGCTTGGAAAGGAACTTGAAAGGACAATTGATTGGGATTGCCGAAGCAAGCTAATCACCCATCATCAAATTTGATTCTTTCTACTTTTTCTACCTCTTGAAATTTAGTTTTATTTTATGTTATTTTATTTTATTTTAATATTATAAAAAACCCAAAAGCCTCCTATTTACGTTTCCATACTATAACTTGAATAAAGTATTAATTACATCTTTTAGTGTGTAGGTTAAAAATGATCTAGCCTCTTCCTCCATTGGGTACGATCCTCGGAGTACTCAACCATTCCATTGTAAAACTATATTACAACTAGATCTATATACTTGCGGATATCACCTCGTAATTTTATATTTTAATGCAGTATTCACACTCTTGACGTTAGTATGTCCGGAGGCGATCACAAACTCTATTATTCTTAACTGGGGTTGTCACCCCCTACATCCTCGTTGAACTAGGATTTCATTTTTCTAGTTGAAATATACTTCTACAATTCAATGAGGGTTCTACCTTCACTCTCTATAAATAAAGGGCACCGGTAGGGCTATTGATAGAACTTTAGATATCGTTATTTTTTTCAAAAATAAAAAGGCTTTTATTCTCTTAGAATTAAATATATTTTTAAAAATAACGATTCTGTCAATTTCTATTTGAGAAGAGAAATTTAATTTTCACCCCCAAAGAAAAGAAAACTATTTCGAAGTGATTCATGGTATGAGAATAGTGGAGAAGATCGTTTGGTTAAAAGCCGAGAACGATAAGGATCTGGCTATCCGAAACACAGGTACAATTTTAGTCTAAGGTTTATTGCTATAAATATCACAAACTAGGTTGATTTTCAAAAATTTTATTTTTCACTGTGCAAGAAAATCATTTTCGAACTAGATTTTTTCCAATAGAAGGCAGGTCTCGTGAAATCACCACCCTGGTGTCACAACATCAAAGGCAGTCCACTCAGATGTGTATTTTGTCAAATTCCAACTCTTCAGTTGATAGCAAACGCATTGGTGTCGGGACTTTGGCTCTAGTTCCAGGTTCTCTTCTCAGTCTCACATCAACTAAGTGCTTGAAACAAGCTTAACTCAAATATTAAGTCCCTAATGAATTATAATTTCCATTTTATTAAGAAAAGAATTAAAATGTACTAAAAACTAAAATTAAATATCAAAGCTATAAAGTGCGAAAATATAACAAAGGATAATACAAACTACTCGAAAATAAGATCTTTAAGTGTTTAAAAAGCTTAATTTGACGTATATAAATACAACAGATCAACTAACTATTCAAAAAAGGTAAAAAAGAAGGGGGAGAATCCATTTTCAAAAAAGGAACTAAGATTGATTAATTGAGAACCAATCCTATCTTCCATGATGCTCAATAATCAGAACATGTTGCAAGAGTTGTGGCTGAAATTGACTTACCTTCTTGTCAACCTACCTTTGTTAGAACACAATCTATGCTTGAAATTCAGAGAGAAAAACTCATTGAATTTACTATACATTGAGGTAAAATTGTCCCTAGTAATGTTGTTAATGAATCTACTTTTAATGATGCTATTGATAATCTTTTTACCGAGTTTGTTACCAATATTGTTGACCTTTAGATTAATGTTCCTGCTATTGATATTGTTGCTGAAGGATCTAATGTCCCTGTTGAGCTTGATCAAGAAAATGAAGATGAACTAGTGATAATTAAAATTGTAACTGCAACAACCACTGCTCTAGTTAAAAAGAGAAAGACTTGTTTTGCTACTGCCAAGAAAATCCAAGAGGTTTATTCTTCTATGAAAGTTGATAAAATGGAAGAAAAGATGGGAGAAAAGGAAAGCTTCTTTGATTCCTTTTGCACCAAAGAGAAAAAGTACAAGGCTTGAATTTGACTCCTCTTCCATTGAAATAAATGAAAGTTTAAAAGAGAATGTGTACCTTAAAGGAAGTAGTTATTGGAAGGAAGCTAATGACCAAGAGACGTAATGCTCCACTATCAACAAATTAGAGAAACAAGAAGTTAAAAGGAAGTTGGAGTTCCTTCTTTGTTACAGGAAGTTACTAAGAAAACCTTCCTCAACATTTCCTATGGCAACATATATAAAGCTTTTTCTAAGAAAGTTTTCATTAAAGAAAGAAATATTTAGGAAAAGAGCTTTTATGATCACAACATTGATGCCTTCCTAGAGAGGAATGATTTGTTGGGATCAATAATTTTTATCCAGCCTCATGTGAAATACGTGGTATTGGAGTTTTAAATCAATCTCCTTAAGTTCATTGATAATATTAAATGCAAGAGTTATCTGAAGGCTTTTGTTCGAGGGAGATGGTGCAATTTCAGCCTTGTAATGATAAGTGCCTTTTTGAATCATCGTATGAAAGATGAGGAGCTGGAGGAATCTTATGATGAAATAGCCAATACCAATACCAATGGAGTTCAACCAACCTGGCCTCAAGGTTTGGACTTCAAAGCATCTGAACTAGAACCAACTTATGCTACCTTGTTTGCAATTGCTACAAGAAACTAGATTCTTAACAATTATTGAAATACAATTACTAAAAAAATGACAATGCTGCTAAGAAGGATTGTCTCTATTGGAAAGTTCAAACAAATGATCTTTTAGGAAATTATCAAATATTTTGTGTTTGTGCATCCTCGAGTCCATTTACCTTTTCTTTCTTTGATCATTTTGAGTTGAAATATTCCTAGAAGTGGCATGAAGGGAAACATGCGACAACCGATCTAAAACATCAAGTTGAAGATGGAAACAATTGAGGAATGAGTAAATAGAATACTGCTTGCATTTGCCCTAACATTGCTAGCTCGAGCTCAGTATTTGACTAGGGGTTGCTTGAACATGTAAAGGCTAGGTTAGAAGACACTCTTTTACATAAAAGCTCATATGACAATGGTATAACAACTGAAAACACGAGCTAAGCTCCTAAAGTTGGATCTTTTTGCAAAAAAAGGACCAATAACCTTAGCTAATATTTTGAAAGTGCGTTGGCCCATCTTTCAAGATCAATAATTTGAAGCTACAAATAATTGCGAATTGAATTGGATCAGATCGGATCAAGCAAATCAGATCTCTTGAATTAAGGAGATTAGATCGACTGACTTTGAAACTTATCTTGAATATCTCTGAAATATCATGGACTTCATTAGGGAATTCTTGATGTTGCATTTGCTGCTACTTTGGTAGGGATGAAAATAGTGATTGATTCTTTACGGTAGCAAGTCCAATACGCTTTATATTCAAGACTTGCAAAAGTTTTATAGATCGATTTTTTTGCAGTTGAATTATTCTATAAAAATTACAATTTGGGACTGCATTTTGTACGTAAAATAAGTGAGTCATTAGGTTTTACAAACTAAGTTTTCAGTGAGAAAATTTAGTGGAGACAAATTTAGATTTTAGTGTAAATATAGATGTGTGATAGGAATTATTTTTAATATATATTATTTTTATAAACTTTTAAATTTTTTATTTAAACTGGATGTAAAATATTTTTACGTTAAACAATTAATTTGATTGATTTAATTATCAGTATAATAAAAAATCTTTTAAGCTAATAGACATTCATGATATCATGATATTTTACGCATGTAGTCTTTATATAATATTTTTAATTGAAGTAAGACAAATTAAATTATTATCCAGGAAAAAGTTAGCTAAATTTATCAGATTTTTGTCTCAAGATTTTATTTATTTTATAAATAAAAATAAAATTAAATGAGTAATTTTCATTTTTTTCTCTTTACCAAAACAATCACGATCAGGAAAAAGATCTCAAAACATTCAACAAAAATTTAAGGAAGCAAAAAGGAACCAAAATGAAAAATATATCCAAAGAGGGAGGGACGTATATTTTTCTTAAATGTAAGTGATTTCCCCCACATTTGTAGCAAAGTTTGTTTAATTTCCTTCTGTTGTTGGGTTCTGATTTGCGTTTGGATTTGAACTCCTGGAAACACAATGATTTCATTTAAACTGTGATTAAAAATTTTGTTTTTGTTTTGGTTTCTGGGTTTTGGGTCTTACTCATTTCTCTCTGATTTCATGGATAAAGACCCAATTTTTTAATTAAATTTTTTTGTCAGGTGGGTATTTTTTAATATATTGAATCATTTCGGTTCTAGAAATCAAGTGAAATTCAAAACTGGATTTTAGTTTCCAATGCCGAATTTCCATGTTTGATCTTTTCTTTGTTTATTTTTCTTTTTTTGGGTTAATAGAATCCAATCCATTGGTTTTTGTGATCAAGTTAACTTAAATTGAATCATGTATTTTTATTTATGGTAGGATTTCTGTGGAAAAAAAAGTGTTAATTTTGTCACATTTTTTTATAACTTTTCATTGTTAGCAGAATTCAATCACATTGGTTAAAGGAACAGCTTTATTGCGATTTGGCATTAAGTTTGTGTATTTTCTTGACCAAAGGTTTGATATTAGAAGATTCGACTCCTATTACGTTTTTATCCGTTATTTATCAATGCATTTATTAACACCTTTAACTCTCTTAAAAAAAGAGTATGTATTGGATGGTCATGGAGAAAAAATAATGGAAGGACCCTAACCGGCTAACCCGTCGTTAGAACCCTATGGTAATCTAATTCGTATTCATTGTAAAAAAAATGGAGATTGGTTTTTTGGTTCTTGATAACTGAACTCCCAAAGTACATATGCAGAAAAAGTTACAATCTTTGTCTATAGTGTTTGAAGGAAGGAATTTCTGACTTCATGCTTTTTTCTTTTTGGTTTGTTTGTGTTAACAGAAATCAATCACATTACTTTTGGGAACAATCTGGAAAGTTAAAAGCTTTGGAGAACTGTGTTGCTGGTATATCTATTGATATGCACGATAGAGATTCGAATAACAGGTCAATATTCTCAGTATTTTTATCTAAAACAAGAATTGAGCGATTGGATTTGCTTCTAACTGCCATCAAAATAGGAGAACTCTTCATTGTACGGTTTTCCGGATAGAATCTTTGTGGGGTTCTTATTAGTGAATGAGAGGGTGAAAGGAAATGAATGAGAAACACGGGGTTGGGTTTGTGATACAATGACTGGAGGGTCATTGGGTCTACGTGCAGGGAGTTATGGGTCATTGCCAAACATCAAAAATGTTATTGCTGGTGGTGGAAGATTATTGCATTCTAAATCATTTGGTAGTGTACGAAAGAATCCAATCATGATGCTTTCAGGATCTAGGGAAAAGGAGAGGTCTTTCCCCTCCATTTGGTATCGGTTTCTAGGTCGCCGGAAAATTTCCATGCTGCTTCTGGTTGCCCTTGCTGTTTTGGTCTTCGTTTTGGGTTCTTTTGTTGTCAACAAAGGTCTGTTCATCTTTCCTGTTACACTGGATTCAAGTTTTAACTTTATTCTTGAATTTTGATTTGAGGACTAAGGCATCGGTTGGCATGTTTTTTTCCTGTACTTGGTCTTTTATTATCTTGTTTACCTGTTTATGTAGTGTGACTTTTCATTCTCATCGTGGTAATTTAATCTAGACAATAACTTATTCATCTTCATCCTGGTTTGGATTCTGCATGATTAACAAAACAGAAAGCAATAGTCCAAATGTTGATCAACGAATTGGAACTATGAGCATGGCTCATTACATTAACGCTACCAGAACTGAAGCTTCACGGAAGCTTGGGAGGAGGAATAGGCAGAAAGGTGGGGATGGAAATAGATTTCAAGCTTCTGTTTCTAAAGGTGCAAACCATCCATGTGTGAATTTCACATTCCCTCCTCCCCCTCCTCCTCATCTTAGACGGATTGGGCCTCGGCGTAAGTTTAGGTTCATTATTCTTTTTCTTATAATCAGAGTTGCATTAAATATAATTTTATTTATCTTTTTCTTATAACTTTTGCACCACAAAAAGTTGATCCATACATGATCATAATAACAATGGAATGACATTCTCATCTTATCATGCATGCAGCAATATGTGAATATTTAGAATGTGTCATTGTCTTGCTACTAATTTTATCCTTGCTCATCCCTTTTTCAGCATGTCCAGTATGTTACCTCCCTGTGGATCAGGCCATAGCTAGCATGCCAAGCTCCCCATCAGAATCTCCAGTGCTTCATAATTTGACATATGTTCATGATGAAAATCCAATTAAAACTGAACCACACGGGGGCTCCGACTTTGGTGGATATCCATCTCTAAAGCAAAGAAATGATTCGTTTGATATAAAAGAGTCAATGGTAGTCCACTGTGGGTAGGTTTAGCTCCCCTTATAAGTACTTTATTATAGCTTACTAATAACAGCATTTCAGGCAGAGATTTCTGTGATTCTTATGGTTTACATTGTGCATTTAAATACTTCAACTAATTTTTTGTCTTCATAAATAAATCTTGTTCTTCCTGTTGCCGATTAATATTATAATCTATGCCCTTTCTGTCAGATTCGTGAAGGGAAGTAAACCTGGTCACCAGACTGGATTTGATTTTGACGAGTCTGACCTTGCAGAGTTGCAGCAATTCCATGAGATCATTGTTGCGTCTGCAATATTTGGTACTGCTAGGCATTCATGCTTCCACAAGATGTATGCTTGATCCTCATCATTGCTTTATTTATTATTCTCCAGGGAACTATGACTTAATACAGCAGCCAAGGAACATCAGTGAAGCAGCAAAGAGAAATGTTCCTTTCTACATGTTTATCGATGAAGAAACAGAAGCATATATGAAGAACAGAAGTATGTTGGACAGCAGTAAAAGGGTGGGCTTGTGGAGAATTATTGTGATCCACAATGTCCCTTATAGTGATGCAAGACGTAATGGGAAGGTGGGCATAGTTTGTTTTTGCTTTGCTTTCTTCTTCATTTCCTTTTCTTTCTCTATCATTGCTTTGACTTTTGTAATCTGATTCAACTTTTAACTTTTCCTCTTTGGAGTGGACCTATAGTTATATGCTTCAGTTAAAATATGATTGTAATGGCTAGTTTGATATTTGGTGAAAGTTCAGGGAACTCTGTTGCATTAATTCCTTATCAGAAATTTCTTTAGGTTATCAACACTTAAAGGCTGCTTAGTCTTTTTAACCTGGCATGTTTTTATGGCAGGTCCCGAAGCTTTTATTACATAGAATATTCCCAAATATTCGCTACTCTATATGGATCGATGGAAAGCTCCAGCTTGTTGTGGATCCTTATCAAATTCTTGAGAGGTGCTCTCTGTTTTATGATTTTTAAAATGGGTTCTAAAATTTCTAGATTATATGATTTCTCCTGTCA
Organism: Gossypium bickii; assembly: GCA_025503065.1. NCBI lineage: Eukaryota > Viridiplantae > Streptophyta > Magnoliopsida > Malvales > Malvaceae > Gossypium > Gossypium bickii. The sequence goes on from CP106709.1 coordinate 20,396,304, forward strand.
GATGAACTGCATTTACGAGTCATAATTGAACTTGAAGGTCACTTTATCATTCAAGAATTAACCAAATTGTTGCTTCATAGCTATTTATGTTGCTTCAACTCCTCATTTTTCTCAAAGTACCCATGTTTGACTTGGGTATGGAGACATGGACCATCGGCCAAATACATGGGAAAATTTGGGAAAAAAATGAACATTACCTGTATCCGACACTCACAACCAATTCCAAGTAACACATTCTTGTTGATTTGGAGTATGGAAAAGATGAAAGGTAGCACAACCTGCTATTTACTTAGTAATGAAAACTACTACCTCTTTTTCTTCCTTGATGGTAACAAAAACTGTTAACTTGATTAAGGAAACTAGGTTCTATATAGAGCTTTTGTAACCTAGTGAATATAGCCTCCCAATAGACATCAGTCATTTGTACCGAGGATGCTTTGAGTTTTTGACTTTAGATTTGAGGATTCAATTGAGTTTAATATGACTGTTATCTTACTTGGTCATTCTTCTTCTCAGATTCTTGTGGCGCCAAAATGCAAATTTTGCAATCTCAAGACACTACAGACGATTTGATGTCTTTGTAGAGGCTGAAGCAAACAAAGCTGCGGGAAAATACGATAATTCCTCGATTGATGCGCAGGTGGATTTTTATAGAACAGAAGGGTTAACACCATATTCAGAGGCCAAGCTTCCTATAATCAGTGGTATGTACGATATTCTAAAAGAATACAAATATGTTCATGCCTTTTTCTTATACAGGTTTTCAACCATTTTTCTACTAAAAATCTGTCTTTTTGGTGCTCAACTGGCTTTCTGCAGACGTTCCTGAAGGTTGTGTACTCATAAAGGAACATATTCCGATCACAAATCTATTTACCTGCCTGTGGTTCAATGAAGTTGATCGTTTTACATCCCGGGATCAGTTAAGCTTTGGTATAGTAAGGGATAAAATAATGGCGAAAGTTGATTGGCATATCAATATGTTCCTGGATTGTGAAAGACGCAATTTTGTCATACAGGTACATATTCCGTATTGGTGTATTAACTTCAAGGGATTGAAAATTCAGAGCTTAATAGCAAATATACTATTTTTTGAATTCCTCAAATACACTAGGACTTAAAAAGGATCCAAATATGTTACGATGTAAAAAAATCGTTTACATTAGTGCATGGCATGTAAAAACACCATATTCCGTATCAGTTGTTGGCTTTTGTTGGATAAAACTGGAAGTGGGCATTTGTAGGTTTGGTAGGTGCATGTAATTATTTATTATTGCTTTTGTTTTTCTTCACAGGCATACCATAGAGATTTATTGGAGCACATGCCTCCACCAGTTGCGGTGATTCGACGCCCACCAGCATTGCCGAATATCATTACCCATGGAAGAAATCAAGGGAAGAAGATTCCAAGACATGGGAGGGATAGGAGATCTGGTTCGAGGCGTCACCATAAGGCTTCTGCTGGTAATAGAGAAAGCAATTTCTTTTAAATGCTGTCTGAACCAAAAAGAAGAAAGGGAATCTAGCTTTTTCTTCTTCGTCGTCTCTTTTTTTTTTTTTTTTTGTGACAACATTGAGTTTTCTTCTAATTTGTTGTCATGGAATAGGACTAGATAGCTAATTTTAGGATTATGTAAGGAGTAAAATTGGCACATTATTTTCTGAAAATTTTGATATCTATTCTTCAATTGTTGTACATCCTGAATGAGCTTCATAAAAAAGACGAGCTCTTCTACACATCATTCTTAATGGCAGAACTGTATCCACTTTGATCATCACAGTACTTCGACCGCAGCATCACACCAGGTTTATATATATATATATATATATATATATATATATATATATATACACATATAAATAACCTAAGAATCATATACGAAAATGACCCGTTTGTTACAGTGAAATTTGGTGCCGCCTGCTCAACTGGTAGCACCATCTCCTTTTTTCCCCTAATCATGACTCAATTATCATTTTTTTAAAAAATTGAAGAATTTGTTTTGGCATTTGTATGTATTTTTCGAAATACCTGTAAAAAATATAAGTATTGATTGGTGGAAAAAAGGAATATATATATATATATATATATATATATATATATATATATATATTTTAATGGCAGTCCAATTCTTTTAAAAAAATATTTTTGTTAGTGAAAAAAGCAAAAAAAAATAAAAATAAAAGGGAAGCACGTGACCGATACTTGCTTCATAGGTGGATATGGAAAACAGAGCATTTCTCCTGTATCTCTCAAATCTTAATTTAAAATATTAAATTTTCTCAAATTTAATGTAAAAATAAAGGGGAAGCATGTGCCTGGCGACACCTATATAAAAAAAATTTTTTTTTTTTACCATGAATACCATTATTTTTCACAGGTACTTCGAAAAATACATATGTTGCCTGACACAGTGGCGGCACTAATTTTTTTAAAAAAAAATTTGATGATTGGGTGATGATTAAGAGAAAAAGGGAGTGGTGTCGCCAGTGTGTCAGGCAACACTGGCGGGTACTATTACAAATGAGTTATTTTCGTATATAATTTTTCCTCCAAGTTATTTTTGTAATTAATTAATATTTTTGGATTATTTATATAAAAAAGCCCATCACACCATCATACTTTGCTGAAGCGGTTACATGATGGCCAACCATGCAGTTGAAGGAACCTTGATGCATGCAGATTTTTCTTAGTCTCATGTTAATTCTGTTTAGTTCATTTGTAGCTCAGTTTAGTTGTGATTAAACTTTAGTTTGTTCATGCACTGATTTGATTAGGTGTTGATTGACATGTTTTACTTATGTGCAAGCAATGTTTTGTTAGTTTCAACATAGTTAGTGGGAGTACTTACGTATTGGTGAGGTTTTGTGACTTAAATTGTATTGTGCTGAATGGATAAGCACTTTTCAGCTTCATTTTTTCTCCTTTTTCATCTGTTCTTTGTTCTCTCTTTGTTAACACTAATAATTGGTATCTAGAGCTTGTTGTCTTTGAAGGCCATTGTTTTTGTTTGTGTTTTCTTATCGAGAAAGAGAGAACTTGTTTTGTTTCTTGTTGTTGTTACCATGTCTTCAAGAAGCTTCTCATCCCCTCCACCTCCTATCTTTGCAGGAGAGAACTATCATATTTTGGTAGTCAAAATGAAGACTTACGTCTAGGCCTATGATTTGTGGGAAGTGGTCGATGCTGATAGGGAGCCACCACCCTTAAAGGCAAATCCAACCATTGCTCATATAAGGCAACAAAGTGATGAGTGTGCCAAAAAATATAAAGCAATGTAATGCTTGCAGGATGGTGCATCAAATGTGATCTTCACCAAAATCATGCCTTGTGAAACTCCCAAACTTGGGATAAGCTGAAGAAGGAGTTCCAAGGCTCAAAAAAGACAAGGCAACAGAAGCTTATCAACTGAGGAGGGACTTTGAGAACTCGAAGATGGAGACTGGGATAATCAAGCAATATTCAGAGAGGATTATGGTTGTTGTCAACAAAGAAGCGTAAATAGACAAGAGGAGAACTTTGAAGGTGTATTCCAAGCCAGAAACAAGGAAGGTCTAAGTTCTTACAAAGGCAAGAAGAACTAGAATGAGAGAAGGGAAAAGCAAAGGAGAGAAAGTGGAAAAAAAAGTATCTACAATGCTTTCACTGCAAGAAGACCACACACTTGGAGAAATACTGTGGGTTTAGGCTAGACATCCAATGTAAAGCTTGTAAACAACTTGGTCACATGGAGAGGGTTTGCAAAAACAAAGGGCAGTAGCAACAACAACTGAATGTCCAAGCTTAGACTACTGATGGAAATTAAGCTCAGGAGGAGAAAGTGTTTACTGCATCTTGTTTTGCAACCTACAAGGTCAAGAAGAGCTGGTTAACTGACAGTGGCACAAGTCTGTAAAAGGTACTGCTAGGTTTACTTCTTGAAGCTTAAGTTAGAAGTGGCACAAGTCTTTTGGAAGTTTAAGGTTGTAACTGAAAATTAGGCTTGTTGCAAGCTGAGGATACTCAAATCAAACAATGGAACTAAGTATACATTAGAGAAGTTTGAGAGATTCTGTGAAGAAGCAGACATTGAGCATCAACTAACAAACACCTATACTCCTTAACAGAATAGTGTTTGTGAAAGAAAAAAAATAGGACTGTGATGGACATGGAAAGGTGTTTATTGTTTGAAAGGAAGTTGCCAAATAGTTTTTGGGCAGAGGCTATGAATAATTCAGTGTACCTGCTCAATAGGCTGCCAACAAAGGCTATAAAAGGCATGAGACCTTTGAAGCTTGGTTTGGACTTAAGCCATCAGTCTCACACTTGAAGGTATTTGGCTGCATTTGCTATGCACTTGTTCTAGTTGTGAAGATAAGTAAATTGGAGAGGTCACTACTAGGTATCTTTGTTGGCTATAGCAACAACAAAAAGAGGTATAGGATCTTTGATCCTTTTACCAACAAAGTCTTTGTGAGAAAAGATGTAAAATTCAATGAAGGAAGTGCTTGGAATTGGGGTGCATCTGAAGATGAATTGCTCGAGTAAGGTCAACATGAAATAAACATGCAGTTTGGTGAAATTGAAGCTGAAGATGATGACTTTGATGACTTTCCCATTAGAGGTACCAAGCCTCTTTTTGAGGTGTACCAAAGATGTGATGTAGCTTTAAAGCCTGGCAGTTTTGAAGAAGCAGCCAAGGAAATTGCTTGGAAGGAAGCCATGGAGGCTGAAATGTCCATAATTTACAAGGATCAAACCTGAGAGCTGGTTGATAGGCTAGTCCACAACTATAAGGCTGCTATTAGCTTTGACAGCTCAAAGGGAGTGGAAAATACATCAACTTGATGTAAAATCTGCTTTCTTGATTAGTTTTTTGAAAGAGATCTACATTGAACAACCACAAGGTTTCATAGCAGATGGAGATGAAACCAAGGTGTACAAGCTTAAGAAGACCTTGTATGGCCTGAAACAGGCTCCAAGAGCCTAGTATGACAGAATTGATCACTACCCGTCAAGTTTGGGGTTTGAGAGGAGTATCAGTGAGCCAACTTTGTATGTGAAGAAGTCTGAGAAGGATGCATTACTAATAGTCTCCTTGTAAGTAGATGATTTACTGGTGACAGGCAGTTGTGAAAAATTGCTTATTGAATTCAAGAAATAGACGCAAGACATGTTTGAAATGTCAGACCTTGTAGAAATGACATATTTCCTTGGTATGGAAGTGTCACAGACTCAATAAGGCATCATCATAAGCCAAAAGACCTTTACCTTAAAGATTTTGAACAAGTTCTGCATGGAAAACTACAAGCCATTAGGCACTCCTGTTGCTCAATGAGAAAAACTCACTAACAAAGGTGACATTGATAAGGTAAATGAAAAAGGCTATAAGAGCCTTGATAATGCTTGCTTTACTTGACAGCATCGAGGCTTGACATTATGTTTGCTGTTAGTCTCTTATCCATGTTTATGATTGTTGCAATGTGACTCATTTCAAGGCAACTAAGAGGGTCCTAAGATATGTAAAAGGAGCTCTAAGCTATGGAGTCAAATTTATGAAGACTGAGAAGCTGAAGCTAGTTGGCTACATAGACAGTGACTGGCCAGGACCAATTGAAGACTTGAATAGCACCTCAAGCTACTTTTTTACATTAGGCTCAAGTGTATTTTGTTGGAGCTCGAGGAAACAAGAATCAGTGGCACAGTCAACAGCTGAAGCAAAGTATGTTGCAGCTACTGCAGCTGTAAACCAAACCATTTGGTTGAGAAATTTGTTGTATGACTTGAACTTGAGTCAAGGGGAAGCAACAAAGATTTATTGTGATAACCAATCTGCTGTTCTAATTGCGAAAAACCCTGTCTTCCATGGCAAGACAAAACATTTCAAGATCTAATATCACTTTGTAAGAGAGGTCGAACAATAAAATGAAGTGAAGCTGGCTCATTGCAGTTCTGAAGATCAACTTGCAGACATTTTAACAAAACCCCTTGGAGATACAATACTTGAGAACTTAAGAAACAACATCGGTGTTTGCTACATAGAAACCAAGATCAACCTTGGTGCATGCAAATTTTGCTTAGGCTTCCTTTGGGGCACCGTTTAATGCCAGTGAGGTGCAGTTGAGCTACCAACCTCACTGGCAACCTGTTTGGTTGAGCATTTCAGTGCAACCAAAATCAATTTTCACCACACTGATATCTCAAAAGCCAACTGGAGCTGAAAGCTCCAGTGAGTTCACTGGTGCAGCAGGCAACCGAATTCTGCTGATAAGAGGGAGCTGCTATTGCTTTGCTCCTTTCCTAGTTTCCTCATTTCATCATGCATGGGAAACCAGATTGACTACCTCAACAGGTTGATTGCATCACGCAGATCCTTGAACCCTCCTCGCCCAAAGTCTACTGGGTTTTTTTGACGAGAATGAAAAACAGAGCAAGGCAAAGGTAAAGATGGTAAATGAGAATGGAAAAAAGGGGTAAATGGGGAAGAAAAAAAGGGGGCCGCATAAAAAAGATAAAAAAGAGAGTTAATGCTGAAAAAAAAAAGAGTTAATGCTTAATGTTGAAAAAAAAAGTTAATGCCTAAAATTAATGCGGTGCAAAAAAGAAAGAAAAAAATTAATGCTGTGAAAAAAATTAGTTAATGTATTGTTTTATATAATTATAAATTTATAATGGGGTAAGAAAGTAAAAATAAATTATTGTAATATAAAAATAGCTAAAGTAAATATAATAAAAATATATGAGACCCATATAAATTAGACAGTTTAATGGAAAAGAATTAATTATATATTAATAAAAAATATCAATATTTTTATTTACATTGAGTATTTTAACATAAATATATATATAATAAAAATATTTTTTATTGCCATATCCTACCGTACCCGTGTCCTCATTTTTTTAAAATTATCGTGTCGCTGTATCTGTATCGTGTTGTACCCGTATTGCGTGTCCGTGTCCATGCTTCATAGGTGCACAACATAGTGTTCATATTATAATTAGGCACACAAATGCGATTGGTTCAGTGTTTTTCATAATGCGATTCGTGAAAAGAATGGTATGACAGATTCTTTAGCTAAAGTTGGAATGGAGAGGAGTCAATGTTTAACTCATGGTGGTAGTGGATTTTGCGAAAGGCTAGAGATATTAATAGACAATGACTGTTTGATGGTTTTTGAGAGTTAATGGGCAATAAAAATTAAAAATAATTATCATTTTATCTAATAAATAATTTAAATTGATTATATAATTCATTAAAATATTTATAATAAAATATTAGAAGATACATTTTAATATTTTATTAAATGAATTTATAAATTCACATATTTTAATAATTTTATATAAGTAAAATAATTTAAAAACTTCTATTATATATCAATTCTAATCTAATGTCTTTAATAGTCATTTTATATTCTCACCTCACCGCTATAGTTGTATTTGAATCCAACCACACACTCCACCATTGTTTCTAATCTCACTGTTACAGTATCCAATCTCACCGCCACCGCTGTTTTTAATCTCACTGGAGGTAAACACCCCACCCATCCAAACTAAGCCTTAGTCTCATGCTAATTCTATTTAGTTCATATGTAACTTAGTTTAGTTGTGATTAAACTTTAGTTTGTTCATGCTCTGATTTGATTAGGTGTTGATTGACATGTTTTACTTACGTGCAAACAATGTTTTGTTAGTTTCACCATAGTTGGTGGGAATAGTTATGTATTTGGTGAGGTTTTGTGACTTAAATTGTATTGCTTTTCTTGCTAAATGGATAAGCACTTTTTAGCTTCATTTTTGCTCGTTTTTCATCTGTTGTTTGTTCTTCTCTCTTTGTTAACACTAACAGAATCTTTGATGGCCGGAAGTACTTTCGAAGTAAGATCTGACACTAGGCTAAAGCCGAGAATGCCCGATGCTTGCTGTCCGAGTTCAAGGAGCTGCCTCTGTCGAAACAAAACAATAATATAGTTAACCAAGAGAGTTTCCTGGAGCAAAACTTAGCCAAAGCTACTCAACAGCTTAGGAAACTGCGCGAGGAGAATCGCCAGAAGGAGTTGAAAGAAGTCATGTTCGAAAGCCTGAGTGGAAAAGGGATATTGCAGAGGTGGGTCTGTTGGTTAAGCAAAACATAACGGATGTTGACGATAGGGTTCGTGTGCCTACTAAAGCGTCTCATTCCCAAGGATATTATTGACAATGCTCTCTGGTTGTAGTGTCTTCTTTGTCTTGGGATATATAGGTGAATCAATTTCAATGTTTGCTTGTGTTAAGTTGACCAAATATTTACAGTCAGTTACCCCTTGAATTCGAATATTTTATGTAGTTAACGTTTTCGTAATAATCAAAATATATCATTTCCCCCATTTCAGATATCTGTGGAGTGATTGTTTTTGCAGGCTTATTTGCATAAAAATAATGTTTTTTTTTAACTGGAAAGAAAAAACATATTAATTTTTGTTTTATGAGTTCAAATTAGTACTGAAGTATTTGGTTTTCTATTACGAAGAGACTATTGTTACCCATACCTCCTTTTTACCCAGAGTTTGATTGTGCTTAAATCAACACTCTTAATTGTTATAATAACATCAATTTCAATTGAGTTAAATTTTAATCAACATAATTGAAGAAATTTATAAAATGGTTTTGTTAATATATTGATAAAAAAACAAGATAGATTGTTTAGTAATTAAAATATAAGATAAAGATAATAACAATGTATTTAAACATTTTTGTTACAGTTCAAATTTATTGATTGATTCACTAAACGATTTATCGAAAAATCTATTACAATTGACGGTTTTTGTTTCTTTTTATGATTCTTGTTACGAGAATAATTTATAATAAATGAGTGAAACTCATCATATGAAATCTCTTAGCTTAGACTTAATGTGAGTGAGTTTGAAATTAAATGCCAACCAATCTCTAAATAGATTGAATACAAATCATGTAGGGGTTAACAAGAACATGTCTTCTTATCTTGTAGTTTTCGTGATAATCTACTTGATTAGATTGACCATATTGTTAGAGAATGTATGGTTGCAAAGGAGAGTTGCATTTTTCTCATCAAACTTTCATGATTGACTTGAGAATAATTGTAAGTCTAACAACAAGTTGAGCTCGAAATTTCCACGAGGGTTCTATTTTATTTGGTAATAAGGTATTCATTATTAATAGTAGTGATTAATCCTTTCCTTATATATGTTCTCCAAAATTAGTATACAATTGATCGTGTTACGTGATTTATTCTCATAAATATTTTTTATTCTATATATTTCCGTATTATGGGGTTTGTGAAGGTATACAAATAATAAGGGTTTATGTGGCTTCGATATGTTAGCAGTACAGGTGCCTATGTAAGGCCTTGCATAGTGTCGTTAACCAAATAGCCAGAGGGTCAAGGTTGGGCACTTGGTGTAAGTCAAACATTGGAACTTAGGGATGACACTTTGGATTGTGAACTAAATATTTGACTTGAATTTTGTGGATTCAGATATTTCAGATGTTTAAATTACTATCCGTTTCAGATATGGAGTAGATGCAAATAGACTCTCTCGTATATCCATTATCGGAACCTACATTCTTACACTTCATATTTGGATTCAGATATATGTGAACATTCGATCCGAATCTACTAATTACAAAATCAATGCTTCCAACAAGGTTTGAATACAAAAACCATGTTTTAATTATCAATATTTACCTTTAAACATTGGTTATACTTTACACATATTAATAAATTTCATATAAAATATAATAAGTTAAATTTTAAAAATTAAATTTTAAAAAAATTTATTAGAAAAAATTTCTTCTTTAATATATTATTCTCTAAAATCAAATTTAGTTTATCTTGAATTATATCCTTTTGCATAAGTAAAACCTAACCAAACAATGAGATTAAATCATAAAAATCCCTTAATCCCCTTCATTATTTGATCAATTAAATTATTTTAAACAAAAAATTTAATTAATATTTATATAATTAAAATAAATATGAATTTACTTTATAGTGTGAGATATAACTATAATTAGTACATATCATATTTAAAAAATAATATACATACACATTTAACTTCATATAATATATCAATTGTTATATATAAGTAAATTACGAATAGTCAATCATTCTGTTAATTCCTAGACCCAGTTATGTTTTATCTTCCCGGCTGAAATCGAACCATCGACCCATTTTGATTTCTTCACATTCGACAAGACAAATTCGTCACAACAGGCCTTTTTGGTTCTTGGCTTCTTGGGTGCAACACCTTCCTTTTCGCAACTTATTCGAGATAGCTTGAAAACGGGTTTAGACATGTCGACCAATCTTATTTCTCTTGTCTAGGTTTTGAAAAAGTGGAATAAAGAAGTGTATAGGCATATTGCTACAAGGAAGCATTCGCTTCCTTGTCGTATTGAGAATGTCCAAGCTGCTCTGGATCATAAGTGCTCAAAGTTTCTCTTGGAACTTGTGATGGATCTGAGTTTTGAATATGACAAAGTTCTTGATGAAGAGGAGTTGCTGCAAAAATCCAGGATGGATTGGATTCATCAAGGAGACAAATACCAAGTTCTTTCATAACAAAACTCTCTCTAAGGCATAAATTTAACAGAATCTCTACTTTAAAGATCGATGGTGCTTGGTGCTATAATGACAAAGTCCCCCTATAATGATAATGTCCTCCAGAGAGAAACTATTAGTTTTTTCTCATCGTTGTATTCTTTGACTGATCAAAATCGGGTCAATATTGGACCAAACTTACTGTTTTGATTGCCCCAAACCCAACTATCTTAAATTTTATTTTGACCTTTGTGACACAAACGGTATATATCACCGAAAATGAAATATGTAACTGAAAGCCAAATATATTAACCCTAAACATGCTTATGCATTTAATGTCTACATTAAAATTACACCTATTATGGTAATGAATTTGGTATCATCACTCGATTTTAAACACATGTATTCTCCTTTCCTTTTTAGGTCAACATTAATATATGTCCAGCGAGGACAAGTGGGGCATCCCTTCTTCTCTACAAGCCTCTAATATCCATATATAAGCACACACACTGTGGGGATAACATGCAATCAAATACATAGAAACTAAGCCTTCAATTCTCCATGTCTAGAAAGAAAATAAAGCTTGCCTACATTACCAATGATTCAGCAAGGAAAAATACCTACAAGAAGAGAACCAAGGGTCTGGTACTGAAGAAGGTGCGTGAACTCACTACCCTTTTTGGGATTGAAGCTTTTGCTATTATCTACTCTCCTGATTTCGGCTCTCAACCGGAGGTATGGCCGTCCCTCGAGGGTGCCCGACGCTTGCTGTCCGAGTTCAAGAAGCCGACCCTATCGAAACAAAAGAATAAGATGTTTAACCAACAGAGTTTCTTTGAGCAAAGCTTAGCCAAAGATACTAAACAGTTTTGGAAACTGCGCGAGGAGAATTGCCGAAAGGAGTTTAACAAAGTCATGTTAGAAAGCCTGAGTGGAAAAGGGATATTGCAGAGTTTGAATTCGATGGATTTGAATGAGCTGGGTTGATTGGTTAAGCAAAACTTGACGGATATTGATGATAGGGTTCGTGTGCTTACTAAAGAGTCTCGTTATTAAGGATGTTATTGACAGTGCTCTCTGGTTCTACTGCCTATTTTGTCTTGGGATATGTAGCTGTATTAGTTTCAATGTTTGCTTGTGTTATGTCGACCAAATATTTACAATCAGTTACCCTTTGAATTCGAATATTTTATGTGGCTATCTTCTTTGTAATAATCGAAATATATCATTTCCCCCATTTCAGATTTCTGTGGAGTGATTGTTGATGCAGTCTTATTTGCAGAAAAATAACTTTTTTTTTTGAACTAGAAAGAAAAACATATTAATGTTTTGTTTTATGAGTTTAGATTAGTACTGAACTATTTGGTTTTCTGATACAAAGAGACTGTTTTTACGCATACTTTCTTTCCACCTGGACTTTAACTTAGTGTGAGATATAATTTAAATAAATATTATAATTAATATGAATTCGAGATATAATTATAGTTAGTAGATGTCATATTAAAAAATAATATACATATACATTTAATTTCATATGATATATCAATTGTTATATATAAGTAAATTACGAATGTATAATAATTATTACACAATTATGATATTATAGTGTACTTTCTTTTATTAAAGATATGCAACCTAAATTTTAAACATGTAATTAATTTATGGTAAATTGTAATATATACGATCAACATTATCTAATTTTAATTAAGGCTTAATTAACATAATTGAAGAGATTTAAAAAATGATTTTGTTAATATATTGATAAAAAAAAAACAAGATAGACGGTTACATAAAAATTCAAACTAATAATTAAAAGACTAGATATAGATAATATCAATGCATTTGAATGTTTCAATTACGGTTTCGATTTATGGATCGATTCACTGAACAATTTATTGAAAAATCTATTAAGATTGAGGGTTATTTTTCCTTTTATGATTCTTGTTGCGAGAATAACCTATAATAAATGAGCAAGTCAAATGAAATATCTTACCTTAAATTTAATAAGAGTGAGTTTGAAATTAAATTAAATTTTTATTTTATTTTATTATGGCAATCAATCTCTTGATAGATTGAATACAAATCAAATAGGAGTTAATAAGAACATATCTTCTTATGTATCTTGTAGTTTTGGAGGTAATCTACTTCAGTGGATTGACCATGTTGTTAGAGAATGCATGGTCGCAAAGGAGATTTGGCTTTCTTCTCGTCAAACTTCCATGATTGGCTTTAGAATAATCGTCAAACTCCAGGTTGCCATGAGGGTTCTATTTTATTTATTTATTTATTTATTTATTTTGGTAATAAGGTATTTATTGTTGATAATAGTGATTAATCTACTCATTACATATACTTTCCGAAAAAATAAACAATTGATCGTGAAATATAATTTGTTCTCATAAATGGTTATGTTATGTCAGCAGCACACGTGCTGTTCATGTTAAATTTTGCACTTGATATTTGTAAGGCCTTGTATAGTGCGGTCAACCAAATAGTCAGAGGGCCAAGGTTGGTCAGTTAGTTTAAGTCAAACACTGGAACTTAGGGATATGAATTTGGATTGTGGGTTGAATATTTGACTTGAATTTTATGGCTTCAGATATTGCGAATTCATATAATATTTGGATATTTTGGATGCAAAAATTACTATTCATGTCAAATTTGGAGCAGATGCATATTGACTCCCTCACCAATGCATTATAGGAATCCACATTCCTACACTTAAGAGATTTAGATTCAGATATCCACGAATATTTGATTTGAACCTACTAGTTATAAAATAAATGCTTCCAACAAAGTTTGAACACAAAAATCATGTTTTAACTATCAATATTTACCTTAAACATTGGTTATACTTTACACAAATTAATAAATGTCATGTAAAAATATAATAAATTATATTTTTTAAAATTAAATATAATAATTAATTATAAAAAATATTATAAAAAATCTCTTCTTTAACATATTATTCTCTAAAATCAAATTTAGTTGATCTTGCATTATATTCTTTTACATCACTAAATCTAAACAAATAATGAGATGGAATCATAAAAATTCCTATATTTTTGTTTATCCCCTTTATTTTTTGATCAATTCAATTAGTTAATTTACTTTAAACAAGAAAATAATAATTAATATTTATATAATTATATAAATATTGTAATTAATATGAATTTACTTTATAGTGTGAGATATAATTGTTAGAGTTGTGTGACCCAAATTCTAAGAAACTGCTTCCAAGTCAAGTTAAACAAAATATATTTTCTTTCTAGAAGATTTAGTATTTATTAGTATAATATATTTAGCATTTATTAGCATAATTTGTTTGACTTGACTATTTAGCCTATAAATAGGTTCTTTTACAACCTTAGAAATAGATACACCCATTAGATATCAGAACTCATAACACATTTAGGTAATTTTATGTTTACGTTTTGAGGGTTCTTTGTTTTCGGGGTTTAGTTTTTATCTCCATCTTTTGTACTCTTCGTTCTTTTGCCATTATAGTAAAATTATCTTTGCCCATGGTTTTTTATCCTCTTTGGAGGAGTTTTTCCACGTTAAATTTGTGTGTTCAATTTCTCAATTTATTCCGCTATTTTTTACTTGTTGTTTAATCGGGACGATCCTAACAAGTGGTATCAGAGCTAGTTCAATTTTTATAGATCAGCCCATTCAGAGATGGCAGCAATAAGGTTTGAAATTGAGAAGTTCGATGGTGAGACAAATTTCAATTTGTGGCAAGTTCGGATGATGGCAATTCTAATTCAAACCTGCTTGAAAAAGGTTGTTACCGGGAAAAAGCATGAGAATCTAAATCAAACAGAATAGGAAGAGCTTGATGAAAAGGCCTTGTCTACAATCTAGTTGTGCCTCACGAATACGGTATTGCAGGAGGTATTAATGGAGAAAACCTCATCCGTCTTGTGGAAAAGGTTAGAAACTTTTTATACGACTAAGTCCCTAGCTAACCGTTTAGTGTTGAAACAATGTCTATTTACATTTCGCATGAACGAAGGGAGACCCTGATTTATGGCAGAGACAAACTCTCGTTCGAAGATGTGAAGGGTCATTTGTTGAGTAGAGACAATCTCGACAATGAGTTTGGTTTGGATAGCAAGGCAGATAAGCAAGCTTCCGATTTGGTAGCATCAAAGAAACGAGACAAAAGGTGTCGCTATTGTAAAAAGTTAGGTCACGTCAAAGCAGATTGTTATAAATTGCAAAATAAAAGAGCTGTTGAAAGTAACGAGAAAGATGTAGCTGGTACAAATTTGAACGATGAAAGCGGTGATGACTTATTGTTAATGTCAACGAGTGATAACTCCAAGCTCACGTCCGAGTGGGTCCTAGATTCAGGATATTCTTTCCACGTGTGTCCCAATAAAGAATGGTTCTCCACATACAGTTCGGTTGAAGGTGGAGTTATGCGCATGGAAAATGATCCATCTAGTAAGGTAATTGGTATTGGTACTGTTAAAATTAGGATACACGATGGGACGATTAGGACACTCTCAGATGTCAAGTATGTACTTGATTTACGAAAGAATCTCATCTCGTTGAGTAGTTTAGACTTGAAAGGATGCAGAATCAACATCGAGTCGAGCGGCATTTGATAAACTGTAAAAGTAACATATTTTAAGCCCACATTTAGTATGCTTTTGGATGATTTATCCCTTGATTTTTGTAAAAAGATGCTCTTAATCCTTTCTTTTCATGTCTTATACCCAGGAAAGCACCCGAGGATGAAAAGAACGTAAAATGGGCTTAAATGGGCCAAATGGGCCAATTCACGAAATCGACACGGCCTAGACTTCAAGCCATACGGCCGTGCCGCGCCAGTCATCAAGAACACGGTCTCTCTCCCGATTTACACGGTCGTGTCTCAAGTTAGAAATCCAACACGGCCTGGAGTCGATTCACATGGGCGTGCTACATGGCCGTGCCTCTGTCGTCAGAATGAACAATTTCAGTCGAAAAAGGATACTTGAGAAGAAAGAATCGCATTCCAAGAGGCTATATATATCCCCTAAGTACCACTTTTGAAGAGGCGTCAAAGTTAGGCCAAGGAGCAAAGCCGAGAAGATCAGAGTTAGCGAAGATAGCCAGTTGATCCATCTCAAGAAGCCGGAATTATACTCAAAACGGTGAAATTCTCCTTCAATTCCTTCAGGGAGTTTTAGGATTTTCTTATGTTTTGTTTTATCATTTCTCTTGCGATGTTTTGTTTATTTATTATGAACTATACCCTTCAGATACCTAAAGGGGATGAAACCTAGATAGATTTTTTTTATTTGATTTTTAGGTTATATGATAATTACTTAGTTTGTTCTTAATTATGTTGTTTAATCCAATTCTAATGTGCTTAGGTGGAGGAGGAATAGACCCTGCCTAAGAGTAGATCTAACATAATTAAGCGGAGTTGATCAACGCCTAGAGATAGGGTTACGAGATTTTGCCGGATTAGGGTGAAACCTAATATGGGAGTCCATTGATCGATTTATTGCTATCCTAGGGGGTTATTATTAGCGAACAAGAGTTCTACTAATTAACCTAGGGTTAGACGTTATTCGCCTCGAGAGAGGGTTTAATATAGGTTAGGGAGTCTTACGGATCAAGCTAAGTAAAAGAAATCATATAATTTAGGGTTAAATAACAAGTGAAGTCTAGGTGGATTCTTCCTAAGAGTATCGTCGTAATCACTGAGTTTTCCTTCAAAGTTATTTTCCTATTCGTCCTTTTTGTCTCTGTGTCCTTTGTTTAGTCTTTGTCAATATAGTTTAAAGCAACTTCACTCTATTTTTAAGGCTAAATAATAAAAAGAAAGTTAGTATTAGTACTCTTAGTTCCTTTGGGTTTGATATCCAGTCTTGCCTAAGCTGTACTACTGTTCGATAGGTACACTTGCCTTTAATCGTTGTTAGAGTTAGTTTTCAGGTTTTGATCATTCTTTTATAAATTTTAAAACTCTGATTTACAGCGATCAAGTTTTTGGCGCCGTTGCTGGGGAACTAAAATATTAAGAAAACTCTATTTTTATTACTTTAGCCATTATTTTTATTTGTAATTTTTTTTTATTTTTTTTAGATAATTTTTAATTTTGATAATTTTTTCTTTCTTACTTTTCTTTCCAGGTACCTCTAGTTTATGACTAGAAGGAACCCGAGAGGACCTTTAGTATACGAAAGTGATACTGAAGCTACCGCTCGAAGGAATCATCGGGAAACCAGGTGAGCCCTAAATTACACAGAAAAAGAGAAAGAAGACAGATCCAATCCTACTGAAGGGATGGACGAAAACAACCCACCACCACGCGATGTGGGAGATCGCAACGCTCCACGTACAATATTTGATTATGAGAAACCGCATTTAACAGGAGCAGAATCGAGTATTGTTAGGCCTGCTATATCTGCTAATAACTTTGAATTAAAGCCTAACACAATACAAATGATTCAACAGTTTGTTCAATTTTATGGTTTGTAGGACGAAGATCCAAACATGCATATAGCTAACTTTTTAGAGTTCTGTGATACCTTCAAAATAAATGGCGTTTCTGATGATGCCATGCGTCTTCGGTTATTCCTTTTTTCATTAAGAAATAAAGCTAAACAGTGATTAAACTCATTACAACGAGGGTCAATCACTGTATGGGATCAGATGACTGAAAAGTTTTTAATGAAATATTTTCCACCGGCCAAAACGGCCAAATTAAGGAATGATATTTCTTCTTTTGTGCAGATGGATTTAGAAACACTATATGATACATGGGAGAGATTCAAAGATCTCTTGAGGAGGTGCCCACACCATGACTTACCATTGTGGCTACAAGTTCAAACATTCTACAATGGTGTAAACCCTTCAACAAGGCAACTGATTGATTCAGCCTCTGGTGGAACTCTGAAGAACAAAACACCAGAAGCAGCCTACGAGTTCATTGAGGAGATGTCATTAAACAATTATCAGTGGCAAGCTTCAAGGACTAAACCAACAAAATCGGCAGGAGTCTTCAACGTCGACATCATGACCTTGCAATCAACGCAGCTTGAGATAATGAATAGGAAGCTTGATAGTTTATGTTCCTCGCAGGTACATCCAGTCATGCAGGTGACTCAAGTGGAACCATGGCGAATCCTGAGTACCCACCCTACCAACTAGAAGCAGAGAGCGTACAGATGAACTATATAGGTAATAATTTTCGATCCAATAATAATCCTTATAGTAACAATTACAATCCAAGTTGGAGGAACCACCCAAATTTTTCATAGGGAGGTCAAGGCAATCAAAGAAATCAAGGGCAACAACCTCCTCAGAACTTCCAAAATCAGCCCTATCCACGAGAAAAGAAACCATCCTACGAGGAGGAACTAAAACAACCGGCAAACATAGAAGAACGCCTACAAAATATTAATAGGACAATCAAAAGCAACGAAAGCCGAATGAGTGAAATTGCTAAATTAGTCAAGGAAATGACTAATACAGTCGAGCAACTCACACGGCTCATGTCAGAACGACCACAAGGATGTCTACCAAGTAACACCGAGATTAATCCAAAGGAGCAAATTCAAGCCATCACAACTCAAGAGAATGAGGAGTTAGATGAACCACAACCAATTCCAGAAAGTAAGGTAGACGAAGGTATAACAGAGGTCGCACAAGAAAAGACAAACCGGTAATCAAGGAGTACAAACCTCGCATACCTTATCCCAAAGCGTTAAAAAGAGACGATTCAGAGGAACAGTTTGGTAAGTTTCTTAAACTTTTAAAGAAATTACATATTAACTTACCTCTTCTTGAAGCTCTTTTTCAGATGCCAGACTCAAGGAAATTTTTAAGACAGCTCTTGACTAACAAACTCAAAATAGATGAAGAGCATCACGTGGAACTAAACGCAACATGTTCAGCAATGTTATAAAAAAACTACCACAGAAGCAAAAAGATTCAGGGAGTTTTACAATTCCATGTTTAATTGGTAGTTTAAATATTGATAGTGCGTTAGCTGATTTAGGGGCAAGCATAAATGTTATGCCTTATACATTGTTTAAGCGACTAGGTCTAGGAAAACCCAAACAAACTAGGATGAGTATTCAATTAGCAGATAAAACTGTTAGATTTCCTAGGGGCATTATTGAAGATGTTCTCGTAAAAATTGACAAATTTGTTTTCCCAGTAGACTTTGTTGTTTTAGACATGGATGAGGATAATTCAATCCCCTTAATTTTAGGAAGACCTTTTCTAGCAACTGCCAAGACTAAAATTGATGTTGCCACAGGTGAGCTCATACTTTGTGTAGGTGACGACTCAATTAGCCTTCAAGCCCTTGACTCAGCTAGGTCATCAAAAAATCAAGGTGAGAAAGAAAATTCTTTTGATAATCATTCAATCGTACCCTCTTTACAGGAATCACCAAAAAAGGGAATGAATGAACCGGATCTTCAGCTCAGTGCCGACAAAGAAATAACTCACGAGGAGCAAAGGATTCAAAATGATGACCTAGATGAGTGGACAACGCACTTCAAGGAGAAATTAGGGATACATGAGGAAGAGCCAGAACTACACACTAAAAAGCCAAAGGAGCCACCAGAAGAGCTCGTAGGAACATTAAATCACCTCAAAATAGAAAATCAGGTACTAATCAATAAAGCCGATCTTAGTATCATCATAGCAAACCTGAAGAAAGAAATCCCTCGTGAGGTACGCAATATCTTTCTACACGAAAGAGTCGAGGTAAGCAACCCAACATGCGGCACTACTAAGGTAAACACTTCTCGACTCAACCTTTGTCAAGAAAATAGGACTATAGGCATGAGGGAAGATATCTAAACTTTCAAGCCTCCCTAAAATTTTCAAATAAGAGGAAAGTCTAGCTTAAGACTATAAACAAGCGCTTCTCAGGAGGCAACCCGATTACTAACCCCATTTCTTTTTGTATTTTTTTAATTTTATTTTCTTTTTCTTTTTCTTCTCCTTTTTAACTAATCAAAAGTGCAAAATTCCAGACCACACGGCCTTACACACGGCCGTGTCCATGGCCGTGTGGACCACCTGAACCAGACAGGGCAGAGGCCGTGCAACCCAGACCAACCACCCCAACGTCACGGATCCAACCACCCTCCTCACAGGCACCGACAGACAAAACACGGCTGTTCCACATAACCGTGTGAAAATTCTGAGGATACTGACTTGTTATACACTGGATACACACGCCTATGGAACCTCACCGTGCCAAAAGAAAAACTTCATGAGCACGGGCATGGAGGGATCAAACACGGGCATAGGGTGACAACACCCCCATAACACGGCCGTGTAAGGAGGCCGTGTAAATCGACACACCCTAGGACCACGACCGTGGGGGAGTACCAAACTTGAGCATCTATTTAAACCCCTCAACTCTTCCCCTTCCCTCCATCTGATTTTCATCCCTATCTTCTTTGCTTCTTACTCTCTTCCATCTCAGATTCTTCACTCACTAAGACTCTAAATCCTTGAGCAAGCCAACACCATGCCGAAGAAACGGAGAAAGCCAAGCATAGGCTCCTTAATAAAGAACGATCAACATGAGTTCATGCCAGCAGCTTCGTCTCAACACCGAGCCAAGGATCTTTGAGACCAATTAATTTTTATTTTCCATTTCTCTTTCCTTTCATTCTCCTTTTCTTTAATAATCTTATGTTTAATTTAGTTTAACTTAATTTAGTTTCGTAGTGTCAGGTTTGCCAGGCTGCTAGGGAATCACGCCGACCACCACGATAACCTCTTCACTTCCGCCACCGCCAGCACCTCCCTAGCCTTAGAAGTTACACCCACCTTGCGAACCATCCTTCAATAAGGACTTCACAGTCCATTAATATTTTCTTGTCATTTTAGTTTTCTTCTTAGTCTCCTTCCCTTTAGTTTGTTTTTCTATAATTTTATATTTAGTTTATTTTTATTAGGTCTTAATAAAACCAGGCTAGTTCTCAAAGCGCTACCCAATTTCTTCATCTAGTGCAGGTCTGTTATCCCGATCGACCATCACCGACACCAAAGACACTCATCTGGAAAAACATCCACAACTCAGGGAGTAACTCTTTCCCCTTCTCTTTTGATTTATCCCTTAAATGTCATTATCTATCCTTGTACATTGAGGGCGATGTACATCTTAAGTGTGGGGGGTGAATAACTATGTTGAGAAAATACCAAACTCTCTACATTATTCTCAAACCCTGAGGATAAAAATGCCTAACCTTTTGCATGATTCCCAAATCCCTGAATTTAGTCTTGTTTTTAAGCAAAGTTGTCATATTACTAATTAAGATGAAATTTCTGATGATTTATGATTTTTATTGATGTACTTTTGAATAAGTCATAGCTAATTATGCATTGATAATTAAAATTGAAGAATACTATGGAATCAAGCATGATAAGTCTAATTTTCTAAAAATTAAAATTTTAGGTTGTCAACCGGAATTTGAATGTTATCTTGAAATTTGAGATTTACAAGGTTGATGTCAAAAACACCATAATTCTTGTGAGATTTTGAGCCTTATAGAGCATACATTCTTTTGCATGCTCACTTTCTGATTATGAGTGTGTCAACCATGAACTGTTATTCTAGAACTTGCCTTGATTATACATGTCAAGACCACAGTTATGATTTGATATACCGAGATGTTAAAGGCACCTAGGTTTTAACCCATTAATTCCACTAAACAGCCTACCCTCGTAATTAACCCCTAGTGAACCCCGTTGAGCCTAACAACCCTTTTATTGACTCACCCACTAATTTTAACCCAAAACCATTTGTATTTGTTATCACCCTTTCCTTTGACTACCCCTTAATCGAGATTTGATTTGAGCTAGTTACCAAAGTATATTATTCTGGTAGTCAAAATTATCTTGTACTTAGTTTGTAATTAAAAAAAATCAAAGTTTATTCAGTAATTAGTAAGCTTACACAATCAAAGACTATTTTCAAAAGAAAAGCTCGTATTAGTAGGATTATTATTATATGTAAATTTTTAGGTAGGTAACTTATCAATTCAATCTCGATTCTAACCTTCTTATTTCAGCTTTTATCCACACCTTTAACCCTAGCCCTGTTACAACCCTAACAAAGACCTTTTGATCTGTTTATCACATCAGTTTACAGTGGTAGAGATTTGATTTTTAGGCAAGCCTATGGGATTAACTTTTCAGGTTCAACTTATGAATGCTTAATTTTGACCCTTAAACACTTTTTGGGTGATTTGAGTGAATCTTTTGTAAGTCTTGAATTAAAGGTAATTATTTAGATGAAGGGAAACACCTATATTTTCGTGCTACAAATGTATGACTTATCTTGTTTGAATCTTTAGGAATCTTTGAGTTGAAATATCCATGTATAAATTATCTATGAATTAGGATAAGGCATTGTTGATAGGAATTATGAATCATGGAAGGTTCGTTTTAATTGTAAGTTGAGAATTTTGCTTGAGGACAAGCAAAATCTTAAGTGTGGGGGTATGTGATAAACCGTAAAAGTAACATATTTTAAGCCCACATTTAGTATGCTTTTGGATGATTTATCCCTTGATTTTTGTAAAAAGATGCTCTTAATCATTTCTTTTCATGTCTTATACCCAGGAAAGCACCCGAGGATGAAAAGAACGTAAAACGGGCTTAAAATGGGCCAAATGGGCCAATTTACGAAATCGACACGGCCTAAACCTCAAGCCACACGGCCTCTCCCCCGATTTACACGGTCGTGTCTCAAGTTAGAAATCCAAACACGGCCTGGATTCGATCCACACGGGCGTGCTACATGGCCGTGCCTCTGTCGTTAGAATGAACAATTTCAGTCGGAAAATGATACTTGGGGAGAAAGAATCGTATTCCAAGAGCCTATATGTATCCCCTAAGTACCACTTTTGAAGAGGCGTCAAAGCTAGGCCAAGGAGCCAAGCCGAGAAGGTCAGAGTTAGGGAATAATGCGAAGATAGCCAGTTGATCCATCCCAAGAAGCCGGAATTATACTCAAGACAGCGAAATTCTCCTTCAATTCCTTCAGGAAGTTTTAGGATTTTCTTATGTTTTGTTTTATCTTTTCTCTTGCGATGTTTTGTTTATTTATTACGAACTAAACCCTTCAGATACCTGAAGGGGATGAAACTTAGATGGATTTTTTTTATTTGATTTTTAAGTTATATGATAATTACTTAGTTTGTTCTTAATTATGTTGTTTAATCCAATTCTAATGTGCTTAGGTGGAGGAGGAATAGACCCTGCCTAAGAGTAGATCTAACATAATTAAGCGGAGTTGATCGAACGCCTAGAGATAGGGTTACAAGATTTTGCCGGATTAGGGTAAAACCTAATATGGGAGTCCATTGATCGATTTACTGCTATCCTAGGGGGTTATTATAAGCGAACGAGAGTTCCACTAATTAACCTAGGGTTAGACGTTATTCGCCTCGAGAGAGGGTTTAATATAGGTTAGGGAGTCTTACGGATTAAGATAAGTAAAAGAAATCATATAATTTAGGGTTAAATAACAAATGAAGTCTAGGTGGATTCTTCCTAAGGGTATCATCGTAATCAACTGATTTTTCCTTCAAAGTTATTTTCCTATTCGTCCTTTTTGTCTTTGTGTCCTTAGTGTAGTCTTTGTCAATATAGTTTAAAGCAACTTCACTCTATTTTTAAGGCTAAATAATAAAAAGAAAGTTAGTATTAGTACTCTTAGTTCTTTTGGGTTCGATATCCGGTCTTGCCTAAGCTATACTACTGTTCGATAGGTACACTTGCCTTTAATCGTTGTCAGAGTTAGTTTTCAGGTTTTGATCATTCTTTTATAAATTTTAAAACTCTGATTTACAGCGATCAGCATTAAAGTATCTCGTGGAGCTCTCATTTTGTTAAAAGCTAAAAGAACACGCAGTTTTTATATTTTGGAAGGTTCTACAATGATCGGTGAAATCGGATGTCCCTCGTCTGTTACAGAGTTGAAGTCAACTCATTTGGAGCGGAGGCAACTTTGTCATAGGAGGGAAATACGTATGACAGTTTCGTTGAAGAGATGTTCTCTTTTGGATGCAGGTTTTGAAAAGTTAGGGCGCTGTGTTCATGAAAACCAGACCCGAGTTAGTTTTGATTTTGCAGTGCACAAGTTGAAGGCTAGAAGTCTTCCAGCTTCTAAGCACAGATTTGACTTAGTTAATTCCCTGCATAATTCAAGATAGGCCTGTGGCGGGCTTTGGAAAAGATGGCGTTGTAAGAATTCGTGTCAAGGTGGATATTGTTAGAGTTGTGTGATCCAAATTCTAAGAGATTGCTTGCAAGTCAAGTTAAACAAAATATATTTTCTTTCTAGAAGATTTAGTATTTATTAGTATAATATATTTAGCATTTATTAGCATAATTTGTTTGACTTGACAATTTAGCCTATAAATAGGTTCTTTTACAACCTTAGAAATAGATACACCCATTAGATATTAAAACTCATAACACAGATAATTTTGTGTTTGCGTTTTGAGGGTTCTTTGTTTTCGGATTTTCGGGGTTTAGTTTTTATCTCCATCTTTTGTACTCTTCTTTTTTTTTCCATTATAGTAAAATTATATTTGCCCGTGGTTTTTTATCCTCTTTAGAGGAGTTTTTCCAAGTTAAATTTGTGTGTTCAATTTCTCAATTTATTCCGCTATTTTTTTACTTGCTGCTTAATCGGGACGATCCTAACAATAATTATAGTTAATATACATACACATTTAACTTCATATAATATATCAATAGTTATATATAAGTAAATTACAAATAGTGAGTGGTTCTGTTCATTCCTAAACGCAACTTTGTTTCATCTTCCCCGACTAAAATCAAATCATCAACCCATTTTGATTTGTTCGCATTCACAAGACAAATTCGTCACAACAGTCGTTTTGGTTCTTGGCTTCTTGAGTGCAACACCTTCCTTTTCCCAACTTATTCGAGATAGCTTGAAAATAGGTTTAGTCTATTCTGAAAAAGTAGAATAAAGAAGTGTATGGGCATATTGCTACAAGGAAGCATTCTGTAACACCCCTTACCCAACGCCGGAATAGGGTACGAGGCATTACCAAAACACATATACTTGTAAACGTATTAAACTGAATCATAAAATTTCATCCAAATTATACAAAATGAATTGCTAAATATTAAAGGCCAACACTTTAGGCCAAACCAATTAGGACATATACAAATGACTAAGTCCCTATACATGCCATAAACTTAAGAGGTTTGTATTCACTTTTACCCCCACGATGATAGCTTAATAGTGTGATTACATCTCCGACGATCTCCAACTCGAGTGAGCATACAACCCTATAAGATATGGGAAACGAAGGGAAGTAAGCTACAAAGCTTAGTAAGTAAGTATGTAAATAATAAGAAATGGATTTAACATGTTTACAAAACAATACAATCATAACTACATTCAAATTCACTATTTAGTCAAGTTTGGAGCAAGCTGTCTATTCGAGTCACAGTCACTAAATTATTTTTATCTGGAGCTACAGAACTCCAAATTAAGATCCATAAATTTCCCCTGAAACTATACTCATGTATCCTGTTACCATAAAATTTTCAGAATTTTTGGTTAAGCCAATTAGTACAGCTTATTCTTCAAAGTCTCCCCTGTTCTGCTGTCTGACAATTCCGACCATTCTTCTCTAAAACTTAATTATCGTTTTGTACAGATTTCAAATGATGTTCTAGTTTGTTTCTTTTAAAAATAGACTCATTAATGAATCTAACCATATAAATTATGTCCCAAAATTATTTTTGTACAATTTTCAATGATTTTTTCCAAGTCAGAACAGGGGATCTCAAAATCACTCTGAACCAGTCTCACAAAAATATAAATATCTCAAAATAAAGAATTTATTTGCTTTCTCTGTTTCTTTCATATGAAAAAAGACTCAATAAGATTTAATTTCATATCTCACTCAACTACTAATTCCATTTCTACCATTTTTGGTGATTTTTCAAATTTATTCTACTGCTGCTGTCCAAAACTGTTTTATTTTTAAATTTACTCTTTCATAATTTCACTGACTCCATTTCCTCTTACCGAAAGTTCCCTCAAATATCGAGCATATTTTTCATAAATTTTCACACTTATACCTGAACTTATCCATCACTTAGTCATATTCAATTACACTTAGTCATTACATAGTCACATGTATTTTCACTTAGTCAATTTCCCGTTGAACTCATCGGAATAATAACAGATACACGGTGGCCTGCACATAGTACCACCCTTGTAGCCGGAGCTATTTGGTGCACATAGTAGCCTGCTCTTAGTACTACACATGTGACCAAAACCATCACTTACACATAGTGGCCTGCACTTAGTACCACACATGTGATCGAAACTATCGGGTACGCATAGTAGCCTGCACTTAGTACTACACATGCAACCTATCCGTCTGGTACACGTAGTAGCCTGCACTTAGTACTACACACGTGACCTAAAACCTTCTTGTAGCTCTCTTGTACACATAGTGGCCTGCACTTAGTACCACACATGTGACCTAGCTACCTCATTCGTATCTTTTCTATTCCGAAGGTTCAACCGGGAATTCTCACTTTTCAACATTTTTTCAATTCATCCATAATCAATCACAATTCATAATTTGCATCAAGTAATTACTCCATATTCAACTATATCTCATATAATATAACCAAAATATTAAAACATAAATAAAAATAGTGTATTATTTACATACAAACTTACCTCGAAAGCAAAATCGGTGAAAATGACTTATTCGTCAATTTCTCGTTCTAGTTCCAAACCTCGTTTTCCTTGACCTATAACAATATATTTCACTTATTTAATTAATGTACTATTCAAAATAGTCCTTAACTCAACTTTTGTAAAATTACAATTTTACCCCTAAACTTTTACATATTTACACATTTGCCCCAATACTCGAAAATTAAATTTCAGTCCTTATTCTTATGTTTTATAACATGCTGATCATTTTTCCCTTGGCAACATCAAATTCTTACTCTAACATACACTTTTGAACATTAGGTATTTTTACCGATTATGTCGTTTTACTCATTTTCACTTAAAATCGCTTAGTAAAAGTTGTTTAACATAATTTCAAGCTTCATATTCTACCATAAAACAAAAAAATAAACACTTTTTACCTATGGGTAATTTTCCAAAGATGAACCCTAGCATGAATTATTGGTAGCATAAGCTAAATCGAACTGTCGAGACTCCAAAACCGTAAATAACATGAAAAACGGCGCTAGAACGGACTTACCATGAGCTTGGAAAGTTGAGAAAACCCTAGACATTTTTTCTCTTGATAAATTTCGTCCATATGGAGAAGATGGACAAATTTGGCATTTTAATTTTGTTTTTAATTCATTTAATTTACAAAAGGACCAAAATGCACTTACAAAAAAATATCTTATCTAACATATACCATATCCATTTTTGTCCAACAATTAAACCAATGGGCTAATTACCATTTAAGAACCTCTAATTTAAATTTTCATAGCAATTTGACACCTCTAACTTCTAGAACTCAAGTTTTGCAATTTTTACAATTTAGTCCTTTTAACTAAATTGAGTGGCCAAACGTCAAAATTTTCGAACGAAATTTTCACGAAATCGTTCCGTGAAATTGTAGACCATAAAAATATAATATAAATAAATTTTATTATGTCGGATTTGTGGTCCCGAAACCACTGTTCCGACTAGGCCCTAATTCGGGATGTTACACATTGACTCTCATATCCACCATGTATAAGAGTTGTTTTGAAATTGATCCCACCTCTAACTAACGAAATACCATTTGTAGACAATACATTGACATTCAATGGATCAGCAAAGAACATAGGTTTGATGGTCTAGAAGCTTGAGGGTAACCTACATGAGTCTTGATGCCCTTGTGGAGGCTACTTTTACCTAATAGCTTGTATTTCTTTGTAAATATTATTATTATTCTCTAAAATTCATATATAGAATTTGCATTGTTTTTCAAGTCCTCAGTGTAAGTTTGGTCTTTGGGTTCAGTATTGGGCCCAGTTTATTGTTTTGATTGCCCTAAACTCAACTGTCTTAAATTTTATTTCTGAATTATGAAATATGTAACTGAAAGCCAGATATATCAACCCTAAACATCCTTATGCATTTAATGCAGACATTAAAATTGCAGCTATTATGGTAATGAATTTGGTATCATAACTGGAATTTGAACACTTATCTTCTCCTTTCCTTTTTAGGTCAACATTAATATGTGTCCAGTGAGGACAAGTGGGACTGGGGCATCCCTTTTTCTCTACAAGCCTCTAATATCCATATATAAGCACACACTGTGGGGGTAACATGCAATCAAATACATAGAAACTAAGCCTTCAATTCTCTATGTCTAGAAAGAAAATAAAGCTTGCCTACATTACCAATGATTCAGCAAGGAAAACTACCTACAAGAAAAGAACCAAGGGTCTAGTGAAGAAGGTGCATGAACTCACTACCCTTTGTGGGATTGAAGCTTGTGCTATTATCTACTCTCCTGATTTCAACTCCCAACCGGAGGCAGGGGCGAAGCCAGGGGGGCTGGCATGGGCCCGACCCCCCTAAAAGGTAAAATTTCTATTTAGGCCCTTCAATTTTTTTAAAAATTTTAA
Organism: Gossypium bickii; assembly: GCA_025503065.1. Taxonomy (NCBI): domain Eukaryota; kingdom Viridiplantae; phylum Streptophyta; class Magnoliopsida; order Malvales; family Malvaceae; genus Gossypium; species Gossypium bickii. The sequence goes on from CP106709.1 coordinate 20,424,470, forward strand.
ATTAGTAAAGGTAAAATTACACTTTGGCCCCCCTAAAATTATAAAAATTCGATTTAATACTTTACAAATTAGAAAGATATAAACTATAAAAAATTAAAATTTCATCCGACCCCCTCTAAAAATTGTCCTGGCTTCACCCCTGACCGGAGGTATGGCCGTCCCACGCGGGTGCCCGACGCTTGCTGTCCAAGTTCAAGAAGCTGCTCCTATCGAAACAAAACAATAAGATGGTTAACCAAGAGAGTTTCCTTGAGCAAAGCTTAGCCAAAGCTACTCAACATCTTAGGAAACTGCGTAAGGAGAATCGACAGAAGGAGTTGAAAAATGCCATGTTACAAAGCCTGAATGAAAAAGGGATATTGCAGAGTTTGAATTCGATGGATTTGAATGAGCTGGGTCTGTTGGTTAAGCAAAACTTGAAAGATATTGACGATAGGGCTCGTTTGCTTACTAAAGCGTCTTGTTCCTAAGGATGTTATTGACAGTGCTCTCTGGTTCTAGTGCTGTCTTTGTCTTGGGATATAAAGGATTATCAACTTCAATTTTTGCTTGTGTTATGTCGACCAAATATTGAACTCGGTTACCCCTTGAATTTAATATGGTTCAATAAATTACATAGAATTCGAATATTTTATGTGGCTATCGTCTTTGTAATAATCGAAATATATCATTTCCACCGTTTCAGATTTCTATGGAGTCATTTTTTATGAAAGCTTATTTGCAGAAAAATAACATATTTTTTTTTTGAACTAGAAAGAAAAAAGCATATTAATGTTTGTTTTATGAGTTTAGATTAGTACTAAACTATTTGGTTTTCTGATGCAAAGGGACCCATACTTCCTTTCCACCCAGAGCTTAAATCAACATTCTCTTACTTGTTATAATAACAACAATTTCAATTAAGGTAAGGTTTAATCAACATAATTGAAGAAATTTAAAAAATAGTTTTGTTAATATAATGATAAAAAAACAAGATATTTTTTCTTTCGTTATGACTGAAGATTGTGATGGCTCTCGCTCGTCGAAAGCAGATCGAAATACCATAAAAGTACGTTTTAAAGAAACCGAAGGGGAGGAAGGTATCGATATGGTGGTACCTATCCCCTGAATCAACACTTTCTTGGAAGGACAGACTTCTAGGTAAGGGATCTCTTGAGCGTAACAATGTTTCTACTGATTCATATAGGGCGTTTAAGGAGGATTTTGACCTCTTAGATAGAGACATTACGAGATCCATGGTTAATGGAGTCCCGTCGATTGTATTCTCTGACTGAGTTCAACAGCTTTTGGTTAAGGAGATGGCTACCACGGTGGTTGTTAAGCTTTTGGGGAGAAATATTGGCTACACCACCCTACACAACAAGATTTAAAATTTGTGGTGACCGTCCATGCCATTTAAACTTATGGATGTTGAACATGGTTGCTTTTTAGTGAAATTCTAAAGTAACGATGACATTGAAAAAGTTCTTACCCAAGGGCCGTGGGTCGTATTCGAACAATATTTAATTGTCTAGCCGTGGACACCGGACTTTAGTCCCTCGCAACCGTTTCCAAATGTTGTCATTACATGGATTAGACTACTTGGTTTATTGGGGTTCCTGTGTAAGAGGAAGATCGTAGAAAAGATTGGTGGTTTAATTGATCAAGTGACAAAGCCAGATTACAACATAGACAGTAGATCGAGGGGGCGATTTGTTCGAATGGCGGTTTTCCTTAACCTTGACAAACCTCTGCTTCCGCATATTCTGGTAAATGGAACAATACAACGAGTTGAATATGAGGCCTTACCTTTGAATTGTTTTGGTTGCGACAGGTATGGTCACCTGAAGACCCTGTGCCCTCACTTGGAGAGTTTGGGGGTTCAACTAATGGAGAAGGATGCGACACCGGCCGAAAGTGCCAAGGGGAAAGAAGAGGAGACATTCGGGCCATGGACGGTGGTTGACAGAAAATCACGGAGACTTTTCAATGATAAACGGGTTAAGGAAAAAATATTTGATCTTAATACTTTAAGTAGTGTGGGGAGTGGGTCGGCTAAGAAAGACAAGATGCCGAAACCAACAGCAGGCCCAGTTGGTGGAGAACAAAATAAAGAATTGGGTAAAGCTGGAAACGCTAAACAGGGATATGGGCTGAATTGTGTTGCTGCATGCTTGGTCTTGGGCAGCCCTTTTGTGGGAGCGCCGTCTGGATTACATACGAGAAATTTTGGGTCACGTAAGATAGCCCAAGCCGAAGCTAAAATGGGTCACGATTTTTAGGCTGCTGCAGCCACTCCACGCTTGAGGGGTCCATCGATTGGCGTTAGTGTTGGACCTGATTTGAGCAAGGTTATGCCTTATCTAAATGGTCTTCTAGTTAATAATATGGGATCCAAAATTCCCACTGGTTCGAATCAACAGCTGTCAATTTTGATAATTCCAACAATTTTGTTCCATCCATGGAAGTTGGTAAGGTTTCGAATCACCCTTTTAGCAACCTGTTAGTCACAACTTCACATATAAATCCTAATTTTGAGGGTTCGGTTAAGCTCGAGGTGCCTATTAATAATGGTTTCTTTGACCCAGTTAAACACTTTGCCATCACTTTTAAAGATTGTTCGGATCTGAATAATATTAATTGGGAAGATGATAGTAGTCTTGAAGAATCGGGAAAAGGAGATCCGGGTTTTAAAATACGGGGATCGGGGTCCAAAGGAATGTCTATCAGAAGCAGAAGGAACCTCAATAGAACCATTAAGGGTCATGGTGGTCGTTTCAAAGTTGCTGGTAATTCTCGAGTCCCTCTAGCAGATGTGATGAATTCCATGGTTGAACTGATTAGTGACCAAATTGGGACGGATTGCAATACTGATGCAATGTGTGCTGTTAGGGATATCCAAAAGGAATCAGAAATCCCCAAGTAGTGGAGGTATTATTTTCTAATATCTTTTCATATAAATTTATGAATTTAACAGTTTTTTCATGGAATTGTCAAGGATGTACGAATAGAAAATTTCCTTGTATTTTTCATGAATACAACCATGAGCACAAACCAGATATTGTGGGGTTATTAGAAACTAGAGTTAGTGGAAGTAAAGTAGACTTGGTCATTGCTAAGCTGGGTTTTAAGTTTTCTCATTGTGTGGAAGTTATTGGATTTTTTGGAGGCATTTGTATTGGTTGAAAGGATTCAGTAAAAATTGAAATTGTTTGAACTCATCCCTAATTTGTCTTGGTTCGAGTCTATACTCTTCAAGTGGCTCACCTTATTTTTATCACCTTTGTCTATGGAAATCCTGACAGATAGAGGAGAAGAAATCTTTGGAATGATCTAAAGATGGCTATTCCTGATATGTCTACCCTTTAAATGGCAATCAAAGACTTTAACGTTATTCTTTTCCTTAGTGAAAAGAAAGGTGGACGACAGACTGGGAAGAAGTGTTCTTTTTTGGGGGGATTTTTAGATTCTAATGATTTGAATGATTTGGGTTTTCGTGGTCCCTCTTTCACTTGGCTTCGAGGTAAGATCCATGAACGTCTCGATAGGGCTATTAGTAATAATGTGTGGCTTATTACATTTCCTCATAGTTTGGTGAGTCATCTCTCGCTAATCAAGTCTGACCATAGGCCTCTACTCCCTATTCTAATACTTGACGCCAACTTAACCAAAGGTAGATCGTTCAGATTTGTTGCTAGAAGGGTTGAACACTCAAATATTTTAGAGTTCGTTAAGGATAATTGGAGCTTTAAAGGAAACATGACTACTTTCTTTGATCAATTTACCTCCAATATTAATCATTGGAACAAATCAGTATATGGTCAAATTGGAAATTGTAAGAGACATCTAGTACAAAAATTATCTTATATTTCGAGGCAGATGGAGCGATCAAATTTTGATTTGTTGATACAATTAGAAATGGAAGTTCGTGAAGACTTGGAGAATGTTTTACATCATGAGGAGCTCCTTTGGAGACAAAAAACAAGGTTTGATTGGCTCTTTTTTGGGGACCAAAATACAAAATTCTTCTACAAGCGTAAGCTCTAGAGGAGAAAACTTAACAGGATCACCGCTCTAAAAAATGATAATGGGGAGTAGGTTCTGGATGAGGAGTCCCTTTGGTCTGAGGCTATTTCATTTTTTCAAAAACTTTATAGTAAGATATCGAGTATTACAGGGAGAATTTCTTTTAGTTCTTTTCTTATTTTGGGGTTTGATGATTCTCAACTCTTGCGAAAAGAGGTCACTGATGAGGAGATTAAAAAAAACCTTCTTTGATATAGCTCCTTTAACGGCACCTAGTAGTGATGGGTTCCATGCCTTATTCTTCCAGAATCAATAGGACCAAATTGGTAGTACAGTTTGTAACTGGGTTAAGATGGTTTTTGCTGGGAAAGCTATTGATCTGAATTTGAACGATACTTCAATTGTTCTTATACCAAAGGTTCATAATCCTGAAATTTTTTCCCAGTTCAGGCCCATAAGTTTATGCATTGTTCTTTATAAACTGGTGATGAAAGTTATTGCCAACCAGTTTAAAGTTGTCTTTCCAAGGATAATTTCGCAAGAGCAAGCTGGTTTTGTAGTAGGTAGGAATGTCACAAATAATGTTCTTATAGCTCATGAGGTAATACATTCCAAAGCAAGCAGAAGAACAGGAACTAGATGGCCATAAAGAATGATATCGAGAAGGCATATGACTGATCACCTCTGGACGTACCAACGTCCAGAGTAAAAATCTTACACAAAAGATATGGGAAAGATCAAAAAGAGAAGAGTTTAATAAACTATCCTAAAAACATAAAAGGAAATTGATAAACCATAAAAGTAACATGTTTAAATCCCATGCTTGGCATGTTTTTGGATGATTTATTATGTGAATTAATGAATTTAATGCTCCTAATCCTTTAAATTTATGTCTCTATACTTAGGTAAGCATAGGAAAGTGAAAGGCGCGAAAAACGGGCCAAAATCGGACAAAAAGAGCTATTTTCAGGAACCAAATGGGCTGGCCACACGCCCATGTACCAACCCGTGTCGATTTCAAATCTTACTTCTCTTTTATGCGAAAAAACCTAATTTTTAGGGTTTCTAAGCATCCTAAAATATATAAATACATATTAGAAGAGGACTAAGGGGATGATGCAGAGTTGAACGAAGAAATTACTCGAAGAACGTCGTCAAACTCAACTCAGAAGCAGATCTCCTTCAAGATTGAAGACCTCTATTCAAATTTCCTTCGAAGTTTTATTGGGTTTCTTATGTCTTGTTGTTATTCTAATTTTGAGATGTTTCCCTTCCAAATTATGAACTAAATTCCCTAGAAATGAAACCTGTGATAGATCTTATTATTTGATTTTCTGAATTACACGATAAATACTTGTTTCTTATTCTCAATTATGTATGCTTACTTCTTGCTTTAATATTTTTAGGATATTGATTCATGTTAAATGTGCTTATTCAGTGGAGCAAAAGTCTCTATTTAAGAGTAGATCTAACATAATTGAGTGGAGTTACATGTAGTCCTAGAAATAGGACCACATAAATCTACCGGATTAGAGTCAAATCTAATAAGGGAATCCATAGATCGAGTTAATACGACAATAAGGGTTTTAATTAGAAAGATATTTCAATTAATCAACCTAGAGTCAGTTGTTCTTTTTCTCGAAAGAGATATTAACATAATTTAAGGATTTTTACGGATCAATGCACAAGTGAATAAATCGTTTAATTCGGATTCAAAATAATAAGTGAAGTCTAGGTGGATTCTTTCCTGGGTATTGTCTGTCTCTTTGGTTATATTCAAGTATTTCCTCATTCTATTCTCTGTCGCATTCTTAGTAATTAGTTTAGTTAATTTTAAATTAAAAACAATTCCTCAAGTTATCGACTAGATAATAAAAAGATAATAATCACTAGTACTTTTAGTCCTCGTGGATATGATATTCCCGACTCACCATAGCTATACTACTATACGATAGGTCCGCTTGCCTTTGTCGTGATTTTAGTTAGTTTAGTGACTCATCAAGTTTTTGGCGCCGTTGCCGGGCACTAAAGTATTAGGAACACTCGATTTTTATTAATTTAGCCATTTTTATTCATTTTATTTTTGTTTTTAGTTTAATTTTTGTTTTCTAGTTTTTCTTTTGTTTGCTTCTGGCAAGTTCCTTTAGTTTATGACTAGAAAAAACCCGTCGGGACCTTTAGTATTCGCTAGTGAGATTAAAAGCACAGCTCGCAGAAATTGTAGAGAAGCAAGGCAGCATCGACAAAATACAGTGGAAGAGCAAGAGGACGTTATTGTTATTACTGAGGAGATGGCTAATAATCAGAATAATCAACTACCTCCTGTGGTTGCTGCGAATCTGGCAAATCTGAATCCTGCCCCTGGTACTATGTACAATTATGCCAAGTCCACTCTAACTGAGGCTGAATTGAGTATCATGAGACCTGCTATTGCTGCAAATAACTTCAAACTGAAGTCGAACACCATTCAGATGATTCAACAATTCGTTCAGTTCGATGGCTTGTAAGATGAAGATCCAAATACTCATTTGGCCAACTTTCTGGAATTCTGCGAAACTTTCAAGATAAATGGTGTTTCTGACAAAGCCATTCGCCTACGATTGTTTCCCTTCTCATTGAGAAATAAGGCTAAACAATGGTTGAACTCCTTACCACAAGGTTCTATCACTACATGGGATCAAATGACCGAGAAGTTTTTGTTAAAAAATTTTCCACCGACTAAGACAGCCAACCTGAGGAATGATATCTCTTCCTTTGTTCAGATGGACTTAGAGACCCTTTATGATGCATGGGAGAGGTATAAGGATTTATTGAGAAGGTGCCTTCACCATGGGTTACCTTTATAGCTACAGATTCAAATCTTCTACAACTGTTTGAATCCTTCAACTAGACAGTTAATCGATGTAGCCGCCGGTAGGACTCTGAATAACAAAACACCAGAAGCAGCTTATGAATTTATAGAGGAAATGTCCCTGAATAATTATCAATGGCAAGTCATGAGGACGAAGTCGATAAAAGCAGCTGGTGTTTTTAACATAGATGCGGTCACCATGTTATTGAATCAGGTAGAACTTTTAAGTAAAAAGATTGATGGTTTTTATGGTTCTACGCAGGTACATCCAGTGATGCAGTGCGATAAGAATGGAGGAGGGATGAACAATCCAGAATATTTATCCTACAACTCTAGCATAGAGAACGAACAAATCAACTACATGGGTAATAATTCTAGACCTCAAAATAATCACTATAGTAACACTTATAATGCAAGTTGAAGGAACCATCCCAATTTCTCTTGGGGTGGTAAAGGAAATCATAGACCACAACCCCATTCAGGCTTTCAACAACAACCATACCAGTAAGAGAAAAAGCCGAACCTTGAGGAGATGCTGACGAAGTTTATTTCAGTGTCAGAAACCCGTTTTTAATACACTGAAACCACACTTAAAAATCAACAAGCGTTGATTCAAGGACTCGAGAACCAGATAGGACAGCTTGCTAAGATAATTTTAGAAAGACCATAAGGTAGCTTACCTAGCAACATCGAAACTAACCCAAGAGAGCAGCTTCATGCAATTACGGTTCGAGATGAAGAAGGGTTGGTTGAACCTGAACCAAAACTAAGGCAAAAAAGTGTGATAAGTCAAGGTAAGGTTGAGGTGAGCCACAGTGAACAAAAATCGGTAGGTAAGGAGTATAAAACTCCTGTGTTATATCCAAATACGACAAAGAAAGACCACAATAACGAACCATTTGTTAAATTTCTTAAAATTTTGAAAAAGTTACATATCAACTTACCGTTTATTGAAGCTCTTTCGCAGATGCCCAATTCAATTAAATTTCTAAAGGAGCTTTTGGCAAATAAATGAAAGTTAGATGATTCGTCTCACGTGGAGCTAAATGCAGTTTGCTCAGCTATATTGCAAAATAAACTACCCAATAAGTTGAAAGATCCAGGGAGTTTTACTATTCATTGTTTAATTGGTAGTTTAAGTGTTAATAATGCTTTGGCTGATTTAGGGGCGAGAATTAATCTCATGCCCTATAAAATGTTTAAGCAACTAAGTCTTGGGAAACCTAAACAAACTAGGATGAGTATTCAATTGGCAGAAAGAACTATTAGATTTCCTAGGGGTATTGTTGAAGACGTACTTGTGAAAATTGATAAATTCATATTTCCAGTTGACTTTGTTGTTCTAAACATGGATGAGGATAGTGACATACCTTTAATTCTAGGTTGGCCCTTTTTAGCAACTACTAGAACTATCATTGATGTTTGTACAGGTGAATTGATACTTCGTGTAGGTGATGGCATGATTAAACTCCAAGCTCGTGATCCTGTTAGGACATCTAGTGATCGAGATGATTATATGAGTTTTGTTAATGTGAGTAACCTTGTGTCTCAACCTTCTTTGCAGGAAATCCCTCGGAAAAACGTGATGGAGCCACGTTCCAGCTTATACAACAAAAAACAAAACAACTGATGAAGAACGAATGCTACAAATCGATGAACTAAATGAATGGCAGACACAAGTCAAGCAGAATCTAAGAATACACGATACAGAATCGAAGCAACGCCATAGCGAGCATAAGAATGAAACAAATCAATTTAAGGTTGGGGATCAAGTATTGTTGGATAAAACGGACCCTCGAACTGTCACTTCAGAGTTTAATGCGAACGTACAACTCCTTTACGGTACTGAATGTCTTCCCATACGATACAGTCCAGATAAATCATCTGAATTCGGTACTTTTAAGGTAAATATTACTCGACTCAAACCTTATTTTAATAAAAGAATTGACAGCGAGAAGCAGGAGTATCGACTCCACGAACCACTGTGACCGTGCGAATACAAGGTAAGTCTAGCTTAGACTTTAAATAAGCGCTTCTCGGGAGGCAACCCGAGTGTTAACATTGCTAATTTTTTAATTTTATCTCACGATATTTTTAAAATTAATTTAAATTTAAAAAATTAACCCACATGGTCTGGACACACGGGCGTGTCCTTAGCCATGTGGATCATATGACATAGTTTTAAAATTTGAAGAAAATCGATAGTGAGTTACACAGCCTGGCAACATGGCCGTGTGACCCACACGGCTAAGACACATGGGCGTGTCATTGGCCATGTGGATACTGGGGCTTAATTTTCCAAAAAATCGACAGAGACATGGCCTAAAGCAGTTCACACGGGGGTGGTACACGGCCGTATGGACCACACGGCCTGGAAACACGGACGTGTCTTAGGTCGTATGAAGCCTGGAGCTAAAATTTTCAATTTTAAAACAAGTCAGAGAGTTACACAGTCGTGTGGGAGGTCACACGGGCGTGTGGGAGTTTACCCAGGTGTGGGAGAAGCGAAGAAGAATGAACACGACTGTATGGCATGTTCGAGGCTGTGTGGAGACTGGGTTAAAAATTTGTAAACGCACACGGGCTAAAAAAACATCACACGAGCGTGTGACACGGTCGTATGGCCCAACACGGGCCTCACTCGACTGTGTCCCCCTTAAAATCCCTACCCCAATTTTTATTTTATTTTTGTCTTCTTCTCAAACTCACCAAACCCTAGCCGCCGCTCTTATTTTTCTTTCCTCATTCCGGCCACAGTCGCCCCATTCCATCAGCGTTTTCTCCACCATCACCCTTCCCTCTCCTCTCCTTTCTCCCTCGTCAGTCCATCCCCCGACCAGTCCCCTTTCCCTTCCTCTCTCAACCCAACCAATTTCCCCCATTTTTCTTTTTCCCATCGCACACCCCACCTCACGCCGGCTGGACCAGTCCTGAACCCCTTCCTCTTTCCCTCATTTTTTTTCCCTTCTTTTTCCTTCATTACACCAAGCCGCACGTCTCACCCCACCTCCCACACCAGTCAACGCCATCGACCACCACAGCCACAACACACGCCCCTCACTTCGGCCACCACACCTACAACCGTTGGTTTCGCCTGTTTCTTTATTTTATTTTATTTTATTTCTATTTATTTTAATTTTTGACATTTTCGATTTTACTATTAATTATTATTTTTATTTATTTAGTTTTAGTTTTAGTATTATTATTCATTTTTCTTGCTATTTTTCTGCTTCTTATTAATATCATTCTACTATGGTTTGGAATAGTTTGGATTTGTGATCTTGTTATGTTGGTTCTTGTCATTTATTCACTTCATTAACTGTTCTAATTATAGGTTCTTTTGGTATTTTTGTGGATTTGGTTAGTTTTCAATTGTGTTAGAGTTTTTTTTATCATTGATTATTATTATTATTATTATTATTATTATTATTATTATTATTATTTTCATATTAGTTTTTCATTATCATAGTTGAGTTCGTGGATTTTGCTATTCTTATTATTATTTTGATGCTTTTATGATTTGAAATATTTTCTTCTTCAAGTACACCATGAAACACTCGTGGCAAATCCAAGACCGCTGTCCCCACTTCAAAAAAGCGGATGACCCATGGTGGGACTTCCTCTTTGAGTGCTTTCATCGAGGCCTGTCACCCCTATCTCCGATTCTCGGCGGGCCTTCAATAGGAGTTATATCAGTTCCTTCGAGTACGACCACTCAATCTAGGCCACTGTATCGATTGGGCCGCATTGGAGTAGGTCGGCTTACCTGACGATGTTCGCGCATTCATTGCCACAACTCAGTGGAACAGATTCTTCTCCATCATCGAGCCCACCTACATGGAGCTTACCTTGGATTTATGTCCAATGTTTCTTGTACAGTAGGTCATGACGACACACGACGAGCTAAGCACCATCAATTTTTGACTTGGTGGTTTGGTGAGCCACATGAGCGTTCCCGAGTTCGATGCTGCTATGGGACTTTACAACGAGGAATTCATGAGCACCGAGCACTTTTTTTAACTTCATCAGCACATTCATTATGCTCAATCTCGTTGTTGGACTTAGCTTACAGTGAGTCAGACACTATATGATGCAAGTCACTCAAAGGCGACGTCTCTTTATCTAGCTTTACGGTACCTTCATGCAAATTTAACTCACACTCTGACTGGTAAGAGAGAGAGCACTAGAGTCGTTAGCACTCATGACGCTTATTTCCTATGGAGCATGGCCACCGGGCATATCTTTGACTTGGCGTATTTCATCGCCTTGGCCTTCCGCCATCAGACTAATCGTCACAGGAAGGGCCCCATCTGTTTAGGCCCTTATGTGACTCGCCTTGCCCGACACTTCGGTCTCCTAGACATATCGGAGCAGTCCTCCACACTCACACTTGTCGACTAGATGTCCCCACAGGGGATCTCGAGCATGATACACATGAGGATGATCGAACAGTGTCGTGGAGTGGATCCCCTCAATATCGGTTGTTTCGTTCTGATGCTCAGAATGAACCTGAGAACTTCACTAATGATGTTCTTGTCTATCACGAGGACCCACCACAGCATCCACCTTCGAGTCACCTCCCTATTCCTGTTGCTCCTACTTTAGAGGACGTCTCAGAGTGCCTCACTCGCTTCGAGCAATACTGCGCTCAGAAGTTTGACAGTCTTGACGTGACATTGCAGAGGATCTGTTAGAATTTCCATATCTCCTCTCCAGCGCCGACGACTCATGACACAGATGTGTCTGATGATGAGGACCACTGAGTCCATTTATTTTATTTTATTTTATTTTTATTTTTATTTTTATGTTTATGTTTATTGTTATTTTCTTAGGCTTCTTTTGTTTTTATATTTTGAACTATATTTTTATTTATTATGGTTGTTGCTAATTGAGTAACCCTTTAATCTGCTCCACTACTTGTGTTTATTTTCTTACTAGCTTGCTCAGAATCATGCACTACATTTAAGATTTATCTCTAATTCCGCTTTTCACTATTCTAGGGATTTTATCCAATATTCAAGGAAATTTTAATTCTCTCCCTCTCTTATGATATTTTGTTTCTACTGTGATGATTTTTATTTGTACATTGAGGACAATGTACATCTTAAGTGTGGGGAGGTTATTTATATGATTATTAGAAAATTCCTGAATTATGTCTTATGTTCAAGTAATTCTCTCATTTTACTATTAGAATGAATTCTTATCGATTTGTGATTATCATTGATATGTTTTAGATTAAATTCATAGATATTTGTGCATTGATTGTTTAAACTTTAAGACATGAAAGAACCAAGCATGATAAGTCTATTTTCAGAATTCAAAACTTTAGGTTGTTTCCCTGAGTTGAGGTATTACCTTGAAGTTTGAGACTTGCAAGATTGATATCAAAAACCATAATTTTTTATGAGATTTTGAGCCTTTATAGTATACACTTTTCCTGCTCATTTTATTATTGGTTATAAATGTGTCAATATTGATTTGTTATTTTAGAACTTGTATCGATTATGCATGTCGAGACTACACCTTTGATTTGATATACTGAGATGATAAAGGCACTTAGGTTTTAGCCCACTTATCTCATAAAAATCCTACCTTCATAATTAACCCTTAGTGAACCCTTTTGAGCCTAACACACCATTTCTTGATTTACCCATCGATTCCATCGTTTAAAATAAAAAAGAAATGTCACAAGAGGTTTTTCAATCCATAATAAATATTTATCTTTTTTTTAATATTTCTAACTTTGAACTTTCTTGATTCCCATCCAGATAAAAAGTTTCATAAACCGGTCTAATTTTATAGTATGTCTCTTTAAAAAGAAAGTGGAGTTCGCCCTTTCTTCTTTTTCCTTTTCAGTCACTCGTAGCTTTTTTGTTTCGTCGATTTTGCTCGAATCCAACTCTTCCTCCGAAAAAAGGGAAGAAGAAGTATTTTCTTCGGTCCCCTATTTCTGGTTAGCCCCTCCCTCTTCGAAAATATTTTATATTTCTATGTTTCTTTCTTCCTCACTTTCCCCCACTTCTTCCGTTTCAGATATTCCTTTCAGTTTCTTAGTTAAAATGGGTAACGGTATTCTGCCTAAATAGTAAACACAGGTAATAAATAACAGAATACTAAAGATTCGAGCCATAGAATTTCTAAATTCTGATACAAGATACTTATTAGATCGAATAAGTACATTAGACCTAATTAAATTATTTTGTTGTATCCAGAATATTGATACTGTATTGGGCTTAGGCCCATATTGATTACTGTAATGGGCTCAGGCCCAGACTGTTACTGCATGTTATGGGATTATACACTGAGTTCTCGTAACTCACCATTTTCTTTTAACTGTACAGGTAATCCCCAACCTTAGATGATTTGTAATACCAACCCAACCCATTTCATCAATAAAATATGACCAATTAACCAACCAACAAAACTACTTGTTACAAATAACATATTGTTGTTGCATCGAAACATATAGATGTTGACTAATCTAGCTAACATTGAACTTGGTAAAATGAAATGGTTGAATAATTGAATAATGAGATTATTCAGGAATACACATTGAATGCTAATATTACGCATTGAATTTCTGGTAGGACATCTATGATCAAAAAAGTCTTTCTGATTGTTCCAAAAGAAATGAAACAAAAGATACGGTAGAGCTAGGACAATTATTGTATGCAGTTTACCCAATGCTAAATGTAGAGGTACATAGTAGATTGATAACCCATAACTCATTTTTTGTTCATTGAGAATTTTTCCCGTTTTATTGACTCAATTTTTATTGAGATTTGATTTGGTTAATTGCCTGATTAAGCCTTTTGATTAAGTTGCTGAATTATTTCTTCTTATTTAAAAAAAAGAAAAAAAATATATATATACACATATATAATTATTTAGTTCTTTGTTAATTGAGTTTGAACAGTTAAATTCATATTTTGAGAAGAAGCTCGTGTTATTCTTGAATAGTTTCGATTGATATAATTATTTGTGATTCAGCATTTGTTATTTTTCTAGTTTGGTAATTTATCGATTCGATATCGATTCTAACCTTCTTTTTCAATCTTTCTCCACACCTTTAACTAAGGCCCATTACAACATTTTAAAGACTCTTTGATTTGTGTATCATCCCATTTTATAGTGGTGGAGATTTGATTTTCATGCAAGCCTATGGTAATGACTTTTCATATTTGACTTTTGAGTGCTTAATTTTTGAACCTTAAACACTTTGAGTGATTTGAGTAAATCTCTAGTGAGGATATCGATTCTTATCGATTTTGAATTAAAAGTAATCACTTAGATAAGGGGAAATACCTATGTTTTCATGCTTTAAAATGTTTGACTTGGATTGTTTGAATCTTTAGAGCTCTTTTAGTTGAATTATCAATTTATGATTATTTGTGAGTTATGACAAAACGTTATTGATGAGAATTATAAATTGAAAGAGTTTAATTTTGATTGTGATTTGAGGATTTTTCTTGAAGACAAGCAAACGGATAAGTGCGGGGATATTTGATAAACCATAAAAGTAACATGTTTAAATCCCATGCTTGGCATGTTTTTGGATGATTTATTATGTGAATTAGTGAATTTGATGCTCCTAATCCTTTAAATTTATGTTTCTATACTTAGGTGAGTATAGGGAAGTGAACGGAGCGAAAAATGGGCCAAAATCAGACAAAAATAACTGTTTTCAGGAACCCTATAGCCTAGGCACTTACACACGGGCTGGGCACATGCCCGTGTGAAACATACGGGCTGGGCACACGCCCATGTGCCAACTTGTGTCGATTTCGAACCCTGCTTCTCTTTTACGCAAAAAAAACTTAATTTTTAGGGTTTCTAAGCATTCTAAAGTTTATAAATATATATTAGAAGAGGACTAAGGGGGCGATGCAGAGTAGAACAAAGAAATTACTCGAAGAACGCCGTTGGAATCAACTCAGAAGCAGATTCTTTCAAGATTAAAGATCTCTATTCAAATTTCCTTCGAAGTTTTATTGGGTTTCTTATGTCTTATTGTTATTCTAATTTTGCGATGTTTTCCTCCCAGGTTATGAACTAAATTCCCTAGATACCTAGGGAAGATGAAACCTGTGATGCATCTTATTATTTGATTTTCTGAATTACATGATAAATATTTGTTTCTTATTCTAAATTATGTATGCTTACTTCTTGCTTTAATATTTTCAGGGTATTGACTCATGTTAAATGTGCTTATTCAATGGAGCAAAAGTCCCTATTTAAGAATAGATCTAGCATAATTGAGTGGAGTTGCATGCAATCCTAGAAATAGGACGACATAAATCTATCGAATTAGAGTCAAATCTAATAGGGAAATCCATAGATCGAGTTAATGCGACAATAGGTACAATAGGGGTTTTAATTAGAAAGATATTTCAATTAATCAACCTACAGTCAATTGTTCTTATTCTCGAAAGAGATATTAACATAATTTAGGGATTTCTACGGATCAAGGCACAAGTGAATAAATCATTTAATTAGGATTCAGAATAATAAGTGAAGTCTAGGTGGATTCTTTCCTTGGTCTTGTCTTTCTTTTTTGGTTATATTCAAGTACTTTCTCATTCTATTCTCTGCCGCGTTCTTAGTAATCAGTTTAGTTAATTTTAGATTAAAAACAATTCCTCAATTTATCAGCTAGATAATAAAAAGATAGTAATCACTAATACTTTTAGTTCTCGTGGATACGATATTCCTTACTCACCATAGCTATACTACTATACGATATTCCCCACCATCATCTTTATTCTCTTTCACTTTCAAACCGAAAACTCCATAGATGAAAGCTTGGAGCATGTGGTTAATTTGGATGCTTGCATGTAAGCCCTCAGGCTATATGTTTTTCGTAAATTTTATGTTTTTGAAATCGTTGCAACTAGGTCCAACTAACATTTATCTCTGTTTTCAAAACTGTTAAAAAATTTTAAAATTACCATTGATGATTTTTGCATGTTTTTTGTAACGACATGTTTTCAGTGATGTCGGGAGTAAAGGTTTCGAGACCACAATTTTGGCTAATGAGTCAATATTAATTAATTAATTAGTATTTATATAGTATTATATATGTCATATAAAAGTTTGGTGGTAAAATTTTAAGGTTTAAGTAGCTAATTAAGTAAAAAAGGCTAAACACTAAAGTGTAAAATATACAAAAGTTGAGGTTTATTAGTGAATGAATTAATAATTATAAAAAGAAAGTTCAATGGACTTAGGGGATAATAAAACTAATTCCCAAGATAGTAGAGGTGTATGAGTGGTTTTATCGTATATTTAGTAATTTTAAATTGGTAAAATAATAATTAAGTTGAACTAAAAGAAAGAAAATAAAAATAAAATAAAGGATTATCATTCTTTTCTTCTGTTCCTTCATTGTGAGAAAGAAGAGAGACACCATTGTAGAAAGATTAAAGCTTTGGGGTTGCTATTTGTGCATGCATGTAAGTGAATTAGGCCCCGTTGTTTATAAATTTGGTATTTTTGTGATTATTGAAGCATAATCGACTTAATCTAAAGATTTATTTGTTAAATCATGGAATGTTAGGGAAAATTTTTTTTAATGTAATAACCTTTGAACTGGAAGGGGATGAGTTCACAAGTTTTATGGTTTAAATTAGTTATTTTGTATGGGAATTCTAGCTAGTTCTAAATTTTAGGATTTGAATGTTATAAAGTGGAAAAATGTAAGGGCTAAATTGCAAATTTCAGTTGTTTTGGAGTATAGAATTAAAAATTTATAGTATATAATTTGATAGTTTTGATAATGAGGATTAAATTGTACTCAAGATGAAAGTTTTCGGGCAATTATGTAATTATTGTTGAAGAGATGGTTATATGATTTTAGAGGTTAAAATATTTAAATAGGAATGATTGAATTAGATTGTTGAATTCAAATCAAGAAAAGAATCAATATCGGGAACTAACCGAGGAAAAACCAAAGTAACAGAGTAATCGTTGGTCTCGTGTGGAATTGGTTTTATCAAGGTAAGTTCGTAGTGCTTGAACTCGAACTCTATCTTATTTATTCTAACTAATTTAATTGTTACATTGTTATTTAATTATAATCTTATATGTAATTTGGTTATTCCAATTGAATTGGGAATTATGGAATTGTATATATATATATATATGATCATGGAATACAATCAAATATTTATTTATAGTTATTTGTTGCAAATGATTGAATTATGAAACAAGGAACTGTGTATTTTGTAATTATGTATGTGACTGTTAGTTTATCTGACTAACGCTGGGTGCAAATCTTTGTCGATTTATTTGATTAGTGCAGGGCACAGCTACTGTTGGTTTATCCGACTAGTGCTTGGCACACATTTGACAATGTCGGTTTATTTGACTAGCGCTGGGCACAAAACATTTTTGGTTTATCCGACTAATGCAGGGCACACCTATCGTCGGTTTATCCAACTAGCACTGTGTCCAAAATTGGGCCTAAGAGAATCGGGCCTTTTGGGCCCCGAGCGTAGGAACTTTTTAAATTTTTGGGAGAACAAGATATCGGCTTAAATGCAAGTTGGACCAATTAGGTGAGTGATTTTGGAAGGTTAGAGGGCTTTTATGAAGTCCCGGGATTAAATTTTGGCTTTAGGGAAATTTTGGTTTTAGGTGAATAAAACCCTGAGAGTTGGTAGGTAGGCTTTAAGAATAAAATGTGGAGAAAAATGACACAAGTGGAGTGTGTGGTGTAGTAGCAAAGTGACGCCACTTAGGGAGCAAGGGAGTGACGCCACAAGGAAGGAAGGAGGTCCAAGGTTCAAGTCTTGGCTCTTGCATTTTGGTTTTCTTTTTAAATGGACTTTAGAATTTGGCTATAGATTTATATTTAGTTGCCCATGGTTTAAGACACAAAAGGAGCTTGTGACTTAGTGGCTAGCAGCATGGATTATGTTGTAAGGGAGCCTGGGTTCAAATCTCATGACAAGCAAGAGAGTATTTATTTTGCGGATTGGACGAAAAGAGTTTGAGTTGGATTTAAACTCTACTGATGGAAAGATCCCACATTGGAAAGATATAAAGAAGGAAGGTGAGAAGCTAGCTATATATAGAGCATTCTATGAGGAGAGTGAATACACCTTGGAGGGCGTTTGGGCACAAGAGTGGTCGAAGCGCGGATTAGCCCCAGATTCCTATCAGGTGTGTAATTCTCTCTACTCTAGTTGTAGAGCGGCAAATGCCGAAGTGTCGATCAGGGTAATAGTAGCCACACGCGCGTGCGAGCGTACGTGTGGGGCTTCGACGCGATAGTGGAGGCTATCAGTAGTTTTCTTGTGGGTTGAGGCTGCTTGGGCCACGATAGGCCGAAGTGGGCCCAATTGAATAAAATGTATGATGGTGTAGTATATAGTGAGCAAGACTAGGTAAATCTCATATATGTGGCTAGATTTGTGTTAGGTGGGCCACACGAGCGTGTGGGCCTGAGCTGGCCGAAAGCGGGTTTTAGGCCCAATAGTCCGGTACGACCGAAAATGGTAGTTGAGTCGCTCGAAGCGACATTAGGCCTTCGGAAGGGCCATTGCAGGTGCGAAATTACTGAAATACCCTCGATAGGTAAATTACAGAAATACCGTTGGTAGGTAAAATTACTGTTATACCCTTAGAGGTTGATTAGCTTGATTATATTGTATTGGTTATTCTGATTATGATGGTAATTCGTTTCATACGTTATATTTGATATATGATTTGCATACATGTCATACTGCATACACGAACTACTATGTCATGACATGTTACATGGGCTTTGAGATATGAATGAAAGGGAAGTGTATCTGGTGGCTTTTGCCATTTCAGCCTGGTGACTCTGTCGCAACTCTGATGATCTAGTGGTTTTTTCCATTTCAGCCTGGTGACTCTGTCACAACTCTGATGATCTGGTGGCTTTGCCACACTATGTTCTAGTGGCTATGCCATTTCAGCCTGGTGACTCTGTCACAATTTCTGACGATGAGCAGCTAACTGCAGCATGGCTGCCATCGATGGTGTGTAGTGGTGAGGGTTGATTGTAGAAATCCCCATTGGTGTGATTGGCAGGTAAAGGTGGTGTGTAGCGGATGGATATCTAGGTTGGGTTGGGATTTGCATCATAATGCATTGATTTCTGATTATCTGCTATTCTTTGTTAAAAGGGCCAAGGCCCAGTCTGACTCTGTATGGGCTTAGGCCCAAATTGCTTTCATAAGGGGAATTACACACTGAGTTTTCGTAAACTCACCCCCTCTTTTTAAATGTTTCAGGTAATCCCTAATTTGAGGACTTGGAGCTGAGGTGGACTCTGTGGTGGCCATGCATTACTCCTTTCATAAATTCCGTTTTCTTTATCTAAACTTATTGGGTTTCTGTTATGTAATAAGGCCTCTGTAACTTAGTTTTGGATTTTGAATTTAATGCTGTTATTATATATTTTATGAACTGTCAAATATGGAGTTTTCTAAAATATAAATATAAACAAACGTTTTCCAAAATGATGACAAACTGACCACAAGCGATAAATAATTAAACTTGGGATTTTCTTAGAACTACAAATATTATTTTCAAAAGGTCACGTTTTTGAAGTCCACTAGTTTCGGTTTTCGTATCACAATATAACCTTCTGGAATTAATAGTATTTATAACGTTTTGGCAAGCATCATTAAATCAAGCCTGTTTCCTTAAATTGAACTAAAACTCGAAATTTTTAAACAATCACAAGTTTCTTTAAACAACCTTTCCCTGTGACATACCAAATCCGGTCGTGACATTTAGGCCGGGTTTGGGGTGTTACACACTGGGTGCAAAACTTGGTTACGGTTTATCTCTCAAGCACCGGGTGCCAATAACAGGTTGGTCAATATTGATGATATTAAATCGATCCCTTGAAGATGGTTGGTAAATGAGACATAGCTTGAAGTGTATATGAAATTTTCATGAACTTGTGGTACACTATATGGTATAACTATTACATGTTATATATTTTGAATTGATGGATTATTATACACATATTTAGTTCTTTGAATTAATGAAATTATTCATTATTTGATTATCATTTTGTGTACAGGTTAGGTATCTATATTTTTTTTTATTTCGACTCAACATCTAATGACAATCCCAAACTCAATGTTGGTGGCATATTTCTTTTTGTTTCTTGGCATGTACCTAGGATGATAATGTTTTGATTTATATTTTTTTGGTTTATAGATTAATCTAGTGAAGGTTACATATATGGAAAGTGTCATGTAAACTTTGAATGATGTTTATTTTAAGGTAAATTCTTGTATATAAGTGTTTTGTGGTACATATGTAATTATTATCTATAATAGTGATCCTTATGAAATGGTTGATTTTGTATGCATGTTTTTGAAGTGTTTGAGTTCAAATCTTAATGCTAGGTTTAGGTTATGATATGTGTAGTGGTAACTTGATATGATTCAATTTGAGTTTATTAGCTTAAATGAAAAACATTTGGCATATGCTTGTGACATGAGAACATAGCCTTGGTTTAGATTGATTTGGTGTTTGAATTGATGTGCCATTCAAGGCACATTGGTTAGATATTTCGATGTTTGCATAGGTGAAATTATAGCCTCTTTCTTCATGGATGAACTTAGCATGAAATAAATTTGTTAAGGATGAGTTTTGCAACTATTGAAATAAAGTATCAAGATTTGGCATTTTCTATCGATACTTGACCATATGAACAGTTTTTAAAACAGACAGAAAGTCAAAATGGTATCAATTTTTATTTGAGTATCAAAAATATCGATATTTTGGTATTTTTTCAATAAGGTATCGATACCAACTGTAGATTCGAAAATAAATCTTTAAACTCTAAAATTTTTCACTTCAACCCTTTTCCATGAATAAATCTCCCAAACAGATAGTTGTAGATTTTAAATTTTCATTATGTTTTGATTTGATGATTAATGATTGGGATCTTATTTTGTAAAGTGTAATTATATTTATATAATAATTATGGAGTTTTTTGTAGCACCTTATTACTCAGGTCTGGCAATCGGGCTGGGTAAGGGGTGTTACATTTTTTATATTAAATTTAATATTTTGAAGCTTGGAAATGTTTTAGGACTATTTTGTTAAGTGAATTTTGTTAATTTTGAGTGTAGGGACTACAATGTGAATATGTTAAAATTGATATGAAATTTCTATAATGAATGTAGAGGGCTGTAAATAAATAAAGATAAATTCGGATAACATGTTTTGGGCTAAATTATGATAATGTATAAGTTTTGGTTTTAGGGGCTAAATTGAATAAAATGTAAAAGTTCAGGATAATAATGTAAAATGTAATTAAAGGGTCAAATGCATGTACTTAGATATTTTAAGGTATTTGAAATGGTTAATTGAGTTAAATTATTATATAGATCAAGAAACGGATCAATTGGTCGATAAACGCGGAAAAAGGAAAATTTGCCTAAAATTCCATGGTGTCGTATTCGTTGCCAATTTTGATTAGGTAAGTTTCGTATGAGACTTAAATTGTTAATGACTATTTATTATTTTATTATTTAATTGTTTGATAGTTAATTGTTGTAATATAATAATTGTTGGCATCGAAAGAACTATAGTGCAAAATACGATA
Source organism: Gossypium bickii (assembly GCA_025503065.1). Taxonomy (NCBI): domain Eukaryota; kingdom Viridiplantae; phylum Streptophyta; class Magnoliopsida; order Malvales; family Malvaceae; genus Gossypium; species Gossypium bickii. Next base: position 20,445,925 of record CP106709.1, read on the forward strand.
TACATGGCTAATACGAATAGTTATATGATATGAAATGGTTATGAAATATTAATTGGTTAAAGTTACAAATATATGGCTATTCGATATATGTCTGAAAATGTCCAAAAGAATGGAAAGATTAAATACGTGATACAGGGCCCTTGTGAACTTAGTGAATAGCTAGGATACATATGACGTGTTATTAGGGTCTTTAATAGTAAGTACTATCTACCGATGATGGATATCTTACTGATGGATAAGATCCTGCATATATTGTGGATTCTGTATAGCTAGTGTGAGCAACATCGTGTACCGGTTAATGTCCTGATTTACTAGATACCTTATAGATGGCTAAGATCCTACATATATTGTGGATTCTTCATAGCTCGTGTAAGCAGCATTGTGTAATAGTTAATGTCTTGATTTATTAGATATCATGCTGATGGATAAGATTCTACATGTGTTGCAGATTCTTCACAGCTCGTGTGAGCAATATCGTGTAACGGTTAATGTCTCGATTTACTGGATACCTTAAATGCTCGAGTAATGGCTTTAATTCCAACTCAAGGGGTTTGATGATGGATGGTACCATTTTTACCAAATTTTGTGTAATTTGCTCTGGTTCTTCCTTACTTTGTCTCCACCAATCCAATTGGGTTACCATATGATTATTCTCTTGTTTTGCATTATCCCCTTCTTCCTCTGTTTCGTAGCCTATTAATTCTTGCATGCTGGACTCTAATTGGTTACATTCTTATTTTTTTACTTCCTATAGCTTCCAATTCTAGGTTTTCTATTTCATGAATTTCCTTCCAGACAAATTCATTAATGTTGGATTTTTCCAAGATTTCCATTACCTCCTCCTGAGTTTCTATCCAAATAATTCCCCTAGTCATAATATCAATTTTTGTTTATTTTGACTATCCAAGTCGTAATAGAAATGTTGAATCTGAACCACAAAGTATATGCCTCCGCCTAGTATAGATCAAGGATTGTTTTGAATCTATCCCATGCTTGCCACAAGGTTTCAGTAATACTTTCCTGAAAATAAAATAACTGTATATAACTACTTAATACCTTAGCCATCAACAACGCTCGACGAAGAAATAGTTGCACAAAATTGGCCCAAGTAGTAATAGTGTCCGGAGGGAGTGTTTCTAACCATATTTTTTCCTTTCCCTCTATTGCAAACAGAATCAGCAACAATTTCATAGTCTCTGATGGAATTTTTGCATAGCTAACAGTGCTGCATATATGGTCAAATTTCCTCAAGAATGCTATGGGATCTTTATTAGTGTAATCAACAAATCTAACATTACAAGTAATTCAAGTTAATAATGTCGGGTTTAGTTCAAAATGTGTACTTTGAATAATAGGTCGAGATATGCTAGGTTGCAACCAAGTTGTATCGAATAAAGTCCCTAGGGCCTACATATTGTTAATGTGATATACTATTAGAACAAACCATATTTACAATGTAAAAATTTCCTAATTACTCTTTAAAATGAAAAAAATAAAATCAATCTAGTGACATTGCCTCCTTAGCAATGGTGCCAACAACTTGACCACCTCCGAACGTACCAATGTCCAGAGTGTAAATACTACAATAAAATAAAGAAATATGAAATGGTATCTGCAAGTATACGGGTCGAGTTGTAATATAGATTTTACAACAAAGTAAGTGAATACTCCGAGAATCATGCCCAAGGGAAGCAAGTACTAAATCAATCTTAACCTAAACACTTAAAGATCTAATTAATACTTTAAATCAATTATAGTGTGATAGTAAAATAAAAGTTACTTTTTAAGGTTTTTAAATTAATAAAATAAAATAATATAAAAGAACTAAAATTTTAAGAGATATAGAGAAATAAAGTGAATCAAACCTGAAGATGGGTGATTAGCTCGCTTCAGCAATCTCAGTCAACTGTCGTCTCGGGTTCTTCATCAATCAACTAGTCGCTACCTTAGTAGGATCTTCCAATTTTCTACTAACATAACGAGTCAGCAAGAACTACTTATCTTCCGACCTCATAGTTCAGACTGGCTTAGGGTAAAGATGTTCACGAATAGACAATACCAATTTTAGGTTAATTCCCACCTTGATGAATTTCCAGGGTTGTCAGGCTTAGGTTTTGTTTCATGTTCTTCCTTTCCCAAACAATTGATCCGTTGAATAACCCTACAAAATAGTTAAAAGATCATGCTTCCACTAGCTAATCTACCATAGAAGGATTAGTTCCTCATGGCTTTCATAAACAACATGGAATAAATGGTAGAATTAATCATAGGGAATGGACTGAAGTAAAGAGTTAAGAAAAGCCTAACTGATATTAATTATAAGCGTGAATCCACAACAGTTGATCTCTTTTATAAATCAAAACTTTTGAAAGAAACAAAGAGAAAATAAACTAAAACTATGAAAACCTAAATAAAGCAAGAAAACAAAACTTAAACCTAAAGAGAGAATCTAAGCTAATAGGATGATCCCCATAATGTGTGCCAAAGGGGTCTATTGATAGCCTTCAGGTAGTCATCGTCCCTAACCCTAGGTTAGTTGACGTTCCCAAACTTTAAGTTCAATTGTGCAGAACAAAATGCCCTTGGTTCCTATTTATTCTTGTCACAGAGTTGATGTTGCGACACACCAGGACCTGTGTCGCGACATAACAACCAGCCTACTCCTCTGCAGGCGTCTTCAGGGGTATGTCGTGACAACCTCAGCCTGTGTCGCGACATCCTCAGCCTATGTCGCGACATTGAAGGCAATTTCTTACTTTCTCCATTATGTTATCTATGTTGTGACATCGTATCTCCCATGTTGCGACATAGCATCTAGTATAGGTCTAAAATGCCTTCTAATGGTCTCTTATACACTCACAAAGTACGTTAGCTCTCCTTTAGGCCTCATTCGGCCCTTAAGGTCAATAAAAGACTCAATGTGCACATTTTATTAGATGTAAGTATAACAAAAGAAACTTACTTAAAACATAATGAAAACGCTTGTATTCAATATCCTTAAATGTGAAAACTAGTTTAATATGTTACACTGAATTACGATAAATCAATTTTTCTCAAAGTAAGTATAATAGTTGTGTTTACCTACAATGTCTTGATGATGGTTTTTTTTTTTTTATATTTGGTGTTTTATGTTGATGATATATTGATTGCGACTAAGAATCCATCTAAAATTAATAGTCTTAAAACCATGCTTAACTCTAAGCTCGAGATAAAGGATTTAGATGTAGCAAAGAAAATTTTTGGGATGCAAATTTTGAGAGATAGACATTTCGGAAAATTGTTTTTATCGCAACAAAGGTACATCATAAAAATACTTGAGCAATTTGGGATGTAAGATTCAAAGCCGGTAAGTACTCCTTTATCTACACACATTAAACTCTCAATTTCATATTCCCTACAGAATGAAGAATATGAAAGGTACATGTCAAAAGTACCTTACTCAAGCACAGTCGGAAGTTTGATGTATCAAATGTATGCACTCGTCCCGATATTTTACATATTGTTAGTGTTGTTAGTCGATACATGGCCAATCCTAGTAAGTTACACTGGCATGCAGTTAAGTGTATTTTCAAATATTTAAGAGTTACTTCTAACATGTGCTTAGAGTTCAGAATAAGCCCAAAGGGCTTAGTCAGATATATTTATTCAGATTATATAGGAGACTTCGATCGAAGAAGGTCTCTCATAGGTTACCTATTTTCTTTTGGGAATTGTGTCATTAGTTGGAAAGCTACACTTCAAGCCATAGTGGTTTTGTCGACTACTGAAGCAAAATACATGGCAATTACTGAAGCAGTAAAAGAAACAATTTGGTTAAAGGCCCTGTTTAGTGAACTGGTAAGTGAAAAGGGGGCAACTATCGTATATTATGATAATCAAAGTGTCATACATCTCACCAAAGATCAAATGCATCATGAAAGAATGAAGCATATAAACATTTGTTATTACTTTGTTCAAGAGGTGATCATTCCAGAGGACATTCAGATTCTCAAAATTGGCACAGGACATAATTCGACCGACATGTTGATAAAAAGCCTTCTAGTTTCAAAGTTCGAACATTGCTTGGACTTGGTAAGTATTAGATAGAGATCAAATTATGCCCATAATAGGGCTTGGCAAGGGAGTTAAGCCAAATATGAGTCAAGGCAGAGATTTGTAGAGTTATGCGTTGCATTTTCGACCAAACTGTGTATGACATCGTAACGAGGAAGTGTTCTTCATCATGATAAACAGACGACATCACGATGAGAAGAAAGCCATCATCTCAACGACGCGATCCTCTTTCATCCAGACGATGCAATGCCACATCACGATGTGGCGGCGTGCACTTCAAGTTTTTTTGGCTTTTTTTCTTCTAGTTAAACTTTATTTTTAGTTTCCCACTTAAACCCTGATTAGCCTAGAGTTATTCTAGTCAAATATGCTACGAATTTTAGCCTATAAATAGGCTTTAGTTACTCTAGGTTTTACATAACATAAATATTTAGATTGAGAGAATTCCATTCTTTGTTTTAAAGGGTTTTGTTTTTAAGGCTTTGGGTTTTTTTTTTAATTATCTTCATATTTTGTACCCCCCTTTGTTATAGTGAAATCTCCTTTTGCCCATGATTTTTTATCCTCTTTTGAGAAGTTTTTTCATGTAAAATTTACGTGTTCGATCTTTTCGGTTTTAGTTTTTTTACTTGTTTGTTGATAACACGAGTTAATTCCCTACATAACCTGTAGAGCATCCTTTGATGAGGCAAGGTAATAGCTTTTGTAACAGCCCATTTTTTCAATGGTTTCAGGACCACAAATCCGATGAGTGGGTCCGTAAATATTATTATTTAATATTACAAGTCAAATATAATATTATATTTAATTTTAATCTGATATTTTTTACTAATTAAACGAATAGTAAAATTCAAGTGGGTTGTCCCTAAAGTCAAGTGGTTTTAAAAAATGAGGTATCAGGACCTCGTTTCAGTAAAACGAGCCCATAATATTTTTATGAAATAGGTGTATTGAAATTTGGTCTAGAAATTGTAACCTTTAGATAGTTAATTTAGTAAAAAAGACTAAATCGTAAAATCTGCAAAAGTTAATCGCTATTAGTTTATTTGTGCTAAATGGTTATGAAATCATTATGAAAGGGTTTTAAAATGTAATTTGACCGTAATATATATAGATGGATAGTTTATGTATTGAATTAAATAATTATATGTTAAATTTTATAATGTAAAATGTTAATTAATAAAGTAATAATAGATAAAATTAAAGGTAATTAGTCATCATCTCCTCAATTTCTTTTTTTCAATGGAAACTCCATAGCTTGAGAAACCAAAGAATCAGTCAAGCTTTAATCTCCTTATATGGTATGAAATTCAAGTTCGTTTTTAGTAAGTTTTTGAGATTAATGTAGCTTAATCTAGTTAACCCAGGGACTAATTCGTAAATTTTTTTAAATGTTTTGATTTATGCCATTAATGAACTTGTGATGTTTTTGAATTTTGATGATAGATTATTAAGTTTGATAGTTATATAGGACTATTTTGTAAAGTGATTTTAGTTAGTTTTAAGTTTAAGGAGTAAATTGATAAAATAGTAAAATTACATGAAATTTTTGTGAAAATTTGATAATTATGGGCTATATAGGGACTGTATAAAATTTTTCTAGCTTTGATTTGGTTAAATTGTGATAGATTTGAAAGTTTAGTGACTAAATTGAATAAAAGGTAAAATTTTAGGGTAAAATGTAAAATGTTGATTAATGGGTCAATTACATGAATTTTAGTATTTAAAATTATTCAAATTGGATAACTAAATTAAATAATTATATTTAGATCAAGAAACGAATCTATCGGACAATAATCGCAGGAAAGGAAAGTTAGCAGAGTAATCGTCGATGTTGTGTTTGTTGTCATTTTTGGATTAGGTAAGTTCGTATTAGATATTCTCATTTTTATTAATGTTGAGATCATAGTTGTATATAATTTTTGTGTATATGTGTTTGATAAACATGGTTGATAAAGGTAAGTTGTAAATGTGATCAAATACTTGAATGGAAAATTACGGCTTTCTATTTGTTCAATTTGAAACATGTTATGCTATGGAAAGTTGGTATAAAATTAATCTTGGTATATGGTTAATATCATGAAAGGATCAAAGTATACAGGATAAGCTCATGAGAAATTAGTGAATAGCTAGGATACAAATTACATGCCATTAAGGCGTAGCAGGCACTCTGTGCCAGTGTTTATTTTAGCAGGCACTATTTTCCGGTGACCTCAATAATAGGTACTTTGTACCGGTGTTGTATTAGCAAGCACTCTGTGCCGGTGTTATATTTAGCAAGTATTATGTATCGGTGATAGATATCATACCGATGGTTTGAGATCCTGCATGTGTTGCGGATTCTTTGAAGCTTGTGTGAGCAGCATCGTGTATCGGTTAATGTCCCTATGTTAACTCATATGAACATTACTTTCAAGTGTATCCGAAGTTGATTTACTAGTTTTCTCTGGGCAAAATAGTTAACTATTGAAATGGAAATGAAATAAGATGATATGTTAAATTATATTTGGTTGATTATATCTTGGTATGTGAATCTTAACATGTTATGTATTGATGATGTGAATGATTTAGGTTTAATCATTTCGTTTAGTTGGAATGATGAGACAAGGCAAAGGTTGGTTAGTTCTATGCTATAAATATGATTTGTAAATTAAATTGACAAGAATATGATGTTTTTGTTTTACGAACTTATTGATGTTTTTGTTTTACGAACTTACTAAGCTTTACGTAAACTTTCTCTATTTGGTTTACTTCATTGTAGATTGTCGAACTCATGCTGTCGGTTGGAATTTCGTTGGATACCACATTATCTGTCAACTCTTTCAGTAGCTATATGTTTATTTTGGCTAGTTATAAGTGGCATGTAAATAGGGGTTTGGTATACGCATGTTGGTGATCATCCATTCATGTTTTGTGCCATTTGAATTATGAAATATGTGTATTGATGTAAATCCTTAATGGTATTTTGGTTGGATTGGTATGTGATGGCATAGGTGTGCTTGAAACTTAATGCATTGTTGGTTTTTTGAATTGGTATATACATGATAGGTTAATTGGTGAAAATCAATTGGTGATAATTTGGCATTAGAAGGCTTGGTATAAATGGTTGATTATAGCATATGTTAGTTAGAAATTATTGGATGTTTGAATAAGTTTAATATCTTGATTATGTCTTGTTTTGGATGGTTGTTTTTTATGTTGAAATGCTGTATTAATGACGGCACATAGGTTGATTGAGAATTGATATGTTTTGGCACAATTTGAATAGGTTTGAATGTTGGTTAATGTAGAGCTTGAAGCCTAAGTTTTGGTATGTGAAATAGCTTGTGTTTGAAGATATTTTTAGGCACACATAGCCTGTGACATGATCTATCACACGGCTGTATGCCCCACACGGTTGTATAACACGATCATGTTCCCCACACGGTTGTATAACACAGTCGTGTGGTTCTTTTGTTTTTGGTGCAAGTTTGTCCACACGGTTACAATGAGTTACACAGCTTAGGGACACGGCCGTGTAACCCAAGTTTACACGGTCATAGAGAGTTACACAGTTTGGCCACGACCATGTTTAGAAGTCACATGGGCTAAGCCTTGTCACACGGTTGTGTGACCCTTGTTTACAATTTTTACTCAAAATTTTGTAGAAGTTTCATTTTAATCCAGAGTGATCCTGGTCTATTTTAAATGTTCAGTAAGCTTAATTGAAGTCCTATTTGATCAAATAACATGGAAACTTATTTTAATTAAATTATGAAATGATCTATTTGGTTATTTATGAATGGTTAGTGAATAGTGTTAACATTTTAAGGTCGTAATACCTTATAGCTCAGGTCGAACATCCGGACCGGGTACAAGGTGTTACAACTTCATGCTCCTCCTCCAAGTGAAAGCATTACTTTAATCCCTTTTTTTAGGCATGATTTTATATTGGAGCTTAAACTGGTGCATCCATTGGTACAAGGATCACAATGACGGCAAGGTTGATCATTGGAGTCTAACCATTGCTGAATGTCGGAAAGAATGCTATGTTCACAAAGTCGCAGTTTCTTGTTGCACATGTCCCAGCCAATGTGCCCTCGTTTCCATTCTAACCCTAGTTGATTGCGATGCCACCGGCATCAATACCCGAAAGTAACATCATCAAAAGCACTGAGCCAATGAGTGCAAGTGATATAGCAGACTTAATAGCCATCTTTTTTCTTTGGATGATCTCCAAAGTGCTTGATCAATTGTTTTTGGTGCATAAAGTGTTCATAGAACCATATTTTTTTGTTAGAGTTGTGTGACCCGAATCCCATCAATTGTTAAAGAAATAAAATAGAGAGGCAAAATAAGGGGATCTATGAAGGCAAAGGATCGAGGGCCGAATCTATATAGGACTATGCTTCTTCTATTTGACATTGACTATAACAAGGTTGTTTAACCCTTAAATAGATGTAGTCGAACTCCTATTATATTGTTTGTTTTTTTAACATAGTGAATTTCTCCTCTTCTACCCATGGGTTTTCCCAATAAGTGTTTTCCACGTAAAATTTATGTGTTTTTATTTTTCTTTTTTATTGCTTTGCGATTATTCCTACTGTCATTATCGATGTTGATTATAACATTTTTTATACATGATAATGTACATAGACGGATGCCTACTTCCAACAATGTCTGGATAAATTTGATGGCCGTAGATTAACGCAGATGATAATTCATCAGAAGTTAAATGAAGGTTCAAAATCTTTGAATGACTGCTGAAATATGCATGACACGATTTGGTTTTTAGGTATTATTTTGCTACTTTGGTAGTTTATGTTTGTTTGCTTCCGTGAAATGGTTGTTTGTGATGAGTGATGGATCCATTGAATTAATCTCTAGTATATGACTACTGTTTTGGGGAGTTTATAGAAGGAAAGTTTCATATATATCATTAGCAGTATATGATTGGACACTTTCAGACATGACAAAAGATAGAAACATTATAAAGTGTAAGAAGATGAAGCTAACATAGTGGTCATTAACTCATCATTTCTTGCATTGGATCATATAATTGTTTTGCCTTTTTATTGCCAACATGTTTATGAATGTAAGTTATGTAAATGACAGAAACCTAACTGTCTGTAACCTAAAATTAGTTGGGGAAAGAATACTTGAGTTCGTTCAAACTAGGAATCAGCTGAACAACTTCAATATCATGGCTTATATATAAGATTATTTTAGCTTTATTTTTTTAAAAAAATAAATTTATTTACAGATTAGATTGGGCCGGTTCAATTTTTTTTATTATCTAATCTGATTTTTTTATTTGACTAGAGTATGGAAAGTAACTTGTAATTTAGAACATAAATGATAATATTTTTATTTTATTTATTAAAATATAACTTATAATTTTAATTATAATATTTTTATTTTTTTATTTATTGAAAATTGATATTATGCTTTGTGAATATTTCTGGAAAAAGAAACTTGTATTAATGTAAATATTGTTATGCAAAAATAAAAACAATTTGTGAAATTTCTAACAAAAAGGCCAAAGGCCCAAAATAAATTCCATTAAACTGGGCTAAAACCTAAAAGAAAGGTTTTATTTTTAATTGCCTTTAATAGATATAGCTGAAAATTTCTGGAATTCTTCTACGAGCAACTCATATAGCCACGTGTCAGTAACCCATTTCTTCTCAAAAAACCCTAAACCCCTGAGCCTCCCTACAAAACCCAGGGCCAAAATCTTACAACATCAGTTTTCCATTTTCATCTATCGAAAGCCTCCAAAATTTGCATCAATGGCAACAACAGCAGCTGCAGTTAGAAGAAATCTGCTGAAAAACAGCAAGTCCTTACTCCAGATTCTACGTGGCCAAATCATTGGTCGGTCCAATGTTACTGCAAATCTCAAGAACGTAGCCAAAGATCGTCAGGTTGTTGAATCATTGTTAGTTTCTAACCAAAAAGTACATGCCCAAATGCCCATTTTTAATTTCCCTGAAATGGGTTCTGTTTTCGGGTCTTCTGGATGGCAGAGCCTGGTGGGGAAAAGTGTTACTCATGGGATGGATGGTCTCGTTTTCGAGGCTCGTGGGAAGGGCGTGGTGCAGGACGATGATGATATGGATAACAAGTTTGATGATGATGACGATGAAGAGTTTGATGATGATGATGAAGGCGAGTTTGTAGATGATGAGTTTGACGACGATGATGAGGATGACGACGACGACGACGATGATGGTGGCAAGTACAAGGACAAGTTTTAAGGATTTTGATTATGGCGATAAAACTTCATAAGAAAAAAAGAAAGGAAAATGCTGTGTATTTTTATTACTAGTATTTTACTATGTTATTTCTTCAATTTTGTTCTGGTTAAAACTTAAGGCTTAAGCCATGTCTATTATTTTCCTTGTGCTGGTAATGGTAAGAGATGCTAATCCAAATTCTACAAAAGGTCACAGTTTTAGAAGTGGTTGGATCCGAATTTTCATTTTCATGCCACTCTGTTCTGCTTTAGTTTGTGTTTTGATCTTAAACATACTTAAACTGTTCATTAACGGCTTAAAAGATTGGATGTTCTGTTTTTCAGTACATCCTTTCTTGAAACACAGCATGTAGTTAGTTTAAGTTCCAAGTTTTTTTTTTTAAATGAATCCTGAAAAAATTGAGTAAATTTCTCAAAAATGCCCATTTTTTTAAAAAAAATTATTGGATTAGACCGATTTTTAGAAAAATTACGGGATTAGACCGAAAACACAAAAATACTTTCAGTTAGAAGCGGATTTGCATAAAAACACTTCCAGTTAAAAAAGTGTTTTCCTTCCTTCTGGTCCTAGAGTTTTTGTTTTTGTTAAAGTAGGATTTTGTAGGTTTCGGTGGTTTAAAGGGTTTTTTTTTTATATATTTTTTAAGTTTTTTTATATATTCTTTAAATTTTTTATAATTTTTTGAGATGTAAAGTTAATAATTATTTAATTCAATATTTACAACAATCATATATTCAAATTGTAAAATTTTATTCGATTTAAAATTGAAACTCGAACTACTCAATTCTATTAACTCTTAGCTTATAATTTTTTTTCGGTTTTTTTGGAATGCAATTGAGTTTTGATTAATTTTTTTTTAAGGGAGGTTGAGGTCGATCAGATTTTTCAATGCATTTTTTTCAAACTTTCAGTGTATTTTTTTATGGGAGGTTGAGGTCGATCTAATTTCTTTAGAAAATATTATCCTGGAAATCCCGGGATATCTGATTAGTGAGTGAGAAATTGTATGAGTTGAAAGTGGTAGAGAAAAAACGCTCCACATAGGATGCATTTTCAATGCGCTGTTAGAAAAAGGCGTTGAATTGCCACATAGGTCCTACGTGGAGCGTTTTTCCCTCTACCAAATTCAACGCATTCAAACTTCTCATTCACCTGGAAATTTTTTTTGAATCAATTGCCACTCACCCCAGCTCTATAAAAGGATGGCTTTCAGCATTGAGTGGCATAAGGCAATTTCAAGCAAACAAAATTGCAAGAAGAATTGGAAGAAGAGGAAGTTCGTAAGGCATTTCATAAGGCATAATTTGGAGCAACCACGCAATTGCATCAAGTAATAATCAGTTTTTGTTGTTTATATATAATTACAACACTATTATTCTGCATAATGTTTTTGTTTCGAATATGTGGAACAGGTTATTTCGTTGAAAATAAGTGGATGAATTAATGCTATTATTTATTACAACAGCGAAGTCTGTGAAACCAATAATTAAATCGATTTTTTATCGGAGAACACAACACAGTTGGCTTTTAACTCAAACATACAATTATCGGAGTTGCGTGAAAGAATTAGGCAAAAAATTGCCGGATCCAACTAGATGAGAGTATCGTCATTGAAATATCGATTTTGTGCTTCGGTCGACCCCGTCAAATCTGACGTTTTCGATATCAAAGGGGCAAGGGAGATGGAGGCGATAATGCAGACATATATCGCTAGTGGATCACCAATACTCGAGTTATATACAAATTTTGCAAACACGGATGAATGCACTCGGAGGTCGACATATGTTCTAGTTCGAGAGGCTGGAACAAAAGAACAATCCAAGAGTCTAATGGCGCAATTGTACGGTGGGTTCACGACTTTGTTAGAAAGTTCCCATTATGATATCCTGGAATCATCAATAGGAAGATACTAATCAGTTTCAGCCCTAGATTTCAACCACGGCAGACATAACGTCCAACAGTCAGGGTTTGGTGATAACATAGAATACTGGACCCCGGCATGACACTCAATTAGTGATTTTGATTTGAACTTCAATCAGCCAATGTTCAATGATGAGAACACTTACAGGGGAATAGCATCAAGTTCCAATGGTTAGCAATCAGCAAGTGATTTTGGTTGTTTCGACAACTATACAAAGAAGGATGATGTACTCTCTACAACGTCCATCGACAAGGGGACATCAAACCCTGGAGATGCTGGTGGGGTTGAGAATGAAGATGGCACTGAATCCACTGCCAATCCAATCCAGGAGCTCGGGGCTGATAGTTTGAAAATTGCATTATTTTTTTAACCAAAGCCGATTCTAACTGAACCAGAAAATGAAGGTTCAAACGTTGAAGGTTCAGGCGAAGATGCCAAAAAAGATCCACAGTTCAAAGCATACTCACCTCTGACCCACATGCATAATGTGGACCTATCAGCAGAAGATTGATTGGATTTTGCAGAACTACAACACAAAAGATCGGGCCATACGAGTTCTTTGTTGGATTCGACTGATTTAGAAGTGGAGAAGGATTTTCCTTTAAATATGGTTTTGTCACTACAGTGAAGTGATACAGCATCAAGAATGTGGTAAACTTCCACGCTGTTAAATCTTGATTTGACAAGTTCAAGGCGAAATACACAATGCGAGATAACAATTGTGCATGAAAAATCATGGCTTTTGTTAAGAAGAAAATGGGGTTGTGGACCATAAATAAATATATCACTCCACATATGTGTGTTTCCGTGGGTACTGCATCAAGACTGTCTTATATTTGGGGTGTTAAATTTGTAATTTTAAAGTACTAGTGTTGTTGCAGGTATTTTACAAGATCATCTGAAATTAGACGCGGAGATTATCGTGAACATAATACTACCTATAGGAAAAGCGAGTCCCGAGATTGTTGTGTCGATTTTAATTACAAATATTTGTAACAAGTTTGATTACACACCGTAGTACCACAAGGCGTAGATCACAAAGCAAAAGGTATTGGAGATTATACATAATGGGTGGGATGCTTCGTACAATGATTTGTGATAATGGTATCAAGTACTAGAAAAGTACACTCCAGGTTGCGTAACCAATCTGGAAACGATGCCTGCGCACTACAACGATCGGTTGCTCCATGGATGCCGAGTGTTCTATCATTTCTTCAGGACTTTCAAGCAATGTCGATAGGCATTCTAGTACCGTAAGCCACTAGTATAAATCGATGGTATCATTATGTACGAGAGATATACGCATCGATTGTTGTTGACTGTAGTATCGTATGACAATTGGAAAATCCTATCAATGGTCTTTACAATAACGCTGGGTCAGTAGACGGTTGAGATTTTTTCTTGTCTAGGTTGAGGAGGCATGTTTGCCCCCAACCTGATATATGCGTCATCTCCTATAGGGGACCTAGAATACTGGTCGCAATTGAACGGCAAGGATCCTTTTGGAATCGCACACACCATAGGTATTGTTTTAAACATATTGCGACGAACTATCATGGACAATATGATTCTAAAGCTCAACGTGCACAAGTGATCAACATGGGTATGTATTCGCCGCTTCAATTGTATGATATTTAACCGGTCAGTAGATGTTGGGCATTATGGATAAACTATTCACTTTTCTCGACAGGGTACGAGCTCTTCAAATACCGTTTCCATGAAATGTTGGAAAACTTATGGGCCATTAACAGTACCGGGGCGAGGTACCATTCTAACATACCATTCGATCAATGGACACAATCGTATGACGGGGGTCTACGTTATGGGCACATGACGACAAACCTAACGCAATGCATCAATTCCATATTGGGGGGAACGCATCATTTGTCGATAACCTTGATTGTCAAAGAAACATATTTCTATTTGGCTGAAATTTTTCCAAAGTGAGCGGAATAATATGTTGGACAGATGAAGGGCGGAATAAAATGAGCGAACTGTATGCATCTAGTGTGTCATTTGCACGAAGATCTATTGTTTCGAGTTACTGAGTTTGATAGACTCGACCAGGGTATTGTTAGGGGAGCATACTGTGTACACCTGAGACAACAGACCTGCAAGTATAGGAGATTTGACGTACTTCATTTTCCATGAGCTTATACAATTGCAGCACGTAGCAATATAAATTTGGATCACATGAGTTTTGTGGACGAAGTGTACAAACTAGAATACATGTATAACGTGTGGCGAAACATATTTCCACTAGTCCCAGATGAAAGTATGTGGTTGTTGGTATTGAGTGTTCCATTCAAGTTGTTACCTAATAAATCATTGCGTCGCAAACTAAAAGGACAACTGACATTTACTTAGATACGCAACAAAATGGATATTCGGGAAAAGACAAATCAACTAAGGTTATGCAGGTGGTGTAGGAACCCAGTGCATACAATGTTGTCATGTCTACACCAACGGGATAATATAAGGACAACACCTCATTAACTGATTTACTAATTTTTTTTAACCGAAATCTATTTGTTAATTTTTTCCATTCATATTCAATTTTTTTTTTTGTAATTTGTGAACAGTATTTTTATTATACTATAGAATATAATACAATACACAACTTTGTTCTATTTTTCTTGTGCATACTTGATTTAATAACATAAAATGACAACGACAACCAATTTTGATACAAAAACAATATTTATTTTAAAATATTTCATATCCAATATTGATACAATCTTATCGACTATAACTCAGCTAAATAATTAAAATTTACATGAGAAGTACAAAAAATAAAATCACTCATTCGTATTCTTGATTGGAATATGTGCCGCAACAGGGTGGTCGTCGATTGCGAGCTGGATTTCTTCTTGGTTCAAGCTAAATATCAACCTCCTCGTCTTCATCATTACTTCTACGCTCGGGTACATGTTGTGGTCTCAGTTTCTCATCTTTTTCGCCTCGTTCGTGGTTGATTATGGAGTGATCCTCGGTTGCCGTAGTGTATCCTATATTCTAGGAACAAATGGCTGCGAAGATGATCCACTTTAGTAGAACAATGATCCTAGAGGTGTTTGCAACACCATCAATATAGGTTTATAACAATATTGTGTCTTATAATCGGTGGCAGAACAATCAGACTTTTGGTTAGTACCTCAAACATAGACGACCTATACGTAATTATCGGAATCGTCGTCGTCTAAAATGTCGATGGCATCGGTGTATAATATATTTGGGACGGAGGTGGTGGTCTAAAAATAAAACCTGTCATTGATGTAAAAACAGACAAATGTGGTGTAAGATGTAGTGTTTGTGTAAAAATGACGAGGTTAGTGAAAGTACCAGAATAAGTCAAGCCATACTGATCGGGAGTTGGTGCAACCATCGGTGTCGGTTCTTGCATTGGTGTAAATGATGGACCCACCTCGGTAGCTGCTCTAGGCCTTGGATGCCTAGGCGCCCATCGTGGCCTCCTTGTACTATATTGCCTACCCCTTGCCTCTTTCTCTAGTAGATATGACTTGCCATGGTGTCAAACCATGGCATGTACTCCGGATCGCAGGTTAATTGTGGAGCGATAATGGCCTCGCGAGTAGGTAAAAACTCGTACCTATTGTTCCAAAAGTTGATATATTTCACGTGAAATGTAGGCAAATTTTCATATGTTCTCCCCTGCAAGTCGATATGGTGCAGATCTTTGATATTTTGGGGTACCGACAGAATCATTTGCCCAAACCCGAATTGCCTCATAACTATATCTGATTCGTTCATCTCTACCGTAGTGTACACTACCAATGGCACCTTCACGTGGCAGATGTTGAGATTCACCAATAATTCGGACGAGATGCATTTTTTAATTCTCAAATTAGAGTATGGCGTCTATTCAAACTATATTAAAATAATAAAAAATTTAGTTATATATACTATTAATTTTTAAATCAATTGCGTTTATATTATATAATTCAAATTTAAAAAATACATACCTCATCTTTCAAACATTGAGCTAATAGTAGTCGTATATCGTGAAGCTCCTCTGGTAGTCCCACGTAACTCAGCCCATGGTTTCACCTATTGAATTAATATGTTAATGCAATAATTTAAAATTTAAACAATTTTATTATGGAAAATATAAGGTTAAATATAAAATTGGTACCCGAACTTGTCCACTTCTCCCATATTGGTACCGATGGGTTTTTTGTCTCAAATATGTACCCGAACTTTTTTTTCTATCCACTAGTTTGGTACTTGAGACTAACGCTGTTACCTTTTTTACTGACGTGGCAACATTGACCAATCGCATACTGCCACGTGGCATCTTATTTGGCATTCTTTTTATTTTTTTTATTTTTCCTCTTTTTCTTTTTCTTTTTTCTGGGTGTGGCTCTTCTTCAACTTGGGTTTTCCCTTTAACCCCTATTTTTGTTTATAACGTTGAATTTTTGAAACTTGGGTTTTCCCTTAACTCTCATTTTTATTTATTATTATTTGGGTTTGGATGCTATAGGCTCTATTTTACCTTTGTGTTATCACAATT
This sequence comes from Gossypium bickii, assembly GCA_025503065.1. Taxonomy (NCBI): domain Eukaryota; kingdom Viridiplantae; phylum Streptophyta; class Magnoliopsida; order Malvales; family Malvaceae; genus Gossypium; species Gossypium bickii. The sequence goes on from CP106709.1 coordinate 20,462,672, forward strand.
TTTGTGACAGACAAGGACATTTTCAAGCGGGAAAATGTTAGAGAAACTAGACAAAGTTCAGAGGAAAGGATATGGTCATTGATATTATCAAAAATAATATATATACATAAGATTATAATAGTGGATTAAGAATTCCCTTTTGAAGATATTTTTAGATCCCATCACACCCTGTTTCTAATAAAGTAGATTAAAAGCTTCATAAATTCACGAATCAAAATTTTACTTAGGATATGAACAACTTACAACATTTTTTAGAATAACAATGTTGAAAAAAGTATAAGAGTTTTCATCAACATCTTCGTCATGGAATCTGAAAGCCGTGTTAACTCTTCAATAGCTTCCATTTCTTTTTTAATCTAAAGATTTGTTTCCTCTTTTGGAACAATCAAAATCAAACAGAGTAATAAAGAAGACTAATCAATTAAACAATAGATCATAGCAAAATCAATGGTGGTGTAAATATCTAGAGCAACAATGACATGACATGAAAAATCAACCAAAAAAGAGGATGGCAAGCTAAACCCCCTTTTTTGGTTGATTTTTAAGACAATGTCGTTGGTCGAAAAGCCCACCGGAGGAGGTCGGATGGTGACCTAACAGCGGTGTAGAAGCAGAAAAAGAAAAATGAAGAACAGGGATAAGAAAGATGAAAGATAATAAAGAAAAAAGAATAAGGAAGATGAAAGATGAAGAACAGAAAAAGAGGGGCGAGAAAAAGAAAAAGATGCAAATAGCAGTCCACATGGCGGCACACAATTGGTCAACGCTGCCACGTCAACAAAAAAGTAACAGCATTAGTCTCAGGTACCAACCTAGTGGTAGGAAAAAAAATTCGAGTACCAATCTGAGAAAAACAACCATAGGTACCAATCTAGGAGAAGTGGACAGGTTTGGGTACTAATTTTATATTTAACCCATAAATATATTATCTAATGAACTTTACCCTTTTACGAGTAAGAATGTATAAGGGTAGTCCACTCAAGGACGTAAAAATGGCAGTCGGTACCACGCCCATTATTGCAGTAGTAGCATGGAACCACCGATTTTAATTTTTTATGGTTCCATTGCTCGACACATCTCCCGGTACAACGTCGCGAACAAGTTTGGCCCCCAACTGAGTTCGTCCGCTTCTCTAAAGTCTACGAGTTTTAGCAACCACCCTAAATGGACAGGATTTCGTGATTTATCGGGCATGAAGAGATCCTCGATTATCATAAGAATGTACGCCCGAGCGTATTGTTCTCTTTGGACTTCACTCGGTTCTGCATAGAGCCCACCAAAATTTCTTTTCATCCAATTCATATCTACCGAGGTTCCATAAATCGTTTCCGAAACCCTCCCCAAAAGTTGCTCACATACATCTCTCTAATCGGTTGCGACAACTGACTCAGTCACTACTGGCCCATCCACCAGTAACCCGAGTTATAACTACACGTCCTCGAGTGTGATAGTACACTCGCTATATGGAATATGGAATGTATGCGTCTCGGGTCTCTACCTTTCCACCAATGCGCTTACAAGTGTGGGGTCCAATTTACACCCCCTACCCATACGGGCCATGTGCAAAAATCCCGCATCTCTCAAGTATGGTTCGATTAAGGACGATGAAGGAGCGAGTAGATTATGAATATATGTCTCCAAAATCCTATCATCATACTATATATAAAATACAAAATATTAAACTTTATTATAATAAGAAAACATTTAGATTAAATAAGATTAAATATAATAAAAAAATTTCTTACCATTTACAATTGATCGGCCGAAATGTGCTTATTATCTAAACGAAATAGAGATTTTGTCGTTACTAATTTCGAAAAATACGAAATAAATTGTAATAGAATAAATAATTTAAAAAAGACCTTAATACAATTTTAATAAAAAAAAAAAGGGTTGAGAGAAGAATAAATATTGAGTAAGAAAATAATAGGGAATTGAGAGAAATTTGAAAGAGATTTGAGAATGTGAGAGAGAGATAGTTGAGATTGAGTTGAAAAAAAGAAGAAGAAAGGAAATGGGGGGTATATATATATATATATATATATATATATATATATATATATATATATATAAGCCATTAGTGAGAGGTCAATGGCTATTTAAATAGTCGTTTGAGTAGGATAGACGTTGTGGAAAATGCTTACAGCTGGAAGTGTTTTTAGTTGATGGGGTAAAAAATGCATCCAACTAGAAGTGTTTTCTTGTAAATTCATTGAAAACGCTTCCAGTTGAAAGTTTTTTCATTATTTTAGCCTAACTTAGTAAGTTCTCCAAAAATTAGCCTAATTCGATAACTTAAAAAAAAGAAAAGAAAGACATTTTTGAGAAATTGACCCGAAAATATTGAGGGCATTCTGTGTTTATATAATCAAAATTGTAGTGAGGATGATGCAAAATAAGGGATATGTTATTTCCTTTCAAAATACATAGATCTAAAATCATACCTTGAAACAGTTGCAGAGGAGACAAGTGTAGTAAAGGCCTGACTCCTGAGGACCCTAATAACTTATATTAAGAATTTATATATTTAGAAAATACATATTTAAAATTAACGTTTAAAAAATTATATTTCTTTTAAACACATAAATATATCACATTAAAATATTAAAATATATAATTTTTTATTAACTTTTTTTAAAAAAATAAAATACTATTAAATAATATAATTTATTGACTTATGAGTAAAAAACTTTCAATAAAAAATTAAAAAATCAATTAATTTCTCAATAAAATTTAGACCTTCTGTTAATTTGGTCAAGTTTCACGTTGGATGACAGATCAATTGGATGAATATCATACTGATGTGGAAAAATTGGATTTTTTACCTAAATAATATTAAAAAAATAACTTATTATAAAAAAGTATAAAAAATAGAATAATTACGAAAATAGGTATTTGTTATCGTATTTTGACAGTGCCACATGACATATTGGTGGCACTAGACTAAAATGTGATGATCTAAAAACTCTAGGAACCTTATATGCAAATTCCAATTTTAATTAGGTACCGAAAAAACTCTTGAAAGGTGCGGACCAAATTTTAAAAGGGTAAATTGCACTCTAAATCCCCTTATTTATTATTAATTTTTATCTTCTTTTAATACCAAAAATAGATTCACCTCTTATCAATTAGTTTAAAATATTTTTCTACCAAAAAGGATTTTTGTAAGTAAGCCGATTCTAACTCAAAATAAAAATTTATTTCCAGTTAGAATCGGCTTACTTACAAAAATAGTTTTTGGTAGATAAACTTTTTGCACTAATTGATAAGAGGTCAATCTATTTTTAGTATTAAAGGAGGATAAAAATTAATAATAAATAATGAGGTTTAGGGTGCAATTTACCCTTTTAAAATTTGGTGCCGCCATGGGCGCCATCCTTTTGAAGCATTTTCTCAGCGCCTAATAAAACGGGAAATTTTCATATAAGGTCCCTGGATTTTTTAGATCATCACATTTTAGTCTGGTTCTTCATATAACTGTAGCAAATGTCTATTTTTGTAATTATTCTATTTTCTATACCTTTTTTGTAATTAATTATTATTTGAGTAAAAAACTCGGAAAAATTCCATCTCAACTAATATTTTTTTAAATTAAAAATTCTAAAAAATTATTTTTGAAATAATTATTTAAAATCTTTTTAATATATGAAACTTTCCTTCTATAAACTCACCAAAACAGCAGTCATACACTGGAGATTAATTCAAATGGATCCATCACTCATCACAAACAGCCATTTCATGGAAACAAACAATCATAAACTACCAAAATAGCAAAATAATACCTAAAAACCAAATCATGTCATGCATATTTCAGCAGTCATTCAAAGATTTTGAACCTTCGTTTAATTTATGATGAATTATCATCTGCGTTAATCTACATCCATCAAATTTATCCATACATTGTTGGAAGTGGGCATCTGTTTATGTCAATTATCAGCTATAAAAGAGAAGGTTCTATGAACACTTTATGCACCGAAAACTATTCATCAAACACTTGGAGATATATCATTCAAAGAAAAAAATATATATGTCTCTTAGATCTGCTATCTCACTTACACTGATTGGCTCAGTGCTTTTGATGATGCTACTTTCAGGTATTGATGCCGCTGGCATCGCAATCTACTGGGGTCAGAATGGAAACGAGGGCACATTGGCTGAGACTTGCGCAACAGGCAACTACGACTTTGTGAACATAGCATTCCTTCCGACATTCGGCAATGGCCAGACTCCAATGATCAACCTTGCTGGTCATTGTGATCCTTATACCAATGGATGCACCGGTTTAAGCTCCGACATCAAATCATGCCAAGCAAAAGGGATTAAAGTAATGCTTTCACTTGGAGGAGGAGCAGGAAGCTATTACCTCACCTCATCAAAGGATGCTCGACAGGTCGCGACATATTTGTGGAACAATTTCTTGGGGGGGGACAATCTGCGTCCCGTCCTTTTGGTGATGCGGCCTTGGACGGAATCGATTTTGATATCGAAGGTGGAACGAACCAACATTGGGGTGATCTTGCAAGGTACCTTTCAAGGTATAGCAAAAACGGTAAGAAAGTATACTTGACAGCAGCCCCTCAGTGTCCATTCCCTGATGCTTGGATTGGGGATGCCCGCCCTTAAAACTGACCTTTTTGACTATGTTTGGGTACAATTTTACAACAACCCTCAATGCCAATACACGAAAGGCGATATTAAGAACCTGGAAGATGCATGGAAGCAATGGACTACAGATGTTAATGCAACCCAAATTTTCTTAGGACTTCCTGCATCACCTGAAGCAGCTGGTAGCGGCTTTATACCAGTGTCAGATCTTACTTCACAAGTACTTCCGGCCATCAAAGGTTCGGCAAAGTATGGCGGGGTGATGCTGTGGTCAAAGTACTATGATAATCAAAGTGGATATAGTTCTGCCATTAAGAATGATGTGTAGAAGAGGTTGTCTCTTCGATGTCTTTGTGTTTATATTTTAATGTAATGGAAACCTGATACCAGAGTTGTGAATTGATCATTCAAAACCTATGTTTCATAAATCCAAGAAAAGTGACCTGAAATTACCAACGACTTACATGTATGCATAATGCATGTACCACGTTGGATCATGGTGTTCCAAATGGCCAAATGTTAATACAGAATGGTTATAGATATTGAGATTAAAACTCATACATATTTTTATCACCAAAAAAAAAAAAAAAAAAACTCGTACATATTTGACGTCTCTTTTTAATAAGGACTTCATAATCTATTGGTATAACTAGACTATGTTTCAGGCTCATAATCACGTATATTTATTTAACTAGTCTTGTAATGGCCTAAATTCAAGATTATCGGAATAATGGTTTCGCAACCATAAATCCGATTTAAATAGAAATTTATTTCAATATGTTTGCATGAGTCTTTATATGATAGGAAATATTTTTATAAATATTTATAAAATGTTAGTAATGCGGTATTAAACTTTCGTTAGAAAATTTTAACGTTTGGGTAGGTAATTAAATGAAAAGGACTAAATTGAAATGAAAGTAAAAGTTTAATTATAGATTAAAAGAAAGTATAAAGGACCAAAATGGCAATTAAGCCATTTTGTCTAGATTGAATGGTGAATTGAAGAAAAATCTGAGATTTTTAGTTTATTATTATATTATTATATTATTATATTATTATATTATTATATATATATATATATAAAGAAAGAGAAAAGAAACAAAAGAGATAGAAACAGAAAAGAAACAGAGAGCAAACGTGAAAGAAGAAAGAAAAAGAGAAAGAAAGAAGAAAAGGAAAATTAAAAGTTTGAAGCTTGGAGTTTAATTTGGTAAGTTAATTTAGTCCTTTTTCTTTTAATTTTGATGCTTTATAAGTTTTAGAACAAAGTTTTGATGAATTTAAGTTGAAATTTTTGAAGTTTCAGAGTTTTTGAATATAGCATATGATGAATAAAATGATGAATTAGTGGTTTAATTGAAAGAATTTGAAGTTAGAATTGGGTAAAGGATTTAATTGTAAAAAAATAAGCTATAACAAAACTGTTTTGGACAGCAGCAGTAGAGTAAGTTTGAAAAATCAATAAAATTCGTAGAAGTGGAATTAGAAGTTGAATGAGATATGAAATTAAAGCTTAGTTAGTCTATTTTCATATGAAAGAAACATGGAAAGCAAAGGAATTCTGTAATTTGAGATATTTATATTTTTGTAAGACTGATCCAGAGGGATTTCGGGATCCCCTGTTCTGACTTTAAAAAATCATAAAAAAATTGGAGAAAAATAATTAGGGACTTAACTTTATATGTTTAGAATTCTGAATGAGTCTATTTTCAAATGAAATAAATAAGAAGGTCATATGAATTCTGTATGAAGAGTAATTTGATTCGTAGTGAAGAGAGGTCAGAACAGTCAAACAGTGAAACAGGGGAAATTTTAAGAATAATCTGGTATTGATTGGCCATACCAAAAATTCTGAAAATTTTATGAGAAGAAGATATGTGAGTCTAGTTTCAGGGAAAATTAACGGTTCTTCGTTTGGAGCTCTGTAGCTCGAGAAATAAATAATTTAGTGACTGTGACTCAAGTAGACAGCTTTGAATAAGCTAAAAATAATAATAGAATTATAGAAAATGCTACATGTGAACATGAAATGTATTGAATTGATGATTGGATTTATTTATTTAGATCCGAAAAACTCAAATACAAAGCTAGATCGAGGAAAGGAAAAGTCCCGGATTAGTAGATTTTATAAGCGAACTAGTATCGAGGTAAGTTCATGTAACTTGAATTATATTGTTAAATGCTTGAAATGTATGTTATTGATGTGAATATAATTTGAATGTTCATTGTATGAAAATTGATGATACATTGGTATATTTGATAAAAAAGGAAGAAATCCCGGTTGAATGAAAGGAAAAATTCGATGGATCTCTACGAAAAGGAATTGTGGTAAAAAGGATCTAGCCGGACGGGTGATCCTATCTGATATAGCCCTCCCAGAAGAATATGTGGAAAATGGATTTGCTTGGACGGGTAATCCGAATTAAGTGCAATTTAGCTTGGGTAGTAATTGGATCCAAGCTCATTAGAGTAATTGTCGTTGTGGGATTTGCCTGGTGGTAATCTCGACAATACTCTATGAGTTTATATTACAGGATTTAGCTGGGTAGTAATCCTTTGTAAAGATGAGGTTCGTGAGAGTGTGCTCTCTGAAATGAAAATGTGCGCACATGAATATGAATTGACGGACCGGATTTGTACACAAAAGTGTACCTCTAAAAATCCATCGAAATTTCGAGTAATTCAACGGGATAAATATGGAAAAATAACAAGGAAATGAAAATCATAGTATTGATGAGCTCATCAATCATGGTGTGTATATTATTGATATATGGAAATTAATGAACTAACTTGAATGTTGAGCTTGTGCATGTTAGGGTATTAATGCATTGAATGGATATATGAATGCTTATTACATTGTATTGAAAATATTAGGTAAGTATAATTCTTGTTACATGGGCTTACTAAGCACAAAGTGCTTACTCATTTTCCTTTCCCTTGTTTTGTAGTGTTAAGAGCTCGGAGGTCGAATCGGTGGGAGACTCATCACACTATCACTTGATATTTCGGTATTTAAAGAAATTTTAGTTTGGAAATGAATGGCATGTATAAGCTAATAAAATAAATGTTAATATGAAATGAATATAAGGTTAGCCATGATATGGCTTATGTGTTGAAGTTATTTTATAAATATGCATGAATTTTATTTTGAAAATATGTTGAATTAGAATGGTTTCGGTTTTAAAAAAAAAAAAAAGAAAAATTTGTAAACTCTGGTAATGCCTCGTACCTTATTACGATAACGAATACGGTAGGGGGTGTTACATTTGTTGGTATCGAGCTACAGTTTAGCTTGGTTCTAGGACCGATATAGCGAATCTGGATTAGCTATACATGCCATTTAAATTATTTTTGATAGTGTGATATCTCCTAACCATTTAAATTGTGTTTTCTTATAGTAATGTCATCGTGAGCTCAATCTGAGAGAAAGTGGGAGTCATGCTCGGCTTCAATACAAAAGAAGAAACTAGCGAGAGAAGGCCGGTATAGAGGGTCAAGGAGGAGGAGGCAAAAATAGCCTTCTTTCAAATGATGAATGAATGGTTTACCCAATATATAAGAACTAACCCTACAATGCAGCAAACTCAAGCTCCCCATACGTTTCCTCCACGGTTCAGAGATTCCACACAGTGCAGTGCTGAATCTGTCGAGAAAAGGAAAAGCTCGGTCGATAAAATCCGAAAATATAAATAAGAAGAATTTGAGCAGCGATTGATGATGATCCGAAAGAGCTGAATTTTGGTTAGAAAATACTACTCGGGTTTTGGAGGAATTATCTTGCACGCCTGAGAAGAATGTTTGAAATGTCTTTGTTTCACTTTGCTAAAAGACATGACTTATCATTGGTGGAATACTAAAGCTTCAGATTGTTCGAAAGAAGAAATTACATGGGAATTCTTCGCATCGAGTTCAAAAAGAAATATATCACCCAGAGATTCCTTGATCGAGAAAAGAAAAGAATTTCTTGGTGAAACAGGGCAATAGATCAGTATCGAGTATGAAAGAGAATTTGTTCGGTTGAGTAAATATGCTCGAGAATGGGTACAGTCGGAAGCTGAAATGTGCAAACGATTCGAAGAAGGGTTGAATGAAGAAATTAAGCTACTTGTTGGAATTCTTGAAATTCGAGAGTTTGCTACACTAGCAGAACGAGCTTATAAAGCCAGAAGAATGGAGCAAAGAAAAAAAGCAGTGAGAGGAAACTCGAATTTTTAGTAAAAGACCAATGGAAAAATCTCGGTTTTTCTGCTCCAAAGAAATTGAAGAAGTACCGAGATCGTTCTACCTCAACCCTTGGGTATTCGGATAGAGTGCGAGGTTCACAGCGCACTAATTCAAGACCTTCCACTCCATCAGTGACCAGTGTTGGCAGTGTTGGTACCCCTAAGCCGAGATGCCAGTATTGTAATAAAGCTCATTTTGGTGAATGTCGATTTAAGAGCGGGGCATGTTACCGATGTGGTTCTTTTGACCATTTCCTCGAGAGATTGTCGAAGAAAGAAGTGAAAAAGAAGTGAATATATATCGAAGCCAAGTAATCAATCTTGGAGGGGTAGACCATCTCGACCATCCGGTAATGTTAGTGGTAGCCGAGGAGCTACAAAAGATACTACAAGTAGGCCTGAGACACGAGCACCTCCTAGGACATATGTCATGCGTGCGGAGAAGATGCCTCAAAGACACCGATGTTATTCTTGGTACATTTTCTTTACTTGAAAGCGATATTCTTGCATTAATTGATCCGGTTCTACGCATTCATATATATGTGTAAAACTTGCATGCGTTAAAGATTTATCTATTAAACCTCTTGAATTTGTGGTTAAAGTCTCGAACCCCCTTTGGCCAATCTATTTTGGTGGATAAAATTTGTAAAAATTGTCCCTTGATGGTAAGAGGTTATTGTTTCTGGTGATTTGATGTTCGCCATTTGATGAGTTTGATGTGATATTGGGCATGGATTGGTTAACTCAAGGCATGATGCGAGTAAATAAGTAAAATGAAATATATTGTGTTAAAGTGTCGAATGGTGAATTACCGGGTTAAATCCGATCGACGGAGGATTATCGATGTGATTTTGATTATTATTGCTCGAAGTATGTCAAAAAGGGTATGATGCTTTTCTTGCTTATGTATTAGATACTAAGGTATCCGAGTCAAAGATTCAAGCGATGCGGTGGTATGTGAATTTTTCGATGTGTTTCGGAAGAGTTACGGGGTTGCCACGTAAGAAGAAGTGGAATTTTCTATAGATTTGATTTAGGAACTACTCGATTTCCATAGCTCCGTCGAATGGCTCCTACTGAATTAAAGGAATTAAAGACACGATTCTGAGGAACTTGTTGACAGAGGTTTTGTCCGACCGAGTCATTCACCTTGGGGTGCTCGGTTCTGTTTGTGAAAAAGAAAGATGGGTCTTTGAGATTGTGTATTGACTATCGGCGACTCAATAAGGTAACTATAAAGAATAAGTATCCGTTGCCGGATTGATGATTTATTTGATCAAGCTGAAAGGTGCTACTATATTTTCAAAGATTGATCTCCGATCGGGCTACTATCGATTCTGAGTAAAGGAGTCGGATGTGCCAAAGACGACTTTCGAGAACAGTGCACGGGCATTATGAGTTTCTAGTTATGCCATTTGGGTTGACTAATGCACTGCAGTATTTATGGATTTGATGAATCGGATATTGGACCGTACTTAGATAGGTTTGTGGTAGTTTTCATTGATGATATTTTGGTTTATTCTCGAGATGAAGAAGAACATACATGAGAACATTTGAGAATTGTGTTGCAAATTCTGCGAGAGAGAACAATTATATGCTAAATTCGATGAAATGTGAATTTTGGCTTCGAGAAGTGGGTTTTCTTGGACATATTGTATCTCTTTGAAGGCATCGGGGTAGATCAAGTAAAATCTCACTATTGTCAATTGGAGTCCAGAGAAGACCGTATCTCGAAGTTAGAAGTTTCTTGGGTTTAGCTGGTTATTATCGGAGATTTGTACAAGGATTCTCTATGATAGCTTCTCCAATGACTCGATTATTGCGAGAAAGATGTAAAGTTCGAGTGGGTGATGAATGTCGTGAGTTTCAACCGATTGAAAGATCTACTAACGAAAGCACCGATATTAGTGCGGCTGAGCCGGGTAAGGAATTTGTTATTCTGATGATGCCTCATTAAATGGTTTAGGTTGTGTCTTGATGCAAGAAGGTAAAGTAATAGCCTATGCTTCAAGACAACTTAAACCACATGAAAGAAATTATCCAAAGTACATGATCTTGAGTTATTGCTATTGTTTTTGCATTGAAGATATGGCGGCATTACTTATATACGGTGAGAAATGTCATATTTATCACGATCATAAAAGCTTGAAGTATTTGATGACACGAAAGATCTCGAATTTAAGGCAGCGTGGTGGCTTGAATTGATAAAAGACTATGATTTGATTATTGATTATCATCCGGTAAGGCTAATGTTGTGGTGATGCTTTGAGTCGAAAATCTCTGTTTTGCTTTACGAGTTATGAATACCCGATTGTCTTTGATTGATGATGGTTCAATCTTAGCTGAATTGAGAGCTAAACCGACATTTTTACAGCAAATATGTGAAGCTCGGAAGAGTAATGAGAATTCTGAGTTAAGCGGGCACAATGTGAGTCAGTGCGATTCTCGAATTTCAAGTTGGGGTTGGTGATTGTTTATTATTCAGAGGTAGGGTATGTGTACCCAAGAATTTGAGCTCATCTGAGAAGATTTTACACGAGGCTCACGGTGGTACTATGTCCGTACATCCAGGAAGTAATAAAATGTATAATGATTTGAAGAAGATGTCTTGGTGGCGGTATGAAAGCGTGATATTTACGATTTTGTATCAAGATGTTTGATATGTCAACGAGTTAAAGCGAGAACATCAGTACCTTTCGGGGTTACTTGACCAATTACTATACCGGAACAGAAATGGGAAAGAATCACTATGGATTTTGTATCGGGGTTACCGTTGTCTCGAGGAAAAAGATGCTATTTGGGTGATTGTTGACCCGATTGACAAAGTCAGCACACTTTATTCGATGCGTATGGATTATTCTTTAGATAAACTGGCTGAATTGTACATATCTCGAGATTGTCGAAAGTTACATGGAGTGCCTATCTCCATTATATCGAGATAGAGATCCCGATTTACGTCTCGTTTCGGGATAAATTGCAAGAAGCTTTGGGTACTCGGTTGTATTTCGAGATCGCATTTCATCCTCGCAGACGGATGGCCAATCTGAGCGTGTAATTCAAGTATTGGAAGATATGCTTCGATGTTGTATACTAGAGTTTGAAGGTAATTGGGAGAGGTATCTACCTTTGATTGAATTTGCTTACAATAATGATTATCGATCCGGTATTAAAATGGCTCCATATGAAGCTTTGTATGGTAGAAAATGTAGAACACCATTGTATTGGACAGAGCTCGGTGAAAAAAAGATACATGGGGTTGATTTAATCCGGGAAAGCGAAGAAAGTGAAGGTTATTCGGGATAGTTTAAAAGCGACTTCCGATCGCCAAAAATCATATGCCGATCTTAAGCGAAAAGAGATTGAATTTGGTCGGTGACAAGGTATTCTTGAAAGTGTCTCCTTGGAAGAAAGTTCTCGATTCGGTCGAAAGGGTAAATTGAGTCCAAGATTTATCGGGCCATATGAGATCATAGAAAGAATTGGACCGATTAAGCTTATCGGTTGGCATTACCACGAACTTGATAAAATCCATAATGTTTTTCATGTGTCTATGCTACGACGATATCGGTCGAGATCCTTCACATGTTATTTCTCAAGCCAGTGGAGATTCAGCCGGATATGACTTACGGTGAAGAACCGGTCAAGATATTGTACGGGAAACAAAGGAGCTTAGAAAAAAAAAATAAATTTGGTGAAAGTATTGTGGCAAAAGCAGGATTGAGAAGCGACATGGGAACCGAGGAGGAGGCAATGAGGAAACAATATCCAAACCTCTTTCTTTGGTAAGATTTTCGAGGACGAAAATCCTTAAAAAGGGGGAGAGTTGTAATGGCCTAAATTCAAGATTATCGGAATAATGGTTTCGCAACCATAAATCCGATTTAAATAGAAATTTATTTCAATATGTTTGCATGAGTCTTTATATGATAGGAAATATTTTTATAAATATTTATAAAATGTTAGTAATGCGGTATTAAACTTTCGTTAGAAAATTTTAACGTTTGGGTAGGTAATTAAATGAAAAGGACTAAATTGAAATGAAAGTAAAAGTTTAATTATAGATAAAAGAAAGTATAAAGGACCAAAATGGCAATTAAGCCATTTTGTCTAGATTGAATGGTGAATTGAAGAAAAATCTGAGATTTTTAGTTTATTATTATATTATTATATTATTATATTATTATATATAAAGAAAAGAGAAAAGAAACAAAAGAGATAGAAACAGAAAAGAAACAGAGAGCAAACGTGAAAGAAGAAAGAAAAAGAGAAAAGAAAGAAGAAAAGGGAAAATTGAAAGTTTGAAGCTTGGAGTTTAATTTGGTAAGTTAATTTAGTCCTTTTTCTTTTAATTTTGATGTTTTATAAGTTTTAGAACAAAGTTTTGATGAATTTAAGTTGAAATTTTTGAAGTTTTAGAGTTTTTGAATATAGCATATGATGAATAAAATGATGAATTAGTGGTTTAATTGAAAGAATTTGAAGTTAGAATTGGGTAAAGGATTTAATTGTAAAAAAATAAGCTATAACAAAACTGTTTTGGACAGCAGCAGTAGAGTAAGTTTGAAAAATCACTAAAATTCGTAGAAGTGGAATTAGAAGTTGAATGAGATATGAAATTAAAGCTTATTGAGTCTATTTTCATATGAAAGAAACATGGAAAGCAAAGAAATTCTTTAATTTGAGATATTTATATTTTTGTAAGACTGATCCAGAGGGATTTCGGGATCCCCTGTTCTGACTTTGAAAAATCATAAAAAAATTGGAGAAAAATAATTAGGGACTTAACTTTATATGTTTAGAATCCTGAATGAGTCTATTTTCAAATGAAATAAATAAGAAGGTCATATGAATTCTGTATGAAGAGTAATTTGATTCGTAGTGAAGAGAGGTCAGAACAGTCAAACAGTGAAATAGGGGAAATTTTAAGAATAATCTGGTATTGATTGGCCATACCAAAAATTCTGAAAATTTTATGAGAAGAAGATATGTGAGTCTAGTTTCAGGGAAAATTAACGGTTCTTCGTTTGGAGCTCTGTAGCTCGAGAAATAAATAATTTAGTGACTGTGACTCAAGTAGACAGCTTTAAATAAGCTAAAAATAATAATAGAATTATAGAAAATGCTACATGTGAACATGAAATGTATTGAATTGATGATTGGATTTATTTATTTAGATCCGGAAAACTCAAATACAAAGCTAGATCGAGGAAAGGAAAAAGTCCCGGATTAGTAGATTTTATAAACGAACTAGTATCGAGGTAAGTTCATGTAACTTGAATTATATTGTTAAATGCTTGAAATGTATGTTATTGATGTGAATATAATTTGAATGTTCATTGTATGAAAATTGATGATACATTGGTATATTTGATAAAAAAGGAAGAAATCCCGGTTGAATGAAAGGAAAAATTCGATGGATCTCTGAAAAGGAATTGACGGTAAAAAGGATCTAGCCCGGACGGGTGATCCTATCTGATATAGCCCTCCCAGAAGAATATGTGGAAAATGGATTTAGCCCGGACGGGTAATCCGAATTAAGTGCAATTTAGCTCGGGTGGTAATTCAGATCCAAGCTCATTAGAGTAATTGTCGTTGCAGAGGGATTTAGCCTGGGTGGTAATCTCGACAATACTCTATGAGTTTATATTACAGTGATTTAGCTGGACTGTAATCTCTCTTTGTAAAGATGAGGTTCGCGGAGTGTGCTCTCTGAAATGAAAATGTGCGCACATGAATATGAATTGACGGACCGGATTTGTACACAAAAGTGTACCTCTAAAAATCCATCGAAATTTCGAGTAATTCAACGGGATAAATATGGAAAAATAACAAGGAAATGAAAATCATAGTATTGATGAGCTCATCAATCATGGTGTGTATATTATTGATATATGGAAATTAATGAACTAACTTGAATGTTGAGCTTGTGCATGTTAGGGTATTAATGCATTGAATGGATATATGAATGCTTATTACATTGTATTGAAAATATTAGGTAAGTATAATTCTTGTTACATGGGCTTACTAAGCACAAAGTGCTTACTGCATTTTCTTTTCCTTGTTTTGTAGTGTTAAGAGCTCGGAGGTCGAATCGGTGGGAGACTCATCACACTATCAACCCTGATATTTCGGTATTTAAAGAAATTTTAGTTTGGAAATGAATGGCATGTATAAGCTAATAAAATAAATGTTAATATGAAATGAATATAAGGTTAGCCACTGATATGGCTTATGTGTTGAAGTTATTTTATAAATATGCATGAATTTTATTTTGAAAATATGTTGAATTAGAATGGTTTCGGTTTAAAAAAAAAAAATTTGTAAACTCTGGTAATGCCTCGTACCTTATTCTGATAACGAATACAGGTAGGGGGTGTTACAAGTCTATATTTTCTTGCATTGGTTGTGTGTACTAATTTTAAGATTATATTTTATATGTCTAAAAAGTTTTTAAGAAAATGTAAAAATAAAAATCAATTAAGTTCCTAAAAAATTCTCACCTTAATTTGTTAATTAAATTAATCAATTAAATTCCTCCATTAATTGTTTCCATTATTAACCACGTTAACCATTAAAATAAATTGACATACCAATCAAATGGTGACCGTGACAACTTCAGATTTAATTTAATATTTTTCCATAAAAATATTAAAAATCATAAAAATAGAAAAAAATTAAAATATTAAAATTGGCATAAACTTATTAAATTTATAAAAATCTAATAAATTGTAAAATTAATAAAACTTAATTAAAATATTTAAAATTAAAATTTATTAGATTTCTTAAAATTATGAAAAATACTAAAATTGGTATAAACTTATAAAAAATATTTCAAAACATAATAAAAACTTGAACTGGACTGGTTAGCCTAAAAACAAAGGTACCGACCCAGGGAAAGCCATTAGATCTAGTAATTGAGTTCTAATCAAATTCTAATTAATATGGGCTAATTAGGAATTAGAACTAATATGATAAGGTTATAAATATTAGGGTTATTGTCCCCAAATTACATACAATATATCTTTTCTAATATCCCATCCTTAGGAAAAAGAGAGCAAATATTCTATGAATTTCTTCTGTGCTAATTTAGAAGATCAAAAAATCCCCAAGATCCGTAGATTTCAAGGAATTCATGAATTTAGGTACGCTTCCGCATCTAGTTTTGTTCTTGATTTATTCTTAATGATTTGGCATGATATATCCTGGTTTACAGTTCTAATTTTATATTAGATATTATTTAAAATTCTAACACAGTTGACTTGGGAACTGGGTGGTTGAACCAATTTTTTTTATTTTTTAATTTTTTTATCAATCCAAAATTTCATTATCCAATTAGTAGCATATGTCAGAATGAAATATTTTAACCAAGATTTTTAGAACAGGATCGATGGTCGAACTAATTAGGCCATTGGTTTGCCATCTCAACTGATCCGCTTAGTTCAATTAAATAAAACATTAAAAAAATCTGATCATTTTTCCAATTCCCAATTCAACCAGTCTAGTGGCTTTCTCCAAGCCGATACACCTGTTGATGTCTAGTTCAAGTTTTTATATTTTTTTTTCTAATTTTTATAAGTTTATATCAATTCTAATATTTTTTATATTTTATATTTTTATAATTTTTATAGAATTTCAATACATTTTTATAGAATTTTAAATATTTTAATTATGTTTCATTACTTTTTTTTTTGAATAATCTGACTGGATAATAAATAAAATTAGAAAACAAACAAATTTTTTGGGCTTCATTCCAAAAACATAAACAGAAAAAATCAAAAGAAAATAAAAACGGAAAGCATGCCTAAAAAAGCTAACAAATCTAGCCCAATTCGTCCGGAAGTAACCGAACCAAACAATGCCTAAATCAAATTCAAATTCCAGTCAAATCAAAACAGCTGGATACCACTTCTTTGTAACCTTTCAAATCCACCGACCCAACCATTCATGATAGCAGGTTTTCTGTAACAGCCCAGTTTAGACCCTAGTCAGAACAGTGGTTTCGAGACCACAAATTCGAGGTCGAAAAAATATTTCAATATCAATTTCTATGTTTATTATATGTGATTTAGCCTGTGTGAAATTTCTGTGTGAAGATTTTATCGATTATGTGTTTAATTTGTAAAAAAGATTTAATCGCATAAAATGTAAAAGCTGTGTGCTGATTGTTAAAGTGTCTAATTGGCATGGCTTTATAAATGAGGAGTCCTTATGTTGTTATTAAGCCATTATTAAGTTAGTGGATGGTGGATGGACATTTATAACCAATTATAATGTATGTTATAATGTTTTATAATAAGGGTAAAATAGTAAAGTTTGTATTAATATGTATTAAATAAAACAAAAAGAAAGATAAAGCCATGTTCTCATCTTTCTTGTCGAAAATTTGAAGAAAAAGAAAGGAAGAAAGCTTTGATATTTTCGGCTAGGGCTTAGCTTGATTGAGGTAAGTTTTTGACTCGATTTTTGATAATTTTTACGTTTTTGTGATCGTTGCTTAGTGTACTATCAAACCCATGCTTAAATTTTAGAAATTGATGGTGATTTTGAGATATGCCATTGATGAATATATGAGCTTTGTGTTGTTAGTTGATGAAATATGAAAGTTTGATATTGGGTTAACATAGTTTGTATTTGAATTTTTGGTGAAATTGGCTATTTTGGGCTAAATTGTTAAAATGAGAAATTAGAGGACTAAATTGTGAAATAAATGAAGTGTGTGGGCTTGTATTAGCATGGGAAGAATTCGGCTAAGCATATGTGATTTGAAATTGTGTGTATTTTGTGATTTGATGAAATAGGGACTAAAGTGTTGAAAGGTGAAAATTGAGGGCTATTTTATAAAATGCCCAAAATATGTGTGGTTGGATTAAATTGAATGAATTGGTGATTGAATGAGTTAATTTTGTATATGTATAGACCAAGAAAGGAGAGGTTTGGATCGAGATCGAGGCAAGGACAAAGTGTCCGATTAATCGACCATTTTGGTATTTTGACGTTCAAGGTAAGTTCGGATATAATACTAGTTGTTAAATTATGTCTATGTGATGTGAATTGAATGAAATTATATATAACTAAGAGATTAGAAATGCTATGTGTGGAATTGAATTAGATGGCACTAAGTGTGCGAAATTAGAAACGGGACAGAGATGATTAGCACTGTGTGTGCGAAAAGATAGAAGCTTCGACTTATTGATTTGGCACTGTGTGTGAGATACAGATATAGCTCGGTTTCACTTATAGGCACTAAGTGTGCGATGACGGTTATGTTTCGGTTATGAAACTGGTACTAAGTGTGTGAATAAATCAAAAGAATAGCAAAAGTTGAACGAGATGTAATATCGAGCAATTGAGTAGCATGAATGATGAGTAACTATGTGTTGATCAATGTATGTTTGAACCTATGTGGTTGACGATAGTTTTAAGAGTTGAATGAATAGATATTTGAGTATGAGGTTGAGATTGATAATGTGCCTAGTTGTGCCTTTATTTATGTGATGGTATAAATATATATTGATATGGTATTATTGAGTAGTATGTATTGTATTTCGAACTTACTAAGCTTTTGAAAGCTTACTGTATGATTTGTTTCTCTGTTTTATTGTGTCAGTAAAGCTAGCTCGGATCTGGGGATCGTCAGCATCTCTATCACACTATCGGCAATCTATTTTGGTACTTTTGAAGATGTGTATATTTGAATATGGCATGTATAGGCTAGTTGTTTTGAAACATGTTTGAGATGTGTAAATAGCCATGTGATGTGGCTAGATAAATATTGGTAAAATGCATGAATGATTATGGTATATGAAGTATGTTTTGGTATGGCTTGATGGCAATGAAAATGTCTTATGAATGGTAAGCTTAGTGATGGATTGATGCCATTGTGATTGATAAACCACAATAGTAACATATTTTAAGCCCACATTTAGCATGCTTTTGGATGATTTAAGCCTTTAATTGTGTAAATTGGTGCTCTTAATCCTTTGTTTTCATGTTTTATACTCAGACGAGCATTGGATGATGAAAAGAACGAGAAATGGGCCCAAAACAGAGTAAATGGGCCATATCACGAAATCAACACGGCCTGGGCCCAAGACCACACGGTCGTGCCTCATTCAACAGACTCGAATACGACCTGGCCACGATTCACACGAGCGTGTGCCATGGGAGTGTCCCTGACGTGAATAAGAGGAATTACACTCGGAATAGGATACTTGAAGGCAAAGAACCACATTCTAAAGCCTATTTAAACACCCTAGTAGGAATTCTACTCAGATTAGGATACTTAGGGGCCAAGTAAGGCATCTCAAAGCCTATATAAACACCTTAGGGGGCAACTTAAGCGGAGAGTTCAGTAGAAGCCTTCTGCTAGGGCTTTTTGTCAGCAAGGCGTCCAGCTAGGCCAAGGAGCCAAGCCAAAGAGGTCAGAATTGTGGGATTTACTCAAAGATAGCCAGTTGATTCATCTCAAGAAGCCGGAATCATACTCAAGACGGAGGATCTCTCCTTCAATTCCTTCAGGGGTTTTAGGGATTTCTTATGTTTTGTTTTATCTTTTCTTTTGAGATGTTTTCTTTTATTATTATGAACTAAACCCTCGAGATACGAGGGGATGAAACCTAAGATGAATCTTGTTATCGTTTCTTTGAACTATATGATAAATATTTGACTTGTTCTTAATTATGTGTTCTTAATTCTTGTGTTGATATTTCCAGGATATTAATTCAAGTATGATGTGCTTAGGTGGAGGAGCAAAAGTCCCTGCCTAAGAGTAGATCTAGTATAATTAAGCAGAGTTAATCGCACGCCTAGAGATAGGGTGACGAGATTTTTTCGGATTAGGGTGAAACCTAATATGGGAGTCCATAGATCGAGTTAATACAATTCTAGGGGTTTTAATTAGAAAGAGATTTCAATTAATCAACCTAGGGTTAGACGTTAGTCGCCTCGAGAGAGGGATTAATATAAATTAGGGAATCCTACGGATCAAGTCAAGTGAATAAATAAAATCAGTTTGAGTTAGATAACAAGTGAAGTCTAGGTGGATTCTTCCTCGGGTATTGTCTTAATCAATTGGTTTTTCTCAAAGTATTTCTCTCCAATTTCATTCTTCTTTGTCTCAGAGTCTTTAGCTTAGTAGTTAGTTAATTTAGATTCAATAATAAATTCCTTTATTTTAGGCTGGATAATAAAAAAGAGAGTTAGTATTAGTACTTTTAGTTCCTTTGGGTTCGACAATCCGGTCTTGCCTTAACTGTACTACTGTTCGATAGGTGCGCTTGCCTCAAATCATTGTCATAGTTAGTTTCCAGGTTCGATCATTCTCTTTATAAATTTTAAGACTTTGACATCGCATAAAACAACGATCAGTGATCTAGTGATTTTGTGGATGAATCATGCTTGGTTATGCATGAGTTTTAGTTGTGCAATTTGGTATATAAGTTGACATGATTAGAAATGAGATTGGATGGGATGATATGTTGATTATTTGACATGTATTTGGTTGCCAAATTGTGTGTGAAAATAAGCTTGTATGTTCTTGTAGGTATGACCCAAGTGTGGATGGCATTTTGGCCTTGCAAATGGCCTATTTTGCATACACGGCCAAGGGACATAGGCGTCTGTCTCTGCCATGTGGCTCAACGGCCACTTCAAAGTGTGCCTAAGTAGGTTACACGGGCGTGCCTAGTGGCCATGTGACCAAGTCAGTAGCTAGCTTAATTTCACACGGCCATGGCACACGGGCGTATTTGGTGGTCGTGTGGACAAGTCAGTATGTATGCCCTGTTTTGGCACAGCCTGGACACATGGGCGTGTCTGGTAGCCATGTGAGGCACACGGCCTAACCACACGGGCGTGTGACCTCTGCAGTGTTGAAAAATCTTTAAGTTTCTAAAAATTTTCGTAAGTGTTCGACTTAGTCCCGACCTCTTTCTAACACATGTTTAAGGTCTCATAGACCTCAATAAGGGACTATATGATTATGTTGCGATACGTTTTAATAATGATCGACTATGTGTTGTATAATGAAGGTGAAATGTTTCGATTGTTCGGTAATGCCTCTTAACCCTATTCCGGCGACGATTTCGGGCTAGGGGTGTTACATTTTCAAAACTGATTGACCACTTTTTCTGCTACCTTCTTTTTCACCCTTTCATTTCTATCTTCCTTTAGTCCAGATGCTCTATCGAGAAATCTTCAACGCTTGATGGACAAAATCTGGAAGTCCTCCCAACAGGTAAAAACTTTCTCCTCTCCTTAGGGCCTCTTTTGCAATGGTATGAGCATAGCTATTTTCTGTTTTAGGAATAAATATAAACTCAATCTCCTGGAATCTATCTATTTGGCTTTGTATGTCTCTAATAATTTCTCTGATGATCGATTTATCTGTATCTTTACTTCGACCTTAATAACTGTTTTTGAATCACCCAATATCATCACTTTATTCAAACCCATAAAGATCCCTAATTTTACTGCCTGTAACCCTGCATATGCTTCTGCCGTGAACGGGGTTGCTATTTTGGAGTGGATGACCGCCTTCGATACTAGGATCTCCCCCTTCTCATTTAGGACAAGTAAACCCGTAGCTGATATGGACGAATGTCGATCAAAAGCCGCGTTGAACTAAACTATGGCCCTTCCCTTTCTTTGTATTTGGTGAGTGTTTCTAGCAAATCGATGAGTGATTTTTTCACCTTTTATTACGTCCAATTCTTCAATATAACTTCTATTCTTCCTTGCTATTTCTGAGCCTGTTAGAAGTCTTCTTTCATATAATAAGGAGTTTCTGCTAAACCAGAAGAACCAAAGTCCACAGCAGAAGAGCCGAATCTGTTCTTTGTTTCCTTTTTCAAAGATCCAGGTAAATCATTCCCACATATTCAGATTATTATTGTAGAAACCATTTTTTTCTTTGGAAAACGGGGTCGACTTTAAAAACGAAAATGGAGTCGCCACCAATCCTTTTTATTTAGGTGTGATTGGATCACCTTATAAAACATCTGGTCAACGAATTTTAAGAAAAACGGGTTCTGGAGTCGGTTACGTACAAGGAAGGGTTAGCACCCTTGTAACGCCCAAAATTGGTACCTAATTGGTTAATTAATTTCCAAATGCCAAAAATTTGAAAAGATTTTAGAATATGATCCTTTTATTTAAAAGAACACTCGAGTAAACTTTGTCTGATGCCAGGACCCACTTATCTCAAAGAAATAAAAGTGCCATATCCAGCAAGTTAGGATACAACATTTCAATTCCTAGAAATTAAGCTTGTCTTTTGATTTTAAAAACTCATATATTTTAATTCAAAAAGGACGTTCCATTATTTGGGTCAAGTGAAAAATCGAAACCCAGTAAGTTAGGGCAAGATTTCTCAAACTTCCCAAACATTGAATATTGCCTTAATTTTTAGAAACCTTACCTCGAGACACAAAATGTCATATCCAGTGAGTTAGGACACAACATTTTGGATCCCCGAGAATAAGCTTTTATTTGAAATTTGTGCACATTGATTTAAAAAGGGTACTCGATTACTTAAGTTTAACGAAGAAAATTGGAACCTAGTAAGTTAGGGCACAATCTTCTCGAAGCTCCCAAATACGAATATTGCCTTATTTTGAAAGAAACTTTTGAATCAAAATATCGAGGGTTTTGCTTAAACAAGGTATATTTTTTTTTTTTTTGAAACCATGATATGCGAATGAAATTACCACGCAAACAAAATCTAACGTACTAATAAAACATATAGTGATGATCATATAATATACATTATTTACAAACTGCCATGATAATCAAAGATTAAAAAAGGTATAACAAATCAAAAATATAAAACAAATTAAAATAAATGAAATGTGACAAGCTTTCAAAAGATAATGAATAGAGTTAGAATAAATATGAAAGAAAGAAAATTTGAAATCAAACATATATAAAACAATAAACAATATGTATATAAAAAATTTTAAAATAGGTAATACATGTAAAAGTTTGAAATAAATCATATAAAAATCAAAATAAATAATAAAAATAAAAAGTATAAATGAATTTTAAAATAAGTATTATGTAAGGAGAATTTTAAAATAAGCAATTTACAAAATAACTTTAATTAAAATACATAAATCTAAAATGGATAATATGCATAAAATGAATAATGTATATATAATAATAATAATGTATAAAAGTGTGTGAAATAAACAATATATAATTTGAAATAAGTAATATATGAAAGAAGTCTTTAAAAGAAATAAATTATACAAATATACACACACAAAAATGTGTATGTATATATATATAGATATATATGAAAGAGAATTTAAAAATAATAATTAATGTAAAATCCATAATATACAATATAATCCAAAATATATATTAAAACGTTTTTTGAATAATGAATTTATAAAGAATCATTTAAAATGAATAAATAAAAAGAAACTAAAATTAAAAAGGTAGGGACTCGATTGAAATAAAAACAACATCAAAAGAATGATTTATGGACAAATAAAATTATTAAAACAGAGTTGAGGACTGAAATAAAATACGCACAAAAGAACAGGGACTAAAATAGAAAAAATACCTCGTTACCAAAACGCAGTGTTTAATCGCGGGTTAAAATGAAATGGCACACAAATTCCAGGGAAAAATTAAAAAACAAAGAAAAAAAGAAAAAGGGCCCAACAAAACGACAGCGTGAGATGGAGGGACTAAATGCATAAATTACCCCAAAGCAGTAAAATGCGCAGATCCTCCCTAGATCGGGTCACGAGCACAGGTCGCCATTAAAACGGCGCCGTTTTGTATTAAAAAGACCCTTGATAAAACGCTGTCGTTTTAATAGGTATAAGATTCAAATTTTTTTTAAAATCTTCATTTTCTCCCCTTCTCTTTTAAAAAAAAAACAACCTAAAACACTCTCAAATATCTCTCTTCCCCCTTTTCCGTCTTTCCCAAGTCTGGCCTAGGGCCTCCGGTGTCTGTCGCACCGCCGTCGTGGGCCAATGGCGGCGTTGCATGAAAAGGACTCTCCGGCGACGAGAGGACCAAGGTAAGTACCCGATTGCTCTTCTTCTTTTCGTATAAATAGAAAAAAAAACAAAATAAAAAGCTTAAAGAATGAAGTTTATAAAATGTAAATCACCTTCTGAAAAATAAAAAACTCAGTTTTATTGCGATTTAATATTCGAATTTTTGCTCTTTTACTTTGTATTGATTCGTGGGTGTGTACAAAAAGAGAGAAAAAAAAGAAGGAAAAAAACCCCTCTACACTGATCGGATTCGACTTTTTATAGCCGAATAATAATAAAAAAATAAAATATAAATTCTTTCACATATTTTGCTTTTTCTTGTTGTATTATTGTTGTCCATCCTGTTGTTGTTTGTTATTCTGCAAGTACGAACGGCTAGCTAGATGATGGTGCACGTGGAGGTGGAGGCTGCGGCGCAGCAGTTAGCCCTAGGGTTAGGGTTTGGCTGAAACAAATATTTGGGCCATTGGACTATAAGATTTGGGTTATGTAATTGGGCTAAGACTTTAATTTAGTTGGGTTTTATTTGGTTTGCACGGGCTCGGGCAAATTTGGGCTCTTACGGCTGCCCCTCTTTGCTCATTTTCATGTAATGGGAATGAAGCAAAGACTTTAAAAGAGTCCAATTTTGCCCGATTTTGCTAAATCTTGACCTCTCGGCACTTCTTTTCCTCAAACAGCCTCGCTGCGCCTTCCAGGGTATGGGAATTAATGTCTCAATTTGTTCCAATTAAAATTTTAGGGAGAAGAGATTTGTAGCTTTGATCTATTCTGTTGGAACTTTATGGGGATAAGAAATGTGGCTCCGATGTGATTTTCAGGGAAAAGAGATTTGTAACTTCGAGATTTTCCACTGGAACTTAGAGGAAATAAAAATTTAGAGAGAAGAGAATTGTAATCTCAATCTTTTCTGCTGAAACTTCAAAGAAATAAGGATTGATCCTTATTGTAAACTCAGGGACAAGGGATTTGTAGCCTCAACCTACTCTATTGGAACTTCGAGGATATAAGAATTCAGGGAGAAGAGATTTGTAGCCTCAATCTTCTCTGCTGCAATTTCAAGGAAATGAGGTTTAATCCTCAATGTAATCTCAAAGGGAAGGGATTTGTAGTCTCAACCTACTCTACTGGAACTTCAAGGAGATAAGAATTCAGAGAGAAGAGATTCGTAACCTCAATTTTCTCTATTGAAACTTCAAAGAAATAAGGATTGATCCTTATTGTAAACTCAGGGAGAAGGGATTTGTAGCCTCAACCTACTCCATTGGAACTTCGAGGAGATAAGAATTCAGGGAGAAGAGATTCGTAACCTCAATCTTCTCTACTGAAACTTCAAAAAAAGGATTGATCCTCAATGTAAACTCAGGGAGAAGGGATTTGTAGCCTCAACTTACTCCACTGGAACTTCGAGGAGATAAGAATTCAGGGAGAAGAGATTCGTAACCTCAATCTTCTTTGCTGAAACTTCAAAGAAATAAGGATTGATCCTCAATGTAAACTTAGGGAGAAGGTATTTGTAGCCTCAACCTACTCCTTTAGAACTTCGAGGAAATAAGAATTCAGGGAGAAGAGATTTGTAGCTTCAATCTACTCTGCTGGAACTTCAAGGAGATAAGAATTCAGAGAGAAGAGATTTGTAGCTTTGATCTTCTCTACTGAAACTTCAAGGAAATGAGGATTCCAGGGAGAAGAGATTTGTAGCTTTGATCTTCTCTATTGGAACTTTAAGGAAATGAAAACTGGTAATTTCAACATGCTCCGCTGTATCTTCAAAGAGACGAGGTTGGTGGCTTAAATCTACTCCTCTGCTTCATAGAGATAAGATTTGCTGTCTTCGATATGCTCTACTACTGCTTAAGGAGACAAGATCTGTAACCTTCGACTGATCTACTCCACTGCTATCTCGAGGGAACAAAATCTGAAATCTTCAGTTTGCTTCCTTACTATCTTAGGAAGATAAAACTACAATCTTCGATCTGCCCCACTACTATCTTTAAGGGACAAAATCTGAAATCTTTGATATTGTTACACCGTTCTCTGGGGAACTTGTCCTGTAGAATCAGTTTTATGTGCTTATGCTTATGCAAATTATTAGGATGCTATGATCGGAATAACGCAAATGCTCCTAACTACATGTGTTATGAATGATATGAATGCATAAATGTCATGAAAATGATTCCTTTTCAAATATTTAAGGTGTCATTGTTGTTCATCAGGGCTTTATCCCTGACGTATTATGCTGCCTTCTTGCTTGGCTGGTATTTTGATCGAAAACTCGAAGAAACAATCGTATTTTGCTCAACCGATTTGCCCCACTGTAACTTCAAAGTTCACCATGGTACCTTTGGGACCTGAGGCTTGTACCATCTTCAAACCATCTTGCTGTGATTCAGGAGGATGAAACTTTTCCAATCTATCCCACCACCATTCAGGGGTATAGGATTTGTATTCTCTTCAATCAATTCCACCGCCATTCAAGGGTAGAGAGTTTGTTTCATTTTCAATCCATACCACTGCAACTCAAGTATAGAAGACTTGTATCAGTTTTTAACCCATCCCACCACAACTCAAGGGTAGAGGACTATAACTTGTTCAATCAACTGATCACTCCTTGAGAAATCCGCCCAGATGTGTATTCATGATATTCGTATGGATACAGAATATCATTTTTCTTGAGAATGATTCCCCTCTCATACTTGAGTTGATATTGCTCTCTTTCGTCAAGATTGTATTACTAACGTAATATCTTTTCATTTTCTTCAATCACCATTTTTGACAAAATCCGAAGAGATAACTTTAATTTGGACTCAAATATTTCCAACCCTTAAGCTTGGTGAATTCTAAACAATAATCCTGTTTCAGGTTCTTGTACTATTTAGAAGTTCCCAGAGTAATATACGAAACTCCTTTTGTGAAAGTGTTATTAGTCCACTAATCGTTATTTCAATGCGAAATGCTTGAAAAAGATCATAACCATGGATAAAAATGAAATTAATTGAGACTATAGCTTGAAACAAATAAGTTAATCCAATTAAGAAGGAAATTTATTGGAGGCGTATCTTGAAAAGAATAAGGTAATCAAATTCAAAAATAGAAAAACTAGGCGCCCCAAATATCGCAGCCTAAGCTTCTCTATACAAACTTCTTGAGAACCCTTTTGAGCTCAATATGTGCTAGGGGTTCTGGAGTACTTTGTCGATGCCCCGAGAAGTAGCATAGTTCTTTGCTGTTAATTCAAGAATAGCAAGACTACTATATTCCTCACTTTTTATCAAAATTTGAGCCGTTTCTATTTCTCCCCTTTTTTTGATCGATTCTTTTTTTATTATAGATTATTGAATTTTTTTTGTGCCCTTTGCAGGTTTTTTACCTTAGCCACTCCCCTTTTAGGCAAAAACTTCTGGATTCACCAAATTGGGTATATCTTTGCTAATCATCTCGATCAATATTAATGCTTCTCTAGAGGAAGCCTTCTTTACTACATAATGCCCTTCCCCACTTGGCATCTATTTTCCTCTGAAGTATTTTTTCATGGAAAGATATTCTTCAATGTTCCTTCATGAAAATCTCTGGGGCGAAACTTTTGTTGTAAGCTCGCGTCATTTATTTCTGGTGCATTGAACCCCGATGAATAGCTTTCAAGCTCTCCTATAGCTTTCAAGATCTCATATTCCAATAATAATATTAAAATTGGATCCATTCTGCCTCATCCAATTTCAGCTCTAACAAGACTCGTAGAAAAGGAATCTCGACTTCAATGGGCAAAATCACTTTCATTCCATGAACCAATGAGAAAGGTACTACCCCGACGAAGGTCCTGATCGACGTTTAATAAGCATAAAGGGTAAACGTAACTTCTATATGCCAATCTTTACAAATCTCAATCACTTTTCCAATGATTCTTGTTTTGTTGTTTTTATTCTTCTTTCCATTTTTTTGGCTGCCTTTACTGTACTGATATAGCGTCTGATTTTTTAACAGACTATAAACTTTTGACATTTTGCGGTTATGCATGATCCTTTCTGGCATTCTTTGTTGGCACCTGGTTGTTGGTTTTTTTTTTTTTTTTTTACATTGAGAGTGGGGTTTTATGACTGTCGACATTATAAGATTGGCATATGAAGCGACTTTTACCCTTTTGGTGAAGTAACCAACGACCACGAATATGAATCGATGTTGGCTAAAAGATTTTGAGAAGATTGGCTTGATAACGTCCATGCCCCACATATAGGGAATCTGTGAAGAAATATAGGAGGCGTATAAGTCCTGTATTCATCCATCAGGCATTCACGGTATAACTGATGCAACCTCCCTTTTCTGGTGGACCAGCAGTACCTAAACCTCATGATTAGCCTGACTATTGTAGAGCCATTAGCATTTGTTGATTAAACACCTTTATAGACCTCTTTTAAGATTTTCTCAAGCGTTTCTTAATATGATCATGCGAAAACATCTTTGAATTCTTGGAAATAACTCAATGATGCCTTGCTTTATTCCTGCGGTGAGCTAGGCTTCCATCTTCATCTCCTTCGTTGGCTTGTAGTGTCAGCTGACACTTCGTAAGGTAAGATCTACCATTCTTAACAAATTAGAAATAAGTTGCAATCTCTGTCATCTTCAAAGTCTTTAGATCCTTTTGACACATATCTCACTAAAAAAGGAGTCAATAACAGCGTCGCTCATGTCATTGATATCTTGGTACCTAGGTACGAAGACAAATTCCAAAGAATAAATGATTCTAAGGATGATATGATCATGATTGAAGAATGAAAGAATATTTGAAAGAAGGTCTAAAGAACAAAAGAATCTATAGAATAAAAGAATATCTACTTAAAAGAAATGCATTTTATTGAAATAAAGATTCTGAACACAAGCCTATTTCACAAAATGACTCTTATTACTTTTAGGCTGAAAGAAATAGGCGTGTTTTGAATATTACTCTAGATTAGCTTTAAAAATACATGTCTCTTCCACAGTCCCATTGTTCAAAATACTCTCAAGTACATAAAGACAGATGCTTGGAAAACTTTTATTCCTCGGTTCCCTCTTCGGATACGCCATTAGTGTTCTGATTTTCGATTTCTAGGCTTCTGATGACTTCTTCAAGAACTCTCTTGCCCCCACTTTCGATTATCACATTTTATTGCTTCGTTAGAATGATCAGGTTCTGAAAAATCATCGAACTTCCCAATTCCCATTTTAATGAACCTTTCGACCAACTTTTTAAATGCAATGCATTTATCGATTGAGTGACCCGTTATTCCCGCGTGATATTCGTATTGAGCATTCGAATCATACCATTTGGGGGTACAGGGGTTACATTGGTTTCAGGTAATGAGGAGCTACAGCATGCATATCAAATAAGCTTTGGTATGAGTCCCTATACATCGTTGGAATAGGTGTGAACTGGAGTTTTTCTGAGTTTGGTCTTAGATTAGGTTCTTGCTTTAGGGAGACCTGACGGCTAGTAGTTACCATCTTTGGCTGGCTTACTGTGATCAGCTCCGAATGGCCCTTGTTATACCTACTCGTACTATTCCTTTTCCTTCTTCTTCGGGGCCTTTAAAGTCCACTCTCCCATTTCTTTTGTTTTTGCCAGAATAACCGGTTTGACTCGATCATCCTTCGAATTAAAACCTGAGCCCATTGGGAAGTTCAACAGGGCCGAAGTATCAGTCTGACATTAGGGTCCGATAATGACGGGTACCCTATGCGAATGCGTGCCTGCTTAATTCGAGACACTTATTGGGGAAAATCTTGGGGAATAAATGATGTCTTTGTTATCATCCATACTTTTGACCACTGGGCCACTCCCTTTTTCAAGTCCTCCGGCTAGTAAATGGGTTAACTGGCCCATCATATTCCTTTGGAATTCTAGCATTTGTTCCCGCATTTCTTGTTGAATTTTGGCCAGTTGCTCCTACATCTGTATTTTCATTTTATCTATTCTTTCCAACCTTCGGTCCATGGCTTTTGTTCTTGCACGAGTACCGTAACGATGCTCAGTTCAGCAGACTTTCGTCGGTTCCTCAGTTAGCTGAAATGATTTTACCTAATTAGGGTCTTTCTACAAATTTTAATGCTTATGATGTGATGTAATACAAATGCAGGAAATGCAATGCCAATGCATGGAATGAATGCAAAAAGAAAGAGAGGCGTTGATTTTGAATTCAATTCCATTAGAAAACTTTTCTAGAAAATAAATTTCTTTACATAAAATGGATTACATATGCGGCTTTGTCCTCATAGTCCAAGTGAAGACATTAATTATTTTCTTCGTATCCGGATGTTATGGTCGTGTCCTGTGAACTTTCTCAATAGATGCCTCTTCTAAATTCTTGTTGTTTGATCCAAACCATGACTCTTCAGTCACCTATCCTCCGCAATGCTCATAAGCTTCTTTAAGAAAATTGAGACGTGATAACTCTCGAATAATCCTTGTTGGCTTGAATCCCTGGGCAACGAGGCAAAGTCATATACTATCAATCTTTTCTCATTGTGTTTACTTGGACTATATTTGGATGAACGTATTATAACTCACTTTATCAAGAAATCCATTTTCCTATGACAAACTCTTCTATTTAGTAATCGAAAATAAATCAACACCTCCTTTCTATGATGATGAAATGCAATGTAGTCATAAACAAAAGAAAACACGTTAGTATCATATACAGATGGTAAAAATCAAATCAAATAGTCAAACACCTATCCAAGTGACTGCTAGGGTTCGACATAGTTCTACCTAAAGTGGGCTCCTAGGGTTCACTATATGTGGTTTGGTTCTAAAGATAGGTACCCGAACCAGCAGATTTCTCGATCCTCACCCATTATAGGCTCATACGGACCGTGTTCAGTTCAGGGGAATACATTTCCCTATGGCTGCACGGAGATGAAAATCTCACGAAGACATAGGTACGGATGTATCTCGAAAACGATCCACTATCCTGCACGGAGGTGAAAACCTCACGGAGGAGTAGCTTCTCACTCCCACTTAAAAGGGTAAGACCAAAATGGTCCCTACTCAATATGATGCGAGACTCAAACCACAGTAATTATGAGATAACAATACGAACAAATGCAATAATAGGATCGTAATTTTTCAAATCAGATTTTCAATTTTAGACAACAAGACAAAAAATAATCAATTTTACGACTCGACTCTCTCATGTCCCCAGTGGAATCTCCAAGTTGTCGAAACCATTTTTTTCTTTGGAAAACGGGGTCGACTTTAAAAACGAAAATGCAGTCACCACCAATCATTTTTATTTAGGTGTGATCGGATCACCTTATAAAACATTTGGTCTACGAATTTTAAGAAAAACGGGTTCGGGAGTCAGTTACGTACAAGGAAGGGTTAGCACCCTTGTAACGCCCAAAATTGGTACCTAATTGGTTAATTAATGTCCAAATGCCGAAAATTTGAAAAGATTTTAGAATATGATCCTTTTATTTAAAAGAAAACTCGAGTAAACTTTGTTTGATGCCAGGACCCACTTATCTCAAAGAAATAAAAGTGTCATATCCAGCAAGTTAGGATACAACATTTCAATTCTTAGAAATTAAGCTTGTCTTTTGATTTTAAAAACTCATATATTTTAATTCAAAAAGGATGTTCCATTATTTGGGTCAAGTGAAAAACTGAAACCCAGTAAGTTAGGGCACGATTTCTCAAACTTCCCAAACATTGAATATTGCCTTAATTTTTAGAAACCTTACCTTGAGACACAAAATGTCATATCCAGTGAGTTAGGACACAGCATTTTGGATCCCCGAGAATAAGCTTTTATTTGAAATTTGTGCACATTGATTTAAAAAGGGTATTCGATTACTTAAGTTTAACGAAGAAAATTAGAACCCAGTAAGTTAGGGCACAATCTTCTTGAAGCTCCCAAATACGAATATTGCCTTATTTTGAAAGAAACTTTTGGAGGGTTTTGCTTAAACAAGGTGTATTTTTTTTTATTTTGAAACCATGATATGCGAATGAAATTACCACGCAAACAAAATCGAGCGTACTAATAAAACATATAGTGATGATCATATAATATACATTATTTACAAACTGCCGTGATAATCAAAGACTAAAAAAGGTATAACAAAACAAAAAATATAAAACAAATTAAAATAAATGAAATGTGACAAGCTTTCGAAAGATAATGAATAGAGTTAGAATAAATATGAAAGAAAGAAAATTTGAAATCAAACATATATAAAACAATAAATGATATGTATATAAAAAATTTTAAAATAGGTAATACATGTAAAAGTTTGAAATAAATCATATAAAAATCAAAATAAATAATAAAAATAAAAAGTATAAATGAATTTTAAAATAAGTATTATGTAAGGAGAAATTAAAATAAGCAATTTACAAAATAACTTTAAATAAAATACATAAATCTAAAATGGATAATATGCATAAAATGAATAATGTATACATATATAATAATAATAATAATAATGTATAAAAGTGTGTGAAATAAACAATATATAATTTGAAATAAGTAATATATGAAAGAAGTCTTTAAAAGAAATAAACTATACAAATAAACACACAAAAAATGTATATATATATATATGTATATATAGATATAAATGTATTTATAGATATATGTGAAAGAGAATTTAAAAATTAAAAATTAATGTAAAATCCATAATATACAATATAATCCAAAATATATATTAAAACATTTTTTGAATAATGAATTTATAAAGAATCATTTAAAATGAATAAATAAAAAGAAACTAAAATTAAAAAGGTAGGGACTCGATTGAAATAAAAACAACATCAAAAGAATGATTTATGGACAAATAAAATTATTAAGAGTTAAAGGACTGAAATAAAATACGCACAAATGAACAGGGACTAAAATAGAAAAAATACCCTGTTACCAAAACGCAGTGTTTAATCGCGGGTTAAAATGAAATGGCATGCAAATTCCAAGGAAAAATTTAAAAACAAAGAAAAAAAAAAGGGCCCAACAAAACGACAGCGTGAGATGGATGGACTAAATGCATAAATTACCCCAAAGCAGTAAAATGCGCAGATCCTCCCCGGATCGGGTCACGCACGCGCGGGTCGCCATTAAAACGGCGTCGTTTTTTATTAAAAAGGCCCTTGATAAAACGCTGTCGTTTTAATAGGTATAAGAATCAAAATTTTTTAAAAATCTTCATTTTCTCCCCTTTTCTTTTCAAAAAAAACAAAAACCTAAAACACTCTCAAATATCCCTCTTCCCCCTTTTCAATCTTTCCCAAGTCCAGCCTAGGGCCTCCGATGTCTGTCGTACCACCTTCGTGGGCCAATGGCCGGCATTGCATGCAAAGGACTCTCCGGCGATGAGGGGACCAAGGTAAGTACCCGATTGCTCTTCTTCTTTTCGTATAAATAGAAAAAAAAATAAAAAACCTAAAGAATGAAGCTTATGAAATGTAAATCACTTTCCGAAAAATAAAAAACTCAGTTCTATTGCGATTTAATATTCGAATTTTTGCTCTTTTACCTTGTATTGATTCGTGGGTGCGTACAAAAAGAGAGGAAAAAAAGAAGAAAAAAGCCCCTCTACACTGATCGGATTCGGCTTTTTATAGTCGAATAA
Organism: Gossypium bickii; assembly: GCA_025503065.1. NCBI lineage: Eukaryota > Viridiplantae > Streptophyta > Magnoliopsida > Malvales > Malvaceae > Gossypium > Gossypium bickii. Next base: position 20,496,114 of record CP106709.1, read on the forward strand.
TAATAAAAAAGAAAATACAAATTCTTTTTCACATATTTTGCTTTTTCTTGCTGTATTATTGTTGTCCATTCTATTGTTGTTTGTTATTCTGCAGGTATGAACGGCCAGCTGAATGATGGCGCACGTGGAGGTGGAGGCTGCAGCGGCAGCAGTTAGCCTTAGGGTTAGGGTTTGGCTGAAACAAATATTTGGGCTATTGGGCTGTAAGATTTGGGTTATGTAATTGGGTTAAGACTTTAATTTAGTTGGGTTTTATTTGGTTTGCACGGGCCCGGGCAAATTTGGGCTCTTGCAATTATGATTTAACATCCATGTTAGCTTTAACTGAATCCAAACCTCAATTGTTGCAGGACACTGTTGAAAAATGTGGCAGCAGTCTTCCTCTTCTTGCCGACATCTAGGACATTGGACTTTCGCCATGACCCTCTTGAGTTTAAGGTTTACCTAGGACGGGATAAAATTCCACGATATTCTCCATGTTGTAATTTGGATTTTTGTCGGGATGTTAAGTTTCCATAGTTTCCTATAGAAGTTTTTTATTTCGGCATGTAAATTAATGATATTAGGATCCTGGCTAGGCTTATGTAATAGTTTATAGGCACTCCTAATGGAGAACTCCCATGTCAACTCCCCTCGCCATACTTGCAAATCTTCATGAACAAACTCCGCAAGTGGGATCTGCAAAATATTCTCCGCTGTATGAACTGGAAAGGTATTTCTTACCACCTCTGTTTTCCAGCTTCTATTAGTAGCATCAATTAAATCCGACACAAACTTAACATTTTCATTGTTGACTTGATTTGGAATTCTATCTGCTTCATTTCCTGAAATCCACAAGTCATCCCAAACGGAAATTTTATCACCCCTCCCAACCCTCCAGCATACTCCTTTCTCAAGAAGCCTTCTCGCAGCCCAGACACTTCTCTAGGTAAGTGAAGGTAAATTTCCTAACCGAGCTTCATAAAAATTCGAGTTAGGATAATATTTTGCTTTCAACACACGCGCTATAATGAATTTGGAAAATTAATAAGACGCCACCACTGTTTTGCTAATAACGGGACATTAAATTTTGCAAGATTTCGAAAACCAAGGCCACCATCTTCCTTTAATAAACATAAATCTTTCTAAGCACACTAATGAATACCTTTCCTATTGTGACTTTTCTGCCACCAGAACTTAGCTATTATTCTCTCCAATTCCACACAAAGAGCATTAGGAAGTAAAAAAAAGTCATCGTAAAAGTTGGAATAGCTTGGAGTACAGCTTTGATGAAGACTTCTTTTCCTCCTTGTGAGAGATATCTAATACTCCAACTGTCTACTCGTTGTTTAAATCTATCCTTCAAATTTTGAAAAGATGATCGCTTCTTTCTTCCCACCATATTAGGGAGCCCTAGATACCTTTCTAGATCAATTGATCTTCTAACTCCAAGTATTTGTGAGACTGCAATCCTTTCCCTCTCTTGTGTGTTAGTGCTGAAGAAAACAGTCGATTTATCATAATTAACACATTAGCCTAAATTCATCTCATACTCCTTCAAAATCTGTTTTAAAGAATGTACTCTTCTTCCTGTAGCTTCTACAAATAAAATATAATCATCTACGAAGAGTAAGTGAAAAATAACTGGACCACTTCAACTAGCTTTAACTCTTTTTAGAATGCTTCCTGTTTTTGCCAGCCTCATTAGACTCGAGAGTCCTTCCCCACAAAATAAAAAATAAAAAAGGGGCTTAAAGGATCCCCTTGTCTAAGACCTCTAGATGGAAGAAAAATTTCACTTGTATTTCTATTGAAAACCACAGAATATAATACTGTGGATACACATTTTATTATCGTATCAACCCATCCTGGATCAAATCTCATCTTCTTCATTACCCCCTCCACAAAATTCCATTCAACCTTATCATATGCCTTGCTCATATGTAGTTTCACTACCATAAACCCTTTTCTCCCTACCTTCTTGTTTTTTAAAGTATTCACATTCTGCTAGAGAAGAAATTAGAAAAACGATAAACCCTATTGGCTGACGCCACAAATTCCATCCCCAAAAACCATATTTTGATTGCGCCTCAACTATATCAATGTATTTGAATCTGTTAGATAATTATAGTCGATGATAACATCATTTGTTTCCATCGCTAGTCCAAAACCGTACATGAGATTTTCACCTCATACGGCTCCTCGTGGGTCACAAATAAATTTTAGGACCGAATCAGTATTATTTATCTTCGTATGGTTGTAGAATAGATAGAGAAAAAATAGATTGGAAGGTCCAAAATTATACCAATGGAATTACATCGCTATATTCGAAGAATAAAAAAAGTGCTTCTGAATTGATCTCGCCCGTTCATAATTTCAATTTTTATTTGTTGAGTAATAACTTAAGCCTTCAATAAAATACTTCTTGTAGAATATCAATAGATATTTCAACCCATTGTTTTCTATTACGAAAAAAATGAAACATTCCATTAGCTCATAAATCATGACACCAATTAGATCTCTCTATATCTATGAAAGAAAGAATAAAAAATAAATCTTTTTTTTATTCTTTCTTGTTTCTTTTTCGTTCCTATTCTGCTTTCGGATCTGATAAAACCACGAATGGGGCTTAAACTAAAAAATATTCAAATATTTCTTCTTAGAACGTATTGATTTGACCCCATAAGCGGGACCACCACCCCATAGCATGTTGCCGCCAAAAGCGGAACCCGTATTTCTTCTAGAGAATCCCCTAATTGTTCCAGAGCAACTAGAAAGAGATTCTTTAACCGTAAAGAATTCGATTCGGATGTAGGATACCTATCCGAAGTTTTCGCAACTCAATCATGTATGATGGAATCATCAAAGATTTGACCTTTTTCGAACTCATCGTAACTCACTATAGGCTCTGGGAAACAAAGAGAAGATGTGTACGAACGAGATATCCAAAGCAACAAGAAGAAGGAAAAGGATTGAATAGAGGAACTCCCGAACATTTGGCGATCTCGGATGTGTCGATATCAATGGTGACTCATTATTTCGATGAATCATTTCTTCTTGGACGTAAGAAAATTATGTAAACACTTACTCGAAATCTCACTTATCGATTCCATTGTGGAAGACACAATTTTTTCGAAGAATTCGCCATGATATATCCGATCCATGCATAATATCATGAAAAATGGATACAAATTTTTGATCGCTACTTAGTATCGGCAATAGGTGCGAAAAAGTATCTAAAAATATCAAATTTAGATATTTGTACCTTGTCGAAGTAAAGAACCATGGCATATATGTTTGGAATAGATTCCGTTTTGAGAGAGTTGAAAAAGCACTATCTCGTTGAAAGGTTCTATACATCCACCCTTTCTCAACGCATTTCTTTAGACAAAGACTCGCTTTTTCCGCTTTTCGGATGGTAAATATTTCTCGAGAACATGGAGTGTGAATCAAACCCATGTTTGAATTGAAATTGAGATATTGATGCAAGTTCTTCTCTTACGAATCGGATGGATTCATATCTCGAAAGAGGTTGACAATAAGTTCTTTCAAAATTGACTATTTGTCCCTCTGTTAGAGGTGTTCAGAAAATGTCTCGCAATCGAGTAAATATCTCTACGAACTAATGGATCGGATCGAATTGCAAACCTGGAAAGATTTGTACAAGTTATACCTTTCGTCACCACTTTGTGGAAAATCATTAGATATGAATATGTTAGATACTGCGACTCGATTGGTGAAGGTGAAATAGTATCTCTCCCCAAAAAGCATGTTTTTTTACCACCGCACAAAGAAAATATTTTGTTGCGAATGAACAAGATATTGAGGAATTGTCCATACGTAAAATCATAATTATTGATACGGGCCTTTTCCACATAAAAGGAATCTTTTGTTACAATAGAAGCGTAAGTGATGTGGATTATTCAAGAATCGAAGTCGATTTGCTTTATAAAAAGAAGATATCAATGAACTTCTATGAAATGGTTTCACGGGATTCACCAATTGTCTTGATCGTGGGATATCATTGAGAAATAGGAATCCATGTTATCAAAAGATTTCTGCGATTATTTCTAGTATGGAATGAGTCAATCATCCACTTTGGTATCTTATTGACCAAAAATGGTGATATTGTTCCTCCATTGATCAATAATTTCGGTTTTTGAGAAGTATTATGATCATCCAATAAGAAAGGTTTCAATTTTTTCAAATGAACGATTTGAAGACCTATTGATTCTAACAACTGATTGCAAAGTTGATCATTCGGACCTTTCAATTCATAGATGTAGATCTCAGACCTATGAATGGGGATATTCCCGAAACTCATAAAGAAAAAAGGAAGTGAGTTAGACAAAAAGAGAAGCAACTTGGACAAAAAGAGAAGTAACTTGGACAAAAAGAAACGAAGTGACTTAGACAAATCTTTTTTGTCGATAACCTCAGACCAATCAATCGATCAACGGTGGCGTGTCACAATTCCCTTTTCTTTTTGACTCTGCGCCAGTAATTCCACTATTATTAGTGAACAATAATGGAAAAATTTAATTCCTTCATATTTGTTTCATATTCATAGAGATAGGGACATAATACACATGGATATAGTAAGTCTTGCTTGAATTTGCGCTTTAATGGTAGTCTTTACATTTTCCCTTTCACTCGTAGTATGGGGAAGAAGTGGGCTCTAGGGGTACTCCTAATTGGGGTTGAGGAATCAAACCGTATCAATTGTTTTCTAGATCGTTTTGCAAAGCCTTTTTTTATTTTAACTATTTTATTAGTCTTCATTTCGAAATTCTTGGATTCTAGTGGAGTAATGTATTCTATGAATAACACCTTTTCAATCAAAATCAAACAAACATTTCATTTCAATAATCCCCATGTTCCTATTTCGAAAGTAAAAGGGATCCGGATGATAGGCAATTAAAAAAAAAGAATTCTTCCTAAATTTTATATTTTGATGAACCAGCTCTTACCAGAGTTATAAACGGACAATGAGGGACAAGGAACCCCCTTTGTTTTCTGTATTTGCTTGTTTTTATTTCCCTCCCTCTTTACTGTTCAAAGAGAAAAAAGTCTTTTTTTTTTTAATTTAATTAATATATGCCTATTCCATTCCATTTTTCCTTCATTTATGATTATTTTAATAGGAATCTCGGTATCCACCAAAAAAATAAAATCCATGAAATGAAAGAATTATAAAATCGTAAGACTTGCCTTTCAATTATTTCAGATTAATTGAAATCAACACAAATAAAATAGACCAAGCGAAGAAATAAAATTGAGATACTATGTACAGTACATATATTTAATTGATATCGACATGTATGAAGATACATATTGTGGATTCATCTATATTAAGCTTGTATCTTTCTACATTACAATAATAGATATAGATAGTATGGTAGAAAGATTCATATTTTTTTTCTACCATACTATCGAGTTTTATAGGATACTGCTGATTCTAGTCCATTCATTTTATTTAAGACGTGAGATTTGAATCCTTTTTTTCTTAACTCCTTGATCTTGATAAAAAGTCAAGTTTCATTCAAATTAATCACTTTGGTCGACGACGTTTTTACGTATATTATAAGTAAAAAAGCGGTAGGAACTAGAATGAACAGCGCTGTAGCAATAAATGCGAGAATATTTACTTCCATAATTTCATTGTTAGATTTAATAATTGGTCCATTCTTAACCCAGGTAAAGTCCATCGTGTTGCGATAGAAATAAACAAAAACAAATAAGTTTTAGCTAATGTAATAAAGATACCAATTGTCGTTCCAATGATTCCATTTATTTTATTTATTTCAAATAGCTCAGGGACGAATACGTACGGAATGGAAATATTCCAACCCCCCAAGTAAAGAACTGTTACAAATAACGAAGAAAGTAATAGATTTAGATAGGAAGCAACGTAAAATAAACCAAATTTGATACCTGAATATTCGGTTTGATACCTCGCTACTAATTCTTCCTCCGCTTCGTAAATCAAAAGGTAATCTCTCACATTTTGCTAGAGAAGAAATTAGAAAAACGATAAACCCTATTGGCCGACGCCACAAATTCCATCCCCAAAACCATATTTTGATTGCGCTCAACTATATCAATCTGTACTTGAACTGTTAGATAATTATAGTCGATGATAACATCATTTGTTTCCATCGCTAGTCCAAAACCGTACATGAGATTTTCACCTCATACGGCTCCTCGTGGGTCACAAATAAATTTTAGGACCGAATCAGTATTATTTATCTTCGTATGGTTGTAGAATAGATAGAGAAAAAATAGATTGGAAGGTCCAAAATTATACCAATGGAATTCTGTCTGCTATATTCTGAAGAATAAAAAAAGTGCTTCAATTGATCTCGCCCGTTCATAATTTCAATTTTTATTTGTTGAGTAATAACTTAAGCCTTCAATAAAATACTTCTTGTAGAATATCAATAGATATTTCAACCCATTGTTTTCTATTACGAAAAAAATGAAACATTCCATTAGCTCATAAATCATGACACCAATTAGATCTCTCTATATCTATGAAAGAAAGAATAAAAAATAAATCTTTTTTTTATTCTTTCTTGTTTCTTTTTCGTTCCTATTCTGCTTTCGGATCTGATAAAACCACGAATGGGGCTTAAACTAAAAAATATTAAAGGATTATTTCGTTCCTGATAGTCATTACTTTAATCGACAGATAGGAGGATACTCTGGACCGGAATCATGGGGAGGACTCAATGATTATTCGTTCGCCGGAACCAGAAGTAAAAATTTTGGTAGATAGGGATCCCGTAAAAACTTCTTTCGAGGAATGGGCTAGGCCGGGCCATTTCTCAAGAACAATAGCTAAGGGACCCGATACTACCACTTGGATCTGGAACCTACATGCCGATGCTCACGATTTCGATAGCGGACCGGTGATTTGGAGAGATCTCTCGCAAAATATTTAGTGCCCATTTTCGCCAACTCTCCATCATCTTTCTTTGGGTGAGCGGCATGTATTTCCACGGTGCTCGTTTTTCCAATTATGAAGCATGGCTCGGCGATCCTACTCACATTGGACCTAGCGCCCGTGTGGTTTGGCCAATAGTGGGCCAAGAAATCTTGAATGGCGATGTGGGTGGGGTTTCCGAGGAATACAAATAACCTCTCGGTTTTTTCAGATTTGGCGAGCATCCGGAATAACTAGTGAATTACAACTCTATTGTACCGCAATCGGTGCATTGGTCTTTTCGGCCTTAATGCTTTTTTTAGGTTGGTTCCATTATCACAAAGCGCCCCAAAATTGGCTTGGTTCCAAGATGTAGAATCTATGTTGAATCACCATTTAGCATTGGGTAAACCGCATACAATAACTGTCCTAGCTCTACAGTATCTTTTGTTTCATTTCTTCCGGAACAATCACAAAGACTTTTTGATCATAGATGTCCTACCGTAAATTCAATGCGTAATCTTAGCATTCAATGTGTATTCCTAAATAATCTCATTATTCAATTATTCAACCATTTCATTTTACCAAGTTCAATGTTAGCTGATTAGTCAACATCTATATGTTTCGATGCAACAACAATATGTTATTTGTAACAAGTAGTTTTGTTGGTTGGTTAATTGGTCATATTTTATTGATGAAATGGGTTGGGTTGGTATTAGTCCTGGATACAACAAAATAATTTAATTAGGTCTAATGTACTTATTCGATCTAATAAGTATCTTGTATCGAATTTAGAAATTTTATGGCTCGAATCTTTAGTATTCTCTATTTATTTATTACTGTGTTTACTATTTAGGCGAGAATACCGTCACCCATTATAACTAAGAAATCGAAAGGAATTTCCAAACGGAAGAAGTGGGGAAAGTGAGGAAGAAAGAAACATAGAAATAGAAACTATTTCCGAGGGGAGGGCTAACTGAAACAGGGACCGAAGAAAATACTTCTTCTTCCCTTTTTTGGAGGAAGAGTTGGATCCGAGCAAAATCGACGTAAAACAGAAAAGCTACGAGTGAATGGAAAGAAAAAAAAAAAGAAAGGGCGAACTCGACTTTCGTTTTAAAGAGACATACTATAAAAATAGACCGGTTTATGAAACTTCTTATCATCCAACATAAATATTTTCAAAACAAAAATGTTTTTTCGATATAAAACACTCATGTCGATAAAACGATTTGAGCCCCTTTTTCCAATGTGAATCGATGACCTATGTATAAAGGAGAAGAATTCTTTGAATTTGAAGAAAAAAAGAAACAACTTTATTTGACAAATTACAATTATACATTATACAATTCTAAGTACAATTAGAAATTCAAAATTATATGTAAATTTTTTATTTATTATTTTTTTATTATACTTTTTAGTTTTTTGATATATTTTCTATTTTGGTCAGAAGAATCCTCCGAATATTCTGGTCTTGGATTAGTAATCGTTTCGATATTTTGGAATATGAATAGAGACGAGAGGGAGAGGGTAAGCTCATTACATTAAAAAAGATATTGGGAATTAATTCCCAATAAATAAGAAATAATTGAGCGTGAGAGCCAAATGAATCGAAAGGTTCATGTTTGGTTGGGGAAGGGATCATGGAATTTTGAAATAAAAAAATGAATGGAAAGATAATCTACTTTCATTAAGTGATTTATTAGATAATCGAAAAGAGAGGATCTTGAATACTATTCGAAATTCGTAAGAACTACGCGGGGCTATTGAACGGTTGAAAAGGCCCGCGCCCGCTACACGAAGAAAGTAGAAATGGAGGCGGATCGGTTTGAGTGAATGGATACTACGAGATAGAACGAGAAAAATTGAATTTGATTAATTCAACTTATAAGATTTTGGAACAATTAGAAAATTACAAAAATGAAACCATTTATTTTGAACAACAAAGAGCGATTAATCAAGTGCGACAACGGATTTTCCAACAAGCTTTACAAGGAGCTCTAGGAACTCGAATAGTTCTTTAAACAACGAGTTACATTTACGCACCATTAGCGCTAATATTGGCTTGTTTGGGGTGATGAAAGAAATAAATCGATTAGCCCTTTTTACCTTTTACTTTATTGTAGATTGTAGGCATTATTTTTTTCTTCCAACAAATAATTAGGAAATACTCATGGTAACTATTAGAGTAAATTTAAATTAGTAATATTATCCGTGAACGTATTGAGCAATATAATAGAGAAGTAAAGATTGTAAATCTGGTACCATCCTTCAAGTGGGCGACGGCATTGCTCGTATTCATGGTCTTGATGAAGTAATGGCGGGTGAATTAGTAGAATTTGAAGAGGGTACTATAGGCATTGCCCTAAATTTGGAATCAAATAATGTTGGTGTTGTATTAATGGGTGACGGTTTGATGATACAAGAGAGGAAGTTCAGAAAAGCAACAGGAAAAATTGCTCGGATACCGGTGAGTGAGGCTTATTTGGGTCGTGTTATAAATGCCCGCTAAGCCTATTGTGGTCGGGGTGAAATTTCAGCTTTCGAATCTCGGTTAATTGAATCTCCTGCCTTGTGTATTATTTCGAGACGTTCCCGTTTATGAGCCTCTTCAAACAGGACTTATTGCTATTGATTCGATGATCCCTATAGGACGTGGTCACGAGAATTAATTATTGGGGATAGACAGCACCAGTAAAGCAGAGTAGCTACGGATACGATTCTCAATTAGCAAGGGCAAAATGTAATATGTGTTTATGTAGCTATTGGTCAAAAAGCATCTTCGTGGCTCGGTAGTGACCACTTTCCAAGAAAGGGAGCGATGGAGTACACCATTGTGGTAGCCGAAAGCATGGATTCCCCACTACATTACAATACCTCGCTCCTTATACAGAGCCGCGCTTTGGTTGAATATTTTATGTATCGTGAACGACACACCTTAATCATTTATGATGATCTTTCCAAGCAAGCATAGGCTTATCGCCAAATGTCTCTTCTATTACGAAGACCGCCAGGGTCGTGAAGCTTATCCAGGAGATGTTTTTATTTGCATTCGCGCCTTTTAGAAAGAGCCGCTAAATCAAGTTCTCGATTAGGTGAAGGAAGTATGATCGCTTTACCAATAGTTGAGACCCGGTCGGAGACGTTTTCGGGCGTATATTCCTACTAATGTGATTTCCATTACAGATGGACAAATATTCTTATCCGCCGATCTATTCAATGCTTTGGAATCGGACTCGCTATTAATGTGGGGATTTCCGCCTCCGCAGTAGGATCGGCGGCTCAAATTAAAGCTATGAAACAAGTTGGTAAATCAAAATTGGAATTGGCCCAATTCGCGAATTAGAAGCCTTTGCACAATTTGCTTCGATCTTGATAAAGCTACTCAGAATCAATTGGCACGAGGTCAACGATTACGTGAGTTGCTTAAACAATCCCAATCAGCTCCTCTTACGGTGGCGTAACAGATAAGTACTATTTATACCGGAACGAATGGTTATCTTGATTCATTAGAAATTGGACAAGTAAGGAAATTTCTCGTTGAGTTACGTACTTACTTAAAAACGAATAAACCTCAGTTCCAAGAAATCATATCTTCTACCAAGACATTCATCGAGGAAGCGGAAACGCTTTTGAAAGACGCTATTCAGGACCAAATGGAACGTTTTTCGACTTCAGAACAATTATAAATATAAAATTATAACTTAATGGAATATAGAGAAATCGATTCTAAATTGCGTCCAATAGGATTTGAACCTATACCAAAGGTTTAGAAGACCTCTGTCCTATCCATTAGACAATGGACGCTTTTCATTACGATTTTTTGACATTTTTACTTTTTTTCTCTTGTTCGGTTTTTTCTTTTCTCTTGGTTGGAAAAACTAAAGAACATGTGAAAAATTGTATTGTTAGGAATTGCGTATTTATTAATTCAATTCAATGATGCTAATGCATCGTTGAATTGAATTAATAAATATTCAAATAGATAGAATAGATAGAATTCAAATATCGAGCGGGTAGCGGGAATCGAACCCGCATCGTTAGCTTGGAAGGCTAGGGGTTATAGTCGACGTTGATTCATTATTTTTAGCGTCTCTAATTCAAAACCGAACATGAAATTTTGGTTTCATTCTGCTCCTTTATGGAAGATGGATAAATAAAAAAAGAAATAAATAAAATAGAATATAAATAAGATAAAGAATAAAGATAAGGCAGAACGAAATGAAATAAGAATCCGGCCCATAACATCTATGTTAGCTTTTACTCATTCGAATGCATTCAAAACAATTTGCTTTCTAGATGATCCTTCTAGAAGAGTGGGATTTGAATAGAACAATTTTTCTAGTTACTTCTGTTCTCTATTTCTATTTGAGAAAATCCTTAGAAAAGCATTTTGTTTCCTTGAGCTAAAACAAGATGTAAATGTCTCTAGTAAACCAAAGTTATCGTTTAATAGCTATTTTGCTTCAATCTATCCCATCAAAAAAAATTGAAGATTTAGTTACGATTAGAAATACACTTTTCTATCTTTATCCATGGATCTTTTCCTCATACTTATTCAATTGGAAGTATTGATCCAATTGAAAAAAAAAATTTATGTTTCGTAATTTCATAATCCAAATCCAATTTTTCAATTTTTAGTTAGAATATAATTTTTAAATTATATATAATTTAATTGGACCTTGGATCCAAATCACGAGAATGTATATTCTTCCTCAAATCTTTCGTTGAGAGGTAAAGGATTAAATCCTTTTAAGAAATAAAGTTTTTGCTCGGAATATGATATGAATCAAACCGAGGGACCCCTTAACTCTTAGGGGGATTAATAGAACGAATCACACTTTTACCACTAAACTATACCCGCTACAATGCGATTATTGTATTTATTGTATATTTATTGTATATAAAGGGACCCTTTGTCGAACAGGGGAATTGGGCGTAATCAAGGTAGGATTACATACGATTTTTGCACATATGGATAGAGAATTAAATCGAATTTATTGATCATTACATAGAATTCAATTAAGATATTGTATGAAAGTATGATTTCTTCTATTCTCTTGTAAGAATTGAAGGCTTTTTGATTGGGTGAGTTCAAAGAAGTATTGTTTAGTCCATTTTATTTTTCCTTTCTTAATTTTTTTACTTATATCAAAAACATATTAATAACTCAATCAAAATTATCTCCAAGAACAAAATTTTGTTATGCTTAATATCTTTAATTTGATCTCAGATCTGCTTTAATTCTCGCCTTTTTCGAGTAGTTTTTATTCGCCAAATTGCCCGAGGCCTATGCTTTTTGAATCCAATCGTAGATTTTATGCCGATAATACCTCTTCTCTTTTTCTTTTAGCCTTTGTTTGGCAAGTCTGTAAGTTTTCGATGAGATCCTTAATATCGCCCTAGAAAAATTCATGAGTGATTCAAAAAAAAATTCTAACAATTGAAAAGATCGAGATAAGTCTTACACTATGAACGAACCCTCAATTCAAAGATTGAAATTCTTGGATAGCCCCGATAAATCTGGATCATCCCATTTCCTCATTTCGACCCTTTTCGCGAAGAACCCTATTTAGATTAGATTAGAGTCCGCCACAATATATAATTGTTGGTATGAAAGAATTTTTTTGTAATGAAAACTCAACTCTTATTACAAGTGAATTTTCTGAAAATTCTTTTCGATTTCTAGAAATTCTATAAATCACTTTATTTCTTAGTGTCAAAATCAAAACAAAATAGGATATGTGGTATAAAACTGGGAATCTATTCTCTTCTTTTTACAAAAATGCTCTTGGAGATTGTGTAATGCTTACTCTTAAACTCTTTGTTTACAAAGTATTAATATTCTTTGTTTCTCTCTTCATCTTTGATTCCTATCTAATGATCCGGACGTAATCTGGCGCGAAGAAGAAAAAAGGAGAGTTCCTTGCTTCATTTTTAGAAATGGTATTAGGATTTGATCTATTCCACTACCAAAAACCGAAAAACGGAAAGAGAGGATTCGAACCCTCGATGCGAATAACTCGCACAACGGATTAGCAATCCGACGCTTTAGTCCACTCACCATCTCTCCTAATTGAGAAAAGATAATTACTATGTTACAAAGACGCAAAAAAATAAAGGCTTGAAAAAGCCCTTTTTTACTTTGTTATATAGATTATGTTATATAGATTATTATTTATCTATATAGAGTATTATTAATCCATAGATATATAGATTCTAAATTTTATTATTATTATATAGATTGATTATATAGATATATCCAACTTTTCTATAGAGATATAGAACTTTTATCAGTAATTCCATTTCATTTATATTCTATATCATTTATATTTTTAAATAAAACAAGGGCTCTAAAGAAATATCTCAAATAACAAAAAAGAAAGAATATCGCTTTGATTTTTAGCGCAAAAGGGACTTTTTATTTCCAATTTCCACGGACTGGCTTTGGTCATTACCCTAGGGCTCATTTTTTTATTTTCAACTCAAATAACTCATTTTTATATGATTCTCGCGATCCGCTTGTTGTAACAAAAAATCTTGTTATTGCATTGAATCAACAATCGAAGCGAGAAGAAGTCCTATTTCAGTTCCTATGATATAGAATCAAAATATTATTTCTATTCTTTTTCTTTCTTACTATTTCTTTTTATTTACATTTATTTTATATTTTACTAGAATAACTAGAATAAATAATAAAAACTATGGATTTTTGCACAATCCATTTTTATGTTATTTATGTTATGACTAAATCCTTTTGTCGAATCCTATCTATCAAAACTCCTATAACACAAGTCTTACGACAAAAAAGGTGTCAAGGCCAAAATTTTCAGGATTTTTTAGGCTCCTATCTTGTAATCCTACCTTGATTACGCCCAATTCCCCTGTTCGACAAAGGGTCCCTTTATATACAATAAATATACAATAAATACAATAATCGCATTGTAGCGGGTATAGTTTAGTGGTAAAAGTGTGATTCGTTCTATTAATCCCCCTAAGAGTTAAGGGGTCCCTCGGTTTGATTCATATCATATTCAGAGCAAAAACTTTATTTCTTAAAAGGATTTAATCCTTTACCTCTCAACGAAAGATTTGAGGAAGAATATACATTCTCGTGATTTGGATCCAAGGTCCAATTAAATTATATATAATTTAAAAATTATATTCTAACTAAAAATTGAAAAATTGGATTTGGATTATGAAATTACGAAACATAAATTTTTTTTTTCAATTGGATCAATACTTCCAATTGAATAAGTATGAGGAAAAGATCCATGGATAAAGATAGAAAAGTGTATTTCTAATCGTAACTAAATCTTCAATTTTTTTTGATGGGATAGATTGAAGCAAAATAGCTATTAAACGATAACTTTGGTTTACTAGAGACATTTACATCTTGTTTTAGCTCGGCGGAAACAAAATGCTTTTCCTAAGGATTTTCTCAAATAGAAATAGAGAACGAAGTAACTAGAAAAATTGTTCTATTCAAATCCCACTCTTCTAGAAGGATCATCTAGAAAGCAAATTGTTTTGAATGCATTGAGATGTAAAAGCTAACATAGATGTTATGGGTAGGATTCGAAGCGAAATGTTCCAAATGCTCTCGGAAATTCTTGCTCCCATTGGACCATTTGTATCTATATGCATTAGGATCCCGATTCATGGATCTCTCGGTCCAGAAATAAAAATAAGATGATCGAACCATTTCTTACGACTCTTTTTCAAATTCGATAAATGTTGGTTGATCGTATATTTCATTATAGTTCTATGATTTGAGTATCATTTCCTATTTGATCCCTTTGAATTCCATATTCGAAGTTGCGATCGGATCGATTCTTTTAATGAATCGATTCAATACATTTCTTATGTACCCATAGGTGCTATATTGGATTTGAATCAGATTTCGGATCAATCTATCTTGATTGACTGCCTCCATTATGTTGTTGCTAGCAAATACCACTATTTTTGGTTTTGGATGACCCCTTTAATTCTTAAATTTTTGAATTTCAATTTATTTAATAATTTTAATTTTTTAATCCAAGGAGGTCAAATTCGAATTGCTGTTCAATTTTTTTTTTTTCAGTTCGGTGTAATTTTCGACCTAACAAGAGCGGAATCACGCTCTGTAGGATTTGAACCTACGACATTGGGTTTTGGAGACCCACGTTCTACCGAACTGAACTAAGAGCGCTTTCTTATCATTCTTATCATAATAAATAAGACTGTAAAAAAGAGGATTCTTTTATTTTCTAACTCCAATACATCGCGCACAACTATACTATCATATATCATATATAATATGAGAAAATGATAGATTATGTATGCTTAATTTTAGTCAATCTAAAACGACTCCCTCGTTACTGCTCAAAGGAGAAGTAATAGGTAGGGATGACAGGATTTGAACCCGTGACATTTTGTACCCAAAACAAACGCGCTACCAAGCTGCGCTACATCCCTTTCAATTGGCCTACAATGTCATTGTAGAGAATCCCTGTCTTGTTTTCCACACCCTTATTTCATCTATTGAAATACAAAACGGATCTTTCCATTTCCTCTTTTTGGTCTCATATCATATAACAACCATATAATGAATAATAAATGAATCTTTTTAGCGGTAATTCTCAGGCGGAAAGGGACCTATTTTGTTTTGCTGTTTTAAGAAAGGGAAAATCTTATCTATCGAATCATTGTACATTTCAATTTTAATTTTGAATTAGGAATTCCGGGTACAAATAGACAAATACAAGTGGTCTTTAACCACACATACATGCGATTATATATGTATTACCATAATGTAATACGATAAAGAAGGAGGATTTTAAATGCGAGATCTAAAAACATATCTTTCCGTAGCACCGGTACTAAGTACTCTCTGGTTCGGTTCTTTAGCCGGTTTATTGATAGAGATCAATCGTTTCTTCCCGGATGCGTTAACATTCCCTTTTTTTTAATTCTAGTTATTGCCGCGGGACGGGGCGAAAAAGATTAGATCGAGATACAATCAAATATCTGTGACTACTCTCTCGCCCCCCCTTTTTTTTTTTAGTTTTTTTTTAGAATTAGATAAGAATTAGATAAAATAAATAAGGAAGGTAGAACGAAAAAAGTGTATTCAACCTCACCGAAACTCGGGTTCAAGCTCCAATTAAATTACTAGTAGAGTGAAAAGAGAAATGTGGCTGGAACAACAGTATCCTACAAGATACTTAAAGAAAATACCGTACGGTGGTTTGATTCTAAATAGAGTTCGAAATCGTTGTATTACTTATTCTTATTATTTACTATTACTATAAATCTATATTGATTTACTATATTGATTGCAACAAAATCTTTCAGGATTTGGTTTTGAGTTAGCAACTTTTATTTCTTTTTTTTTTCATTCCTTTCTTCTTCGCTTTTGATCGGAAAATAGAAAAGTTGGGTGAATTAAAAACTCAAAGGAGGTTCATGGCCAAGAGTAAAGATGTCCGAGTAACGATTATTTTGGAATGTACCAGTTGTGTTCGAAACGGCGTTAATAAGGAATCAACGGGTATTTCCAGGTATATTACTCAAAAAAATCGACACAATACGCCCAGTCGATTGGAATTGAAGAAATTCTGTCCCTATTGTTACAAACATACAATTCACGGGGAGATAAAGAAATAAATCGAATCAAGTGCTCATATGTCACCACTTCCCGAGAATATGAAAATATGACATTAGGTATATAATATATTAAGTATATATATAATTGGTTATATATAACGCATATTTTCTTTATATATTATTATATTATTATTTATATATTATTATATTATTAATATATTATTAATAATAAAATAAACAATAATAAAATAAAAAAACCAAATCCTATTTATTATATTAATTCTATAATTTGAATTTTCAAAATAGGATTTTAGAAATAGAGTATAGGGATAGGATTCTTTTTATAAATAAGGAATAAAGAAATCATGGATAAATCCAAGCGACTCTTTCTTAAATCCAAGCGATCTTTTCGTAGGCGTTTGCCCCCGATCCAATCGGGGGATCGAATTGATTATAGAAACATGAGTTTAATTAGTCGATTTATTAGTGAACAAGGAAAAATATTATCTAGGCGAGTGAATAGATTGACCTTAAAACAACAACGATTAATTACTATTGCTATAAAACAAGCTCGTATTTTATCTTCGTTACCCTTTCTTAATAATGAGAAACAGTTTGAAAGAAGCGAGTCGACCACTAGAACTACTGCTCTTAGAACCAGAAATAAATAGGCTTACCCCTTCAAAAGAATCGAATCCGGTTGTGGAATAAAAAAAATATTTTTTTTATTGAGCGTCTTCGCTCATCTTGTTTTGATGACCTTATCAGAATCAGAATTTTTTATCATATTAATTTCTATTCTACCTTCCCCGAGTTCATTCTCGAGGGAACCCCATTTCATTTAAAGCATTTCGTTGGATTCCTTCCGATCTCCTTATTTTCTAATCTCGTTGGAAATCATATAAAGACAATTCCTATTTGAGATAGCTATTTGTGCAAGTATTTTACGATTCAGAAGCAACTGTTTCTTGTACAGATTGTGTACTAATCTACTATAACTATAGGATACACCCACTCCGCGAATTACTGCATTTATTCGAGTGATCCACAAACGACGAAAATCCCTTTTTTTCCTATCTCTATCCCGATGAGCCGAAACCAAAGCTCTTATTCTTTGTTGAGTAATAGTTCGAGTAAGTCTTGAATGAGCCCCTCGAAAGCTTGATGCAAATAAACTAATTTTTTTTCGACGTCTACGAGCTATATATCCCCGTTTAATTCTGGTCATTGAATAAAAGAAATTTTGATGAATAACTAATTCTTTCTTTCAGTTATTCTTTTATAGTCTATTAATAACAAAACGGATTCTTCCAATGTATAAAATAAAAATTCCAATGGCTTTTGCTACTCTAACCGTCCCGACCACGATTTTTCCTTTTTCTAGGCATTTAATTTCGCCTTGAAATAAGAAATTGTATTGATACCTAGTATCAAAAAAGCATATTAACTAAAATAAAGGAGTAAATAGAAATGGATAAATAAATAGTGGGTTCCATCGTTTCTATGGTTACTTCTTAAACGGTGAGGTCCTCTCTATACACCGGAGCTCATTCTTTCATTTAATTGGTAACTTGTACAGTTCACACTCTTCGGCTCTACTCATAAACTTTCCAGTAATAGATCTTTCACAACGAGATCTATCTTATACAGTAACGGTATGTAAGGATGAGGATTAATTGGGTAGCTGACCCTGTTAGTCCGTTCTTTGCAAGAGTCGAAGCATAATCTTTTTGCTTTTTAAATAGGATTTTCCCCGCTTAATGGATAAGCATTTGCTACCAATGGGGAATTTTTTCTCATCTTAAATTCCAAGATTGGATTTGCGCCAATGGAAACCATAAATTTCATACACAATAGAAGGATATGGTAGATCTATCTTTTTTAGATAGTGAACGGACGAACCCCATTCTATTCACTGGTAAGGATCGTTGATACTGAAAAAGTTGTTTCTTTTTTCTCAGCCCATGATCTGAACAAGTCGCACATACACCCTAGTACATGTTCCTCGGCGCTGAGGACATCCCCCAAGAGCAGGGGATTTCGTGACATTTCTAATTGGCTGTCTTGCATTTCTAATAAGTTGTTTAATAGTTGGCATACTGAATCATATACATAATAGACTGGTAGGATCTTGTAGGAAAGGCTATCCGATATTTTCTTTATATTTACATATAATTAAAAGAAAAATGACTATTAATATAATAAATTTTTTTTTTCAAAATTATGTATCCTTTAAGAGATTAACTACGAGTCTCATTCGAATTTGGGTGAAAATGAAAATTGGGCATACCCTCTCTTCGAGCTTGACCAATTACCAATTTATGGAAAAAAATAAAATTCAAGTTTGCATAGGTAGATAAAATGGGTTTTACACTTTTTATTTTGATGTAGTTTTCATGTATAAATGGAGATGCATAAATTATAAATGTAAGACAACAAAAATCAATGGAGATAGAAAAGAAAGACTTTTTTTTTGCGTTTTTTTGATTTCATCAATTCGATTTATATATCATAATAGATATAGATCCTAATCTATCCTATAGATTTGAATGGAGATATAAAAAAGAAAGGTACCAATAAATTCAATACAAATTCTTCTTTTTTTTTCTGGATAGTGTATGGAATATAAATAAAACAAGGGTTATATCATATTGTTTTTTTTTGTTCTAGAATAGAAGCATTTTATGCGATTTTCCCATCTCTATGCATTTTTTTATGCAATTTGTATTGTAGTATATATATAATTATAATTTATAGAATCTATAGGAATAGATAAATAATGACATTAAAAGACCGATCGTTTTGTTTTAAAAATAGATGTCTTTGACATCCAACTATAGCACTGAATAACTTTTTTTGAATGGCAGTTCCAAAAAAACGTACTTCTACATCAAAAAAGCGTATTCGAAAAAATGTTTGGAAAAAGAAAGGATATTGGGCGGCCTTGAAAGCTTTTTCATTAGCCAAATCTCTTTCTACGGGGAATTCAAAAAGTTTTTTTTTACGCCAAATAAATTTGGAGTAATCTGAATTGGTTTAACTCGAATAAGATACAAAGGTTTTGCTTTTTTGAATTTTTGAATATCTTTTTTTCATTTCCGGGGGGGGATTCTTATTTTCCCCATCGCCCCATTTGTATTTGTTATGTTAGTGTTATAATAATTTGTTATTTTTATAATATTCAATTTATAATAATATAATATTAAATTTATTATAATAAATAATTAAATAATATAATAATAATTTTTTTTTTATATTTATACTATAGCGAATCATGAGCACATATATAAGAGCTTTAAATGGGTTGTGAAACTAACCCATTAAGTTTCAATTTTGTAACTTTATGAATCATTATTTCTCGAATTACTATATCTCCTTCCCCTGCTTTCAACCCAACTGGAGAAAACCCCTTTTCTAATTTAGTGTATATACAAATAATGTATCAATTTGAAGTGATCTAAAGAAATCCTATGTTTGTATAATAAAATGTAAGAAAAGAAATCAAGACATATTTTTCGAATTCGAGATTCGAAATACTTTTTTGAAGTATGGTACAATTATGACAGAATCAAACGCTTTTTATATAACGAATTGGGTACAACCCAATATCTAGTTGGTTTGATAAATCCTTAAAACAAACGCAAAATGCTAACGATTAATACAAAAATTACATAAATTTTTTGAAATCGTTAGGTGTGGTGCTGAAATTGTGATCTCTAAAAATCATATTTTTTCATTCATTTATTCAGTCAATTAATAAGCATTTTTTTATAGATTCATAAAAACCATACATAAAGAATGAGAAATGAATCATTAAAAAATGAAAATGATAAAGAACCCTTTTTTGTTTTGTTGAATTTTATCTATGAATTGAAGTTACAACTAGTTAGTTTAGTTACAATAAAGGAGTTCCCTTTTAGGAAAACACAAACTAAAAAATATCTATTGACGACCTAATTAAATAGAAAGGATAATTAAATAAATAAAATGATACAATAAATACTAAAGATTCCTTTTGAACCTTCAAATTGCTATTTCAACGAGTTGTTATTTATCAATAAAAATTAAATGCTTACTAACAAATTTGACATTTTACATTGAATTGACCCCTTCACCTTCAATCTCGACGATTGACTAAAAAATGGGTTATTATGATTTCGAGCAAGCCGCTATGGTGAAATTCCAGAGACACGCTTCTTAGGAAGAAGTCTTTAGAGCATCTCGGTTCGAGTCCGAGTGGCGGCATAGTATCTTCTAA